>JBAMHV010000006.1:18379514-18422896 GCA_037177535.1 Pseudomugil gertrudae | reverse complement strand
GTTAGTAGATCAGTTTGTACTTTTTTTAGCGTGAGCAATGAGTTTGCACGCATTTTACTACACGCAAACCTTTAGTAAATCTGGCCCTAAGTGTATAATGAGTAAGACTGCAACTACTTTTAAACATGGGGTCCTATTTGCTCACTGTGCAGTAAAAAAGTGAAGAAATGAAAATCAATATAGTATATTATTAAACACCAAGAGGTATTTACTATTAACAGTAAAGAACTTGTATAAAATGGGGAATGGGAGTTCTCATAAAATATAAGAATCAAGGATAAAACCCCTTGAAACAATGTCCCTTTTGTCTGTTTTCTTTATTTGTAAATGCATGCATAATGAAGAGCTCATTCCATGCAAGTGTCTTCATTTAAGAAAATATGCACAATTAAATGAATAATTATGCCAAGTGTATTTGTTTTTCATGCTCGGTGTAAAGAGAAAACATCCCCTTTTTTTATTTTGTGCTGTATGTGTGTGTGTGTGTGTGTCTATGTGTGTGGAATTTGGCCACAACAACAGTCAAGCAGGAAAAACAAGGTCAAAGAATAATTAAAAAAACTAGGGCAATTAGGACACTGTGATTGAATTTTATGGGGAACAAACGTAAACACTCCCGTGTTTAATCATACTTGATGACTTCTTCTGGGCCAAAAGTCGAGAGACACTTTTGTTTGTAGTGCAGGGATGTCACTGCTGTGGAGATATGTGGCTACGTAGTGAGCAGGTCCTGCCACCTTAGCTTTGATTTCAAGGCTAAGTATGTACAGATATCTAAGGTGTTGACACTTCGCCCTCTAAGCCCCATTTCTTTTCCCTGGGATCAGCGAGGCTCACTGATAGCAGATTATCTCTGCAGCATTTTGTGGCCCAGTTGGCACCCTCATTTGTTATCTGCTCACAGATACACAGAGGTACAGTCTGTGTAGGCAGAGAGAAATGCCAGAATAAAACATCTAAGACATATTCACTACTTGTCTTATTGTTCAGTGGCATATGTGAATGTCTGGGATGTAATAAAGTCCAACAAAACTGCAATCTGCACTTTGATGGAACGATTTTAGAAATGTAAGTAGGAGCCTTCGCATTCATCTCTTTGCACTTTTAATGTTATTGCATATGCTGTTTACTAAAGGAAAAACACGTCTCAGTGTAATTGTCAGTTAGTGTTTTGTTTATGGAGCTTTTTATAAACTTTTATTGCAAAAAAATAAACTGTCTTTTTTTCATTGAAGACAAGACAAAATGGCATAAATATGAAGTGCAACCTGTCAACTCCAAAAAACCTCAGAGTAATATGTGGAATACAGAATCTTTATTTCCCACCAAGAGTGCATCGTGATAAAAAATGCACATCCCTAAAATATTGCACTTTAAATGAAACTGTATTCAGAAGGTAGAATTCAACACAAGCATACTTTATTAAGTGTGCTCAAGTACATCGTGCCACTTTGCAATGTCTGAACATTTTGTAACCTTTGATTCAGTCACTCTGTGGAGTTTGTACTCCAGATTTTCACAACTTCCTCTGTGAAGCAGCAACAGCATGTCGGAACACTGGTAAAGTTAGTCTAAAATGAGAAACATGTCAGACCCAATTAAAAGGCAGCCCACATGTCGCTTGACACAAAGTGACAGAAGTCGGATTCAGTAAACAAAAATAAGAGCATCCAAACATCCTAAAGTAGTTCATGCTAAATGTGTGTTTTTCCTCTTTGCCTGCACTCTCTTCAATGTGTCCTCTTGCTCCTGTGTTACTTTGATATTGGTGGACTCTCTGGAGTACTAACAAGCCTTTGATACTAGAAGGGCACAAAATAGTATCTTCCCTTTGAAAAACAATTTCAGGGAGAGGGGATCTGTATAAATAGGCTTTTTTATGTGCTCCAGGGGCCGATGTGAAACTGATGGGGAACTTGTGATAGGCTTTTTTAAATTGCAATGCAAAATTGATGAGTGCAGGGGCCTGGGCTGTTGTCGCACGGATGGAGATGTGACTGCATGAGGACATCAAGGCCTTCAACACACACACAACATGCAAATGTAAGCAATGCATACAAACACACGCAGGAACTCGTGCGCATGCACAGATACGTAGTCCAACATGGACGAAGGCAACCACTGACTGCAGCTGAAGGCTTAATCAGGATACAGAGCAAGCGTTATTAAGGAGAAGAGAAGATGGTCTGACCAGTCGTCTCCTTTTTTCTCTCCACTTCATCCCTCCATCTCCTCTTCCATAAGAGCCTTCTATCCTTGCTATCTGTTATCTGCACACTGCTGCGCCGCTCTCCACCTGGTCCCCTCCCCACCCACTACCGCCACTTCTTCCAATCTTGATGGGTATTGGGGAATGTAAGAGAAGAGTTCCCTGATAAAGCTGTCTAATGAACATACAGGAACTTTAGTAAGTTAAGCATCAAAACATCGAAGGCTGTTTGAACTTTGACTCCCCCTGCATTAGCGCAGAGTCCTTATCAGGCCTCTCGAGTGAAGAGATTAGCCACTTCCTAATGAAGTGGTGAAATCGTAAAGGTCTTACTCCAAGGCAGAGTGGATTGCTTCCAACATTTTTCACTCTGTTATCTCCCATACCCAGATTGCTATTGCCAAAAAAAAAAAAAAAGGTAAGGTGAGGGTCTTTCCGCTCCTCCCCCCGTCTTTGGATTTAGGTCACATATACAAAATATGACATCAGATTATGTGCAAGCCAACCAAAAATAGACGATTTTTATCAAACATGGGAGCAGAAACTATTCTATATTATATTTAGGAATAAACTGTATATAAATGGAGGCTTTTCAGTAGCTGCAGCTGTCAATGCTTCTTTTACTTTTTGACCTAAGCAGTTGTTTGGAGTGGGATACATTATCTAAATGTTCCCTTGTGTTTTAGTCAATCAGGGGGCTGCAGACAACTTATAAATCTTACATGCCTCCTTTTCTGTGCCCGACGAGGTCAGACACACATTGCATATTCAAAACCCACATTAAGACACCCACCCTTGTCTCCCATCCCCTACTACTTAAGCAGCCCCAATCAAAACATATGTACTTTTCTCCAGTTCTCCAACCATCTGATTATCATACAAATAGATGAGGTTGTGATATATTCAAATGAACAGAATAGGGAGCGATTATCTATCTGCATAATGAATGTGGTCTTTGTTTAACGGTCATCAGGTTTACCGCTACTTACACATGTACCATTGTTAATGGGCAAAAGGATGTGACGATGATATTCTTGACTGATTTGCATGCCTTATTAATATTCTTGGAGTGAGGGATGCTTAGTATTTTGCATCTGTCTTAAATTGATGTAATTGATGAGTTTAAAACAGGCATATGTGTACTAATAAACTTGAAACCTACATCAGTTCATAATGTTTACTTTTTAAAATAGTGTGTTGTCTGTATTCATGATGACTGACAGAGAACTTTCAACTTTCACTTAAAGAACAAAATCGTGCCTGTCTATCAAATTTAATTGTGATCCAGAAATGATAGCAAAAAGTAAGCTTGTAGAGTGAGAAAGCTTTCAGATGTACCAGCCCACTTATTTGCACATTTTGGTATAATGCAGCTTCTGGTTGATGCATTATTCACAAATTAAGAGCCAGGAAGTTCAGTTTCCAGCTTAAAATCCAGCTTTCCAAACAGACTGCTGAGTGAGAGTACAAGAAGTGTTGGCAGTTCTGGCCACTATATAGTACAACATGCATCTCAATCACTATAATAGCACTCCTTATTCTGACACATGTTAATAATTGATTGTTAAGTGATAAACCTCATTCAAGCATGACAAATAGCAGAGGCCCAGAAATAAATATGAAAACCCACCACGGTATAATTCATAAGGTTGTGTTCGATCAGTGTAGAAATCTCTTAAGAGTCTCTATTATTCATAATATAGCAGCTTAATAAGCTGCATAGTTTTTTTCCTACTGGGTCATTAATGGACTCTTCTGTTGCCAACAGTAATGGACAATAATTATGGATAAAAAAGATCAACACTATATATTGTGGTTAATCTGGTCAAAACAGAAACATCTCGATATGTTTGATAAAAAAAAACAATATTATTGTAGTTGTACTAACTTGATAGATTTGGGTTTGTCCTGAATTCTTACTGATTACTAAAGACTAAAGTCGATTTCTAATTAAATATCAAGGTTATTTTATGTTGTTCTCTTTCTTGCTACACTTACCTACATGCAGTTATATCATCTTTGTTGAAGTATGTGAAGAAAATGTATTGAACAAGATCCCTGAGTTTGTGTGGAATATGTGGAAACATATTGGTCTGACTGTCATACAGCCCTCAAAAACCAGAGTAATGGTAGCGTTCATGAGTTCATTGCTGCTACTTTGCAATTTGCTAGACTTTTTTGCATTGTTCTGCACTGCACTGTAAAAATAATAAAGTATTAGTGTATATTTGTGGAGATGAATTCCAAATTAAGCTGCTCTTGTTAACATATTTCTCTGTTTTTTTGTCTGATGAATGGCTGACTTCATGAGTATCTGCTTGTTCAGACTGGGTTTCATCATGGTCGTGTAAACATTTCCAGATGTTTTCCATTGGCCTTTAAAAATTAAGTATCTGTTTTAATTTTAGTGAATAACTGAGAACTCTCTTTACATGCACATAAATCTTTCCTAGTGAGAAACTTCAGACACATCTCATATATTAAATGATGGCTTTATCATGTCACAGTGTAGTTTTGGTGTATAATGCCATTACTGCATCATATCCTTGGTACATAATTCACACTAATTAAGCAACTCTTTTGGTCATTTGAATGCCTATGCCATATAAAACCACATTAAAAAGAACACATTTCCAAGAGGGGAAGCTCAACCTAATGACAACGGGGCAGAAAAGTCCAATTTTTAAAATCAACCTTTTAATAGTATTTTTGCTATTTATTACTATGTGATAGGTCACACTTATTTAGTGTAGTCATTTGCTTTCTAGTATTCACCAGAGGACACATCACATGGTAATAAACAGGGTTTTGAATAAGGTTTCTCCCATAAAGTGATGCAAAATATCACAAACTGCATGTATCAAATATGATACTTTTGGCTTTATAGGGGTGAAAGTGAGTCAGGCAAAGAACTGGTAATGCTAGATACCAGGAAGTTCTTATTTTAAGGGTATTTTTTACTACCTTTTTACTAACTACTAACAAAACTGAAACTGTGCTTGGATTTGTGTTGTGCCTTTTACTTGTCAGATGATACTACCAGTGGCTAAAATCATGATGTAAAAAGGCTAGTGAGCAGCACAATTAGTCAACTAATAGAGTATTTTCTATGTCTTTTATCCAAACAAATAGCAGTTTTCCTATTGTCACATTATCTGTCAGTCATAATTTGCCTTCATGTAGAGACTCTGGGAGATATTTACAGTGTTATGTAATGTGCTTTTAAACCTAACCAAACATCGCACAACATTGTGCTCGCACATGTGTGGTAAAGACAGGGTTTTCCTGAAGACATACTACTACTTATCACTACTCATTACACCAATCCTCAGGAGGGCTTCTAACTTTGATTTGTATCCCTTATCAGGAGGTGAACCCTTAATGAGATTTTTATGGACTTTTCCTTCTAACTTCATTAGGATTTTATGAGTGAGGGTGGGTGAAATCCCTGTATGCATCAAAGAGCAGAGGACGGAGGGCTGGGACGGAGGTAGGAAGGGACAGATGTGTAAGAGAGGAAACAGGAATTTTTCATGGCAGGCGAGAAGCTGTCTCTGGAGACTCAAAGATAACCCTACGAGAGGCTCCCATCAGGCAGAAGCTGAGGAGCCTTAAGTGTTTTATACGAATTCAATACGGCGGTTAAAAATACCAGAGGGAATATCACATTCATATCTCTGTCGCTCGCCTCACTTAATACTGGGATGGTTGGCTGGGTGAAAGGAAAGGAGAGTAGAGGAGCAAGGAGGAGAGGGGGTTCATTTGGCCCCCTCTCAGCCTCTGCTGAGCAGGTGACAGTTAATTCTTGATGTTGCAGTCAGCAGCTGCTGGCTAACTCCTTTCTACACGGGCTCTTTATATAATGAAAGCAGCCCACCAAATGCAATTACATTAAGACCAGTTTAAGCCACTAACTGAGATGATATATCAATTTTTCACAGTAGTTTGCTTACTTATCACATCCATCATTGCAAGTGGATTTCTTTTTTTCTTATGTGGTGCCTTCTTGTGCTATTCAGTTGAGATTGCTCATTTAAGAAAGAGTCAAACTACATCCCCTTGGGGAGAAATGCAGTTGCAGTGTTGCATACTTCAAGGGGAAAAAATCATTCTGTGGTAATACTGTTGAAACATAAATGTGAAAATGCACTTTTAAATTGCAGGGGCAATTAGCCGTATTGTGCATTACACACTGGCAAGAACTGCAGTATGTGTGCAGTTGTAATGAGAGAGCCAAACAGCTGTAGCTGTGAGTCAGCAGCTATGTCATCTGATACTTAGATTCCTGATTTTTTATGTTGCATTTTGGCTTGAATTCCCAGCTTTAACTAAAGGAGCACACAGACATGATTGGTTACTTTGCCAGCATATTAGGGCACTATGAATGTAGGACTATTGTGCTGAAGGTGAAACGTACATTAAATCTGGGGTGGGGTACCTTGGCCCTCTTTCTGAAAGTTTTCTATGCCTCCTTTTTTCAATCCAATCCACTTCAGATTCAAGTGAATAATCTGATGGATCCATCAGCTGATGATAAGCAAATGGATCCATTTGATTTGAATCTGGTGTGCTGGATCAGGAAAAAACTGCAGGATTCTGGCCCTCGATGACCAGGGTTCCCCAACCCTGCAATAAACCACTTATCGCTAAATGTTTTGAACTTTTTCTTTATTTTCTTTGTTATGAAGATGAAACTTTTCTGAGAATAAAGCTGTTTCAATGTCAACACTCAACCACCTTCTTCAGATCACTTGATTGTTTTCATCTGCTGTCATTGTGCTCACATTTATCATTAAATATGTTCCTAACTGAACACATTTTATGGTTTTGCAATATATTATTTTCAAATTTAGGTTTATTCATTCTGATGTGTTCAAGCTGGAAAAGTGCAGAACAGATATAAAAATTGAAAAATGTAATAAAAATACACCATGCTGCACAGAATATATAAAAACTCTTATTTACTACTAGGAAAACTAAACTGTGCAGCAGGAGAGGATTTATGAATGCACGGAGTGGCCATGGTGTCGTACAGCTGTACTGTTAATTGTGTTTTTTCACGAGAGAGTGATCAAGTACCTTCAGAATCAGTGACTGCCTGGCAGCCTCACTTTTCTTTGTTTAACTCTGTCTATAGTGATGACACAAAAAGAAATGTAAGCAGTCTGCTAGCATTGTGCCATTGTTTGGCTTTATCAATTAAATTAACCACCGTTCCAAATCCCCCCATTGTGTACACAGAGTGACTCTTATCAGCAACTGTATCATGACAGTGAGGAGAAAATGAACATTCCCTTCTGTTCTTCAGCTCGTCTAAGCATGAAACAATGCAAAAGATGCTCTGCATTTCTCCTTTCTTTCTCTCACTGTTTTCTCATCTTCAATCCTGTGCACACATTTTTCTTTTCCCCTCCTTCTTCTCCTCTTTAGCTACTCTTGGCTGCTCTTCAGTCTCACTTAAACCCATTAGCTCTATTACTGAAATTATTTTCCTCTCCAGCTTTTGTGCATACGGAGTAAATTTCACAGTTATCAGAAGCTGTGGAGAATAGGAAAGAATAGCTCTGAGTCAGTAATCGTATGTATCTGTGCGTGTGTGTGTGTGTGTTGAGGGGGGGGGGGGGGGGTTCATGTGTGTGTGTTTCCTCTGTGGGCATTAGACTCCTAGGCTGCTCATGGTTGCTTCTTAATTAATGCCTCTTTGTCCTGGAGCAGTTATAAGTAGAGAGAAGGGGATTGGATGAAAGAGCTGTATGCATTGACCTCATTGTGCCATTTGAGGGCAGTGCAGACTCAGGGTTTTGGATAAACACGAAGCATGATCTTCTCAGTTTAACAAAGAGGATAAGGTAAAAGTTAGCTGCACCTTTTCTCTTAGACTTGTATAACCAGGAGGTATTCAACACAACAGTTAAGACTATTGAATATTTATTTAACTAATTTGTTTATGTAATAGTTAGTAAAGGTTGATGTAGATTTTTTTGATGTAGTTGATGTAGTTTTTTTTTAAATCATTGAGTTATTTTACCTTTTACTATAAGTAAAAATAGGCTTAATTTGTTTATTGTTGGTAAAATAATACATAGCAGTAGCATCCCAGGTTCAACATACCACAGTAGTTATACTGGTTGTTGTTCCAAGTGTAAATAAATATAATATATTTAATATGGAACATGTTGAAAAAGGCAGGTTACAGTATTTTATTCCACAGTTAAATAAAAACAAACACCATACCCTTACTTTGATAAAATAGTGTGTTTAAGGTTTGTAGCAAAGAAGAAACATTTTTATCTGTTATCCTTAGATAACAAAGCCACTCACTACATTTTTTCTTCTTCCTTTGCTGGTGGTGTATGTAATAAGAAAGATAAAAAGAAAATATGTTTTTTTCCTGAATATAATTTTAAAATACATTTGTCAAATTCCTAACCTAGAAAATAATCAGGAAAAATGGTTTGTGTGCAGTTTTTAAATTAAAATTCAGAGTTTCCTACACAATTAAAAAAAAAGCAATAGTTGGACATTGTGCATAAACATGGGGGGGAAGAAGCCTTTGTCATCATAACATATTTTTCATCAACAGTAATCCTAGTCTTACACAAATTAAGCCAAGTCTTGTAGACTTTTTAAAACCTATCCACTCACACTCTTCCTATCGTACCCATTCTCCTTTGGCCTCAGTTAGCCAGCGGTTAACTGGTAAAAAACAAAAGCAAATAAGCTTGATGGTTGAAAGAAATCAGCCTACTGCAACATCTAACATAATGACAGGCCGGCCTCTGAAATAACTAGGTGCATGGCATTTTAAAAAACTTTTAGAACTGCACACACATATGTATGTGTCAGCTCGTAGACTCACAAAAGACCACTTTTTGCTGCGGCAACCTGCATATGCGGAAGCTTCTTGATAATAGTTATTTTCATTTCACGGAACCGCGCTTAGACCTTTTTACGAATAAAGAGATGACAGTGTCGCCACTCTAAGTAGTGTTTTGGTACCCGCTAAGAGAATCAGTGGTTCTGTGGTAGCAGCCACTGCACCAAGTTAAAGGTTTTTACATGATAACTGCCCTGCTGTTAACACTGATGTACCCAACTGCTTACAGATTTGAAAAACCAGAGGAAGGGTTGGCTCTGTTATCTCAATTCTTTGGGAAAGAATATTTTACATATTTCCTCAGCAGCTTAATTTGAATGTTTTAAAGGAAAATAAGCAGAATACTTTTAACAAAGTTTATCATGTAATAATCATGTCTGCTTAGGAAGACCTGAGTGATGTACATGAAGGAGTTTACTGTAAGATCAACTGCACTGTGTGAAAACGAAGACACAATGAAAGAAGATAATTGACTGCAGGGCATACAGAAGAGTATACGCTGCATGTTTTATTGTACAGCACCGTATGATTGATAATGTGATCTGGTGATCTCTCCTGAGTCGTGGCACATGACTTCCCAGCAGCAGTGGATCCATGCCTACTCAGACATAACTCTGCTCTCATGGGGGGAGCGTCTTGAATGTGTGTGGAAAAGTGGGTGTGCATTTTCATGAATGGTGATTGTTTTGAGGCAATATGTCTACATATTATATTTAGCATTAGTTTAAAAACTGCATTTATTTTTCTGAAGACTCTTAAATTTCAAATAGTGGATACCTTTAAGCCATAACTTTTCACTGCTGTTATCCAACTTAAACCAGGCAGCGGTATATGCAGGGAAGACTGCTCTAATTCCAGACGTCTCCTTGTCATTGTTCTGTTTTTAATAACACCTCCCTCTCTCTTCTCCGCCTCTCCCTCCCTTTTCTCATCTCGTTCTCCTTTCGCCTTCCTGCTGCTTGTTTCCTGTGACAGGGGAAGTGGCAGCTCCTGCTGACCCTTGAACCCTAGCTGGTCACTTAAGCAGATACATGGGACGTTGAGGGCTTTGTCGGAGGACGACAAGGACTCTGAGAAAGCGAGGCCAGTCCTAATCAGATGAAGGTGGAAAACAGAGGAGAAAGAAGTTATTGTTTGTTATTGGGACTGGAGATGTTAGAGGAAAGGGGTTGAGCTAATTCTGTCTTCTTTCATGCTGCCAGGGCAATAATAGAAACTACAAGTCAAAGGTTAGCAGTAGACCTAGCCTAACAAACATTGTTTTGAAACAAGTATTTTAATAATGTGTCTATATTTTAGAGAACTAGAATCCAACAAAGCCAAGTTAACTGGAACAGGATTTTTACACTACATCCAAGGAGCACACATTAAATGAGAACAATGCAATAAGTGTTTCTTCCTTATTTCATTTGTTTAAAAAGGAAAAAAATATTAACATGAATAAGCTTTATTTTCAAATTTAGCTCAATTATTTGATGTCCACTACAATATATTTGTCACTGTTAAGTATTGCTCTAAAGCCCTGTCTCTTTCTTATTAAACACAATTCCATTCAGAAGCACAGAACAGTCCTGGTACTTGCCCACCGTGAGCTGGATTCACATGAACACCACCCGCAGAATGCAAAACAACAGTTCACCACATAACATGCAGTGAATATCATCAAAAACCTGCCTTTTTTTATCTCTCACAGTGTTATGTTGTTTTCTATGGGACCGCATTGTCTCAGAGGCTCACTTAATGAATTCTGGACAATTAGTGGAATTGAAATTTATTGACAGAACAGCAACAAGCCAGTCTGCCTTCCTGCCCGGCTGCGTGGCTCTCATTGTCCAGAGTGTTCGGAGCATATGCTATTGAGCTGCGCTGCTTGCTTGACAGCAAAGGGCTGGTTCAATTACATCAATTGCTTGATGACTGAAGAGAGAGCAGCAGGGCCATGCATGCTAGTTTGTGATAAGAGGGGAACTCTGCAGCACCGTGGCCCTCATTATGCCAGTCTGACTGTAACCCAGAAAAGCTAGGAAATTGTACACGATACAAAGCATATGTTTTGTGTTTCTTTTTGGAAAGGAAATTGATTCCAAGAAAGTAATGATGTAGACGATGTGAAGCTGGCCAAAGCTCTGACACAAGCTGATGTACTGTTTTAAGGTGGGTGGTTTTTTTATGCTAATGAATATTTCTTTTTATAAGTCAGACACATTTACATTCTGCTCTCGGTGGGATCAAGAATAGAAACATTTGAGGCAAGTTACCCACATAATAACAGTTCTGAGATTTAATAGTTTTTGGTCATGGCTGATTTTAGATACACTTGTTGACATAATGTCACAAAGCAGTTTTATACAGACTTTTAAGTCACATCTTCTTACATATGGCCCCTGGCCAACTCATCATAAATGCTCAAAACTGTAATGCAACTAAAATACTGACTAAAATTGAAATGTGAAACACCTATTATCTGCCCAATCCGCCGCTACTTTGAGAGCACTATATTTCTTTAAACTGTCTTATCCTATTATTTCGGATTTTGTGTGTGCTTTCTATGCCTGTATATATCATGCATTAATTTTGTTCCAGAACAACTCGTCTTTGTCTTCTACCCTTTGTTGCCAGACAAAGACACAACACTGTGACATTCAGTATTATTTATGGCAGGCTTTGAATCGACTCCTCAGCCCAACAAACTGCAGTTAGCTAGTTAGCTATGAGCATTCTGTTTGTGTCAACAGCCCCTTTGTGTGTCTGGAGTGATTTATTATGTAAAAGAGGGCTGGTTTGGGGGGAGCAAGGAGGGTGACACTGACCTTCCTTTAATTAACACTGATGGAGACCAAGGTGAGAGGCAAGATGATGAAGATGGATCTTTCCACATAAATCATCCTTCCTTCAGGCTGGTGTGTGTGTGTGTGTGTTAACATCATTTCTAACAGAAATAACCTTGTGGTTCACAGGTTAAATGAATGTTTGCATAGGTGCAGAACCTCCATTATTTACCCCCAATGGGCTCCCCTTTGTGGTTATTTACTCAAAGGTTTAATTGATTAGTTACCCTCAACTCATTCAATCTAATATTTCTAATGCACATTTTCTGTTATCCTTCAGGGATTAAAAAATGAAAATGGGCATTTTGAATGATGACCACACTACTGCATGGGCTTCTTTGTGTAACAAGATAAACTATGTCTTGTATGGGGGGATTGCTGGTTGCTCCACAACACCTCAACCCTAAATACTGTGAATAAAACTGGTTAAGATTTTAAATAGCTTTCAAAGAGAAAATGTACAGTGTAAAACTAATTCAAATAGAAAATTAAAATACAAAATTTCTCAACTTTCTTCCATAAACAACTGCAAAGCTTGATATCACAAGACATTTCTGACAAATGTTAGGGTTTTTGAATAAATTGTTACTTTTTGGAGAGGTACTCCAGATAGTTTGATTTTAATTATCTCATCAGAATTTTTTTCAATTGATTTTTCTTAATTGCCTCAGTTCAGTCCATGTGTTTCAAAGGCAAATGCAAGTCTTTTTATGGACCGGCTATCTTTATGCCATGTTAAACGTTTATTTTTTTCCCAGGGAGGCTGGTAATGTCACATGACTGCCTACTTCACTTGCATTTCTCCCTGAACTTTGATTCTTTCATATGTAGACAGTCACCCCAGACACTTCTTAAAGGTCTTGATGGCTTTTCTGCCAAAATAAATTGTAAAGAAAAATACACAAACTAACAAAATGCTGTCACCAACAAGGAAGTTGCTGATGCATTGTTGCAAAATTCTTTTCATGTTAAAACACATCAAATTATATGGAAATATTATTATGACAACGTAACATAAAAAAGACAGCTTATGCTGAAGTTGGTCAACATATTGGCTTATTTTTCTTTCTCATTTTCATACATTTCCTCAGGGCAATTAGATGCTGTGATGCATGCTGTTTGTTGAGGTTGTCACATCATCAGTGTAATTGTCAAAAATGAAATAATTTTAATGTTTCCATCTTCATCTTTGCCATCAATATATTTGGAGATTTTTATGATCTGTGTCGAGTGCTGTGTATTTTTCTGATTGAGACTTTGTGTAAGCAAATGAGCACAACATATGCTCCGAAGTGCTTATGCTAATCAGTTTATCAGTCAGGCAGTTGGTCGGCATGTGCCACTCTGCGTGTCATTTTATGTCTCTTGACATTTCCAGAGCATAAATGTTTTATGCATTTTTAGCGTTGTTTTCATTTTTTGCCTGTTCTTGTTGGTCGTCTTCTTGGTCGTCTTATACCACCACTTCTCCATATTTCATAAATAATGTATTTATTTATCATGAAAATCTGTTTTGAAATTAGAGACTACCCCCACTTCAAAGACAGGAAACCTTTGATATGTTTGATTCTTGCAGAGTATCCGTTGGATTTATTCAATTTATGCAAAGTACCTCCAGGGTAATAAAGGTGGCATTTGAATACATTTGACTGGACTAAATCATATAATGAGGACACTTTCTGCCCTATATCATAACAAAAAGAGACTCCTAATGCTTCAATATTAATGGATTATTTGGCTAAGAAAAAAATGTTTTGCATGGTAAACTGGCATCAGCTGACAGCAGTGATCAGCTAGTGTCTGCATGGGCAATAACGTATTGCTAAAATGTATTGAGAAGGAAACTAAGCTTTTTACTTTGGCTTATAATGGCTTTGTTTAGAATTTTGTTATCTCTCATGGGAGAAAATACTTAATTTGAAATTTTCTTTTAGAAAAATCTAAACAAAACAAACAATCAAGAGGTTACATATTGCACTTGGTGTCTAAATGACTGAAGTTTGAAGGTAATCTGTCTGTAAGTGTAAATACATGGGGCAAAATATTTCCTAGGTGAACACACACACACATTCACCTGCATAACATTCATTTCAAATCATCTACATCTTTCATCATCTACATTTAAACTAATCTAATTTGCTTATATTTAGCTTGCAGTTACATAGTTTGTTTAAGTGATTATTTTGCACTAGGGAAAATATGTGTAATTAGGACAGTTTTTATTAATGTGGAGGTTTAACGTTCCATTCATACATCTGACGTTTGACTTTTAAAATGTTTTATTTTCCTTTTTTGTTTAATTTTATTTGCTTATCAAACTATGGAAGCAACCTTAGACTGGAATGCTGATTACCAACACACCACGCCAAGGCAGATGGCTGTGTTGGAAAAGGGCAAAGCATCACCACAGGCCTTCAACATACTGTAAAGTCTAACGCCTGTTTACCTGCTGTCAAATACTTGACATCAAACCTCAGGAAATGTACCCAGCCTGTAAAGTACACTAAAGAAGAATTTAATGTATATTTTAAACATATGTAAGTAAAGTTATGAAAGTAAATAATTATCAGGGATTTTTTGGAGTAATGACATATTACTGGTACTTATTTCAGTTTTATATGGTAGCCAGTAAGCTATGACCTATTAGAATTTAAAAGAAAAGAGGCACGAGAGTGGAAAAAAGTCATATGAGATATTACTTACAACCCGAACTAAAGATGTCAATTTTACAAATAAACCTCCACAAAATAAAATAAAATAAAATAACTAGGATGCGTTCACCGTACAGTAAAATGTTTGTCCCCTGCCTCCATTGTTCTCTGCTCAGCCTCTCAGGAAGGCTGATGTTTCTACTGGACAGCTAATTATCCGGTCAGACTTACACCCTGGATAGTTTACATAAGGCCATCAAGTTCTCATGACACCCTGCCATCTTACTGTATAATTAAACGAATGAATGCTGTGTCCAGCCTTAGTGACTAGTTTCTGTCAGCCAACAACAAACAGAATCAAGATATCCTAACTTTTAGCCTAGCTGGGACAAAACTAGTTGATTACCTGACACATTCTGGACTTTCTTTAGGTTTCACAACATTAAGGCCACCTCACAGGTTCCCCCTCCTGTCCACTCCCTGTGAAAGAGTGATGTTTCCTCTGTGGACAACTAATTATCTGGGTCTGACCCTCAGCTGTCTGCATGCAGGATCCTATTAGGCAGCCAGCAGGTTGGAATCACTACCATAGACCCCCTCCAATCTCTTTCCTTCGTATATATTTATTTCCCCTTCACTTCCTGCTTCTGAATATTAAGAATAGATTTTTACATGTATATGTGTGTGCTGGGGATAGGATTGAAAATGAGGAGGAGGAGGGCGCAGGGGGATACTTCACTGATGGGTGAATGGCGGGCCTGGAAATGACGAACGGGCTGACTGAATGCTTGTCCATCACTCGCCATTCTCTTGGTTACAGGTGGTCTCTCATTTTCTCGACCGGCACATATCTGCCTGCCTTTATATGACAGCCCGGGCTCGCCAATTTGCATGTTCGACAGACAACAAACGGGCCTGTGCATGTCAAAATAGGTGGCGGTGCGTGACAGTTTCTACACAATGCTGTCTCCTTTTGGCTTGACCCTCGACCTCGCGCCATGTCTCCTTTCATAATCAGGGAAAGGGGAAGACGGGGCAAAGAAATCATCCAGGCTTCCTTCCTGAGTCCTTCTGCTGCTGCTTCTTCAGAATAAATCTGATACCAGTGCCATTAGCTATGCTTTTCCATTCTCGCTTTCTCTTATTTTCAGTCTGTTTTCTTCTGTCTTTCCGACTGTCTGCCCATTCCCCTACACCCGTCTTTTTTTGTGTTTTCTCCCCTTGTTTGTGTTTTGGCATAAAAGTATTCACATTTATAGAGCAGCTCATTCTACGTATATTGTCTGCTTTTTCAAGATAACATTTTTTTTCCAAATAATGATAATAATTTCTGTCATTTGTGACCAAATCGGTGCCAAAAGGTAAGACTGGTGTGTTTAGGCAGAAAAAAACAAAAACAAAATAAACAAATCATATTTATTGAGCAATTAAATTTCACCACTTCAAAACAGACCTCTAGGAATATTGTGACTGGTCTGATCTTGGATCATCAAATGCTGAACAGAGTGTCTCTGAAGCACGGCGGTCTGAAGTTTTCTCCTTACTCCCCACCAGTTTGATGTCCCATCTCTTTTAAAAGCAATTTCAACTATTGAAAACATGATAATGAGTTCCACATAATCATTTTAGTCACTGATTAACACTGTGATAGCACAGGGAGACTAATTGCCTTTTGACACCTGTGACATTTTCTCTCTGTCTCTTTCTATTTTAATGAGTGTTTTATATTTCAACATAATGTTTAAGAAAATGTGAGCAAGAGCACTCTTTTATTAGAAAACTTCCACCACACTGACTTCTGTAATCTACACATGAACTTTCCTCCTTTTGTTCCTGCGGATAAGAGACTGATTTAAAATGGATCACCTTGTAGAACTGCACATCCAGGAGTCGGGTTTTAGACTTAAGACATAATGACACTGCTGGGTTTTATTAAGTCTCATACTTTACATATTTAAGGAGACTGTTACATCATTAGCCGCTGTTGAACGGAGCAGAGTCAAAAGTCAGAAAGGTATCAGGGAGAGGTTAACAGAGAAGAGGGCAATGGGTATTGAACAGAGTGTTCCATCATCAGCATACAGTAAAATAATCCCTAATTATATGCTAATCAGCAGAACTGTGGTACCATATCTTTGGCTTGAAACTTGTGTTAAAGTATTTTCCCTGATCAGAGCATGCTGGTAGTCAGTGTAGGCCTTTGAGTTACTTTCAGTTCTTTTCTTGCTGTACATGGGTTTTGTGCCCTGTATGCATGTATTTCACTCTCATGTGTAACAGTTATCACTATCCTTATGTGTACTATCTCTCATCATTGTCAAGCAGACTGAAAGACGTTTTATATCACAGTATGTTAGAAAAATGTTGAGATTTATAACTAAAAATGAATATGCTGCCATTTCTTTAGAGCTCAGGAGCAATCAATTTGTATTCCCTGAACTTCATTTTCTTTCTGAAACAAATACATTACCACTAGGTAGCTCTACTCATTACAAGGATCTTTCTCCCAGTATGCTGAACTGAAGATGAACTCAAAAATCTTTTTCAATACCTGATTCTGATTTCAAGTTTTCCACAAAAAATAAAATAGTGTTCTACAAAGTTGCACTACCATGAAAAGGACAGTAATCTTTTACCTAATCTCTTATTTGGCTTCCAGGTAGCTAGCTGTCAAGCATGAAATGATTATTAATCTGCTCATAATGAGTGTCATCTTTTTAATGTTAGCAATGTAAACATTTCATACAAGGAGAGTTCCTGTCCCCGATGCTCGCTGGAACTACCAGTGCTCCGATAAAGACATCTAGTGCCGCTGTCTCTTTGTTTCCTTCTCTTGGTTAAGAAGCAGTGTCTGACTCTGGAGATTACTTTTAATGTTGTGTTAATCCCTCCCCTGGAGTCGTGCATGTTCTGCTATTGCAGGGATCATTCTTTGATATCAAACGGCAAAGAGAGAAACTCTAAAACCACTTCAGATCCCTCTTGTGAGATGTGTTGTCAAAACACAGGTGGAATGTGAACGTCTAAACCACAGTGTGTTTCAACCAGTCTCGTCTCCGCCTTCACAGTCCCAGGGAGCGGGTTCACAAAGCAGCAAGCCTCACAGAGACACAGGGGACATAGACGGGTACAAAGAGATGAAGAGAGAAGAAACGTAGAGAAAAAATGTGTATGGAGAGCAGACTTTTTTAACCCTGAAAATAATGCAGAAACTATTTTCTAAGCATTGGATGTGTTGTAAAGGACAACATCCAGCACAGTTAAATGAAAATCCTAATTGAAAGTGATATAGAAGTGCAAAGTGCAGTTTTGAAAAGCTACATTAAGAAAGTGATAAAAGCAGAGTCACGGAAAGCTGCGCTCACTATGCTTTCCAGAAAATTCAATATTTTCACACAAGGAAGGTAGTTAGTGTGTACAGCCCAGAAATGTCACTTTTGCTTATTTCACACTTGTGAAAATGGCACTTGCTCCTCTGACCTATGGGACATAAGAGTCAATAAGACAGAAAAAAAACACACCCACCTTTACCTTCTTCACCTCAAAAGACAATAAAAGACATGAAAGTGACATAATTGTCAATCTAAGTCATTCTC
The DNA here is from genome assembly GCA_037177535.1 of Pseudomugil gertrudae. Lineage (NCBI taxonomy): Eukaryota > Metazoa > Chordata > Actinopteri > Atheriniformes > Pseudomugilidae > Pseudomugil > Pseudomugil gertrudae. Next base: position 18,404,735 of record JBAMHV010000006.1, on the reverse strand, counting down.
AGTCCAGTCATTGGATGGATAGGTTATATCTGATATGACAGAAACATCCTTGCATCACACATTGCAATTACTGTATCGCCCCAGGAAAAGACATGCATAGAGGGGTTCTGTTGTTTTAGCATATTAATCATTGTTCTGTAACAAAAGAGAACAAAGACGATTCACATGAATTCTCAGAAAAGAAAGATAATGTTATTCAACTGTCTGCTTGAATCTACATTAGCCATTGTCTGTCCTTATACTTCACAGACGCTCTTATTAGTAATGACAGCAAAACATCACCGAATGCATAGTTATGTATGTGTCGCTGCATGCCCCTTTTCTTAAAACCATCATTCAAATCTAACTTCCCACCATTTGTTCTTCCTATCATCTTCTCTTCCTCTTTACACCCCTCCTCCTTCAGTTTTATGAGTGTGTTATTTATTTCCCTCATTAGCGATTGTTTCTTTGCATTAGAGCACCTCTTCATGCCAGCATTTTCCTCAGGGAGAGCGCAGAGACCCGTGTTCGTCTTGGCAGGAGCAGCTACCTTTTGAGCCCTCTTAAATAGAGTTGAAACAAACCTCCTCAATGAAATTCCATTCCTGTTGCCATCTCCACGCCTTTTGGGTTCCAAATTAAGGTGGTGGCCATGCCTATCCCTGAGAATAACACTGGTATAAAAATTAAGTCAAGATCTGATCATATGCCCTTTTCCATTACCTGTGAACTGACATTCTTTTGAGTCAGGTGCCACCCCCCACCCCACCCCGCCCTCCTTTATATCCCCTCAAGCTCCCACACACTCTTGTAAAACCCCCATGGGTACACACAGGAATTTCCAGAGCCCAAAGACAACATAGAGGGCCCTCTGACATATTTGCCATCATCCTCTTATTAACTCTCCCCGTTTGAACAGAGGCACATCAAAAGTAAGCAAAACACATAATTACTGGCATTAATATAACGAGCTCTTGGAGATAAGCCACTCTTCTAAGCCCACAGCCCCCACCTCCTATACTTGGAGGGCATGAAGGAGGCGAACAGAGGGAAGGTAGAGCACCTCTTCAATTAAGTAAGCTGTTCATCCAACATGAACAAACATATTTAGTGGATAATTAGTAGATAATTTTGCAGGTATGTCTGGCACAGGCCACAAAAGACAGTGTTAAGGAAAATAGCAGGGAGGGTGTCAAAGGAACGATGCTTATGGGATGTGCAGAATGCCCAGTTGCTCTGATAGACTCTTAACAATCATTAACAATGTAGACAGAATACACACATGGGCTAACATCCTCTTCCCACCCTTACACAAGCCCTCATCTTCACTCCATCTCTCCTCTGTCCTCCTCTTTCCCCCCTTCTTGCTCGTTCTTCTTGTTCTCCAAGGAGCCCTAGTTTTCTGTATGATGAGCTCCTGGGGGGTTTCTGTATTTGGCAGGAGGCTTTGTCTCTTGTACAAGAAAAGAGAGAAAGAGGGAGAGAAAGAGAGAAGAGGAATGAGGAGAGTGAAAACTTGAGACCCCCAGGGGCACTTCTCCCCACATTGTGAGGATTTGCCTAACAGCTTCACAAGAGGGTTTACATCTCTCACTGAACACGAGGGGTATAATCACAGATCAAAACAAATTACCTATCTGTAGTCAGCAGAGGTGTCTGCCTGTCAAAAGCCCAGAGTTACATAAGATTTAAGTCAATGCTAACTGAGCCTCTGATTTGGGGCACAGGGTGAATTCTTACTTTGAAACATTGATGTTATGAAAGCTTAATGGAAAGACACAGATGGCGTGTACCACACAAAGTGAGTGTGAAGAACAAAGATTCGCTTTGATAATTTCTCACACTCATCCAAAGTGGCATTGTCATGACTTTTGATTACTGGTAACTTGTGCCCATTGAATGAATAATTTTGATGAGGCCATGTGAATGACAATCACATCCGTATATATGTCTCAGCATAAACAAAGGCAAACAGAGACCAAGCAAACATACTTAAAAGCGATAGCTGAATTGTCTTCTTACAGACTGACACGGTATCATCTTTTCAGGGAAAGGCCGTCACGATGGGAGTTTGATTTTCTAACTTGCACACACCATTGTCTGAGTCCAATTGGGTATAATCGAGTTTTCAGAAATTTCTCCCAAGTTATCACCAACTCTATTTACTTAAAGCAACGTGTGAGGAAATGTTAGAGGCATCTTGCTGATGTAACAATAACTTTGTGGAAGGTGCATACTTTGGAAGAGAACAAGAAACAAAATAATGCTCAAAAAAAGCTGAGTATCCACATTTTTAAGTACATATTCACAAATACATATGCAGAAGACATTTTGGGGCCATCCAACCCTCCTGGGGACCACATTAATTGAAAATGATTGACTGTCACACCCCTGTAAAAGAAAACATGGCTGATTATCCTATTAGGGTTTTCTGCCCATTGCTTTTTGCATTCCATGGGCTGAAGGTTTCATAGGAATTAATGCCATAATGAGTGTGTTATGGCTGGGGGTAACAATTAACAGTATTGATACCAAGGAAATTATCAGTGTTCGGTATCAGTGTGATAAGATTGAATATTTTTCTTGTAGAGACCTTTGGGGGCCAAAAAGTCCAAGAACAATAATAAGAGTCAGACCAATAGACGGTTTTGTTTTTGTTTGGTTAATTTCCACTTTTGACCCTTTTTTTAACTAATTATGTGATGAAAATTAATAAATTATTTAATTTTTTGTTACAATGTTGATGTTATTCTCTATAGAATTCACTTTAATGTACACTTTTGATGTCGTTAGTAAAACATGTTTTATTTGAAAAAAAATCTCTGCACTGTTTATTATAATCATAGTCCTGATTGATAGGTAAAAGCTACATAATTGATTAAATTATAGTTAAATTTTAGGTAGTGGGTGTGAGCATAAATGGTGTTTGTCTCTCTGGGTTGGCCCTGCGATGGATTAGTTACCCTTCATGGTGTTCATTAATCATGACTGGATACATTCCTAATAAACTAAAACTCTTACATAATCTAAGTTCTAACACTGTGTGAACTAAGATATGTGCTGCTCCTCAATAATGGGACAGAAACGGGATGTTTCTGCACAATGTTGGGCTTTTTGCAGACAACTATGGTGACCTTGTTAACATTTTCATATCATTTTTAAACAGACATCCACAGAAGCAGCTTTGATTTGATTAGCTGTTTGGAGGAATCATCTCTGCTTCTTCAAATAGTTACCATTACATGTGTGCTGTGTCTCTTTCCATTATTTATGTCTACATGTGAGAAGAGTACGTAATAGTATACGTAATAGTGGCCAGTGTGTAAATGACTGAATGCCGTTGCTTTGCCAGACGGATGAAACAAATAAAGCTACATTTTGCATGTATGGAAAAGGTTAACGTCTGCAGTACTGCTATTGAATGCTTGTTTTCTGGTTGGCACTTACAAACATTGCTGAATCCATCATGGAGCCAAGATGTGCCATTGTTACTGTTTGCAGATTAATGCATTTAGCAAGAAAGGATGGGTAGACTAAGAAAAAGCCAAAAAGTCAGGTCTGACAGCAGAGTCACCTCAAGGCATCCAGTGGAGGTTTTAGATGAGGTGTCTGATTTGAGATGTCTATGTAAACAGTGTCTTTGTGAAAACATCCACAGCTATTGTTAAAGGATTAAAGCCTTCTCTTTGATGTTTTAGAGAGTTGCTAAGCCAGTGTTACCTCCTTGTGCAATGCAAGAGCCAGGGGTTGTGGAAATTTTTGGGGCTGAGTGTTTCTACAGGTCAGATGTCAGCAAGGTATGAAGACATGTGTTAGACAGCTTGTTTCTGCAATTACACAGCAATTATTGCACACTTAACAGCAAATAAAGCCTTTTAACAACTTTGCATATCAGTAATGATACAGATCTGGTATGGTGAAACTAATTTCACTATTTAAAAGTCTGCTTTGAGAACATTTTTCAGTGACTTATTATGGATTTTATTTTTTTAAAAACAGTTTAAATAAACCCACCTGACTTATCTTTATGCAATTTTGGCACTTAGTATGGGTAATCATTACATGTAGACATGCAATCTTATTTAACAACATGGCTCCAGAAGCTTTTCTGTCATTTTTTCCTCTGTATTTACATTCAAACTTTTATTTAGCTTCTCATTGGAACTTTATATTATCATGTTTTTAAGACATTTAGGGGTTTTTTTCTTAGACGTTTTTGTTTCTCCTTATAAATAAATAAATGAAAAAATAAATAAATAAATAAATAAATAAATAATGGCAATCTCTCATAATAGTTTTTTAGTCAGCCACAAACTATTTAGCTATACAACTATTTAGCAACTAATTAGGCCATATTTTTTAAAGCTATGCACTCATTATCTTTTAGTAACATTTATCAGACAGTATATTCTCTTCCTATATTCACCAGAAATTGATGCAATTCTTTTACTTTTTTTAGAGCTGCAAAGTGTTGCATTTCTTGAGGATTTTTATAACCACTGCTCTACTTCTAAGGGAGATTTGATCTTGGTCAGCGCAGGTGATGTCACACAGCAATGAGGTCACCTGGCGCAGTGATTTAACTCTCATCTGGCTTTATCGCCGTTTTTGCTCAGTCATGGTGAAAAACTCTTAATTCTTGAAGATAAGAGATTATAATTAAGTACGAGCCAATTCCACCAAATTTTAAGTGTGAAAACTGATTCCATTGTCTATGATTGTTGTTTGCCTTGTACTTCACCCTTCCGGATGTGCACCTGTCTTGGTTTCAAACCAATCACAGAATCACAGGTAAACCACTTCCCAGTTTTTTTTGTTTGTTGTTTTTTTTATCACAGTGGCATTCTTCTCTGAGCTCAGGTCAGGACGAAAATTCAGAAAATGCTTATCCTATGAAGAGAGTAAGAAGAGCATTCCCAGATATAAAACTTCATTATTCACTTTACAAAGCATCTTGAAAAAAGAACCTTTGCAGATTAATTTGCCATATTTTGTAACTTACAGGGAAAGAAAAAGGAAGTAGTTCAGCATTACACCTTCAGTTTCAGAAATCCAATGCCTCCAAATCCTAGATTAGTGGATCACAGAATCTCAGGCACTAGTGAAAACAGCCAGGTCTACTGATGACTCAGTTATTGTTATAAAACGGACTTGAATGAAAACCTCATTAGTTTTATCTTTGAGCTGGAATCAGGGGGTGCTGTCTGGCATGGATTCCCAGCAGTCAAAACAGAAAACAAGAGCTCACTGTGTGCTCTTTGAGACATCAAGGTGTCTGATCTGAATTGCTTTAGCTTGGAGGGAGAATGGCTTTACCGTCTCTGTGAAACTGATCCGTGAAGTGGATTAGGGATGGTTCTTCTTTCACTCAAAACAATGCAGCAAGAAGACTTAGATGGAGCTCTGCGTGTGTTTGTTTGAACTATAAGCCCCTATAACCATGCTGGATACATTTACCTCGGTCTTGGTAATATTTCCAAAATGAATTGGATGTTGCAAACTATGGCTCCACAATCACAGCTGCGTTTCGGAAATCTTGGAATATTTGTTCATAGTAAAAATTTGAAAAGCTTGGCATGTTCCACGATTTGACAACACAAAACCTGAAAAAGCAGACAAACATAAAATACAAATCTACTTCATTGGAATATATCTTTTAATGAGAGACAAATAACAGCAGTTAAGGCTGTCCTTGTGAGGGAGGGAGGCACAAAAAACCTTTCCCATTTCTACTTTATAGCCCATCAGAATATTTTTAGATGCCAGTATGGCTTTTCAGCAAGGTTTTAGTCCAGGGATGAGGGTCAGACTGCACATGCACATACTCACACTCATGCTCACACACAGTTTGTCCTTGGCCTGGCATCATTTTTGGCAAGGTGGCAGTATGGCTCCATAACAAATGAGGGACACCCAAGCTGTGCCAATAAGCTTGGTCCCTTGGCAGACTCCACAAAATCATCTTTTCTTTGCAGGAGTTATGCCTCTGGAGAGTTGATCATTAGTCAGGAATCAGAGAAACGCAGACACACACACACTCATCAAATGCGACTCAGGTTGCTGTGACCACGGTGACCTAGGACGATATGTTACAGCGGCTAAAAACTCCAAGGCAGCAATTTGACATTAAGCAGATTAGGGTGACCTCATCTTACTTTTAATTCATGTTGTAACTTTTAAACATCATGTTGAGAGAACAGACTGCTATATAAACTCCATTAATTTTTATATTCACATCACGTTTTTATTAGGTTAAAAATAAGGAATTGCAAATGTTTTGTTGTGAAAATGAGATTTTCTAAGTTCAGTCTGTGAAAATGGTGCTGAAAAGGTATGTCACCGGAATAATAAAATATGTTAACCAAATCACCCCAAAGGGTCTCCCAGATTCGTATAAAATATACACACAACTAGGCAACTGTAAGAATTTGACTGTTTGACAAAGCCACGTTGTTTTTCAGATTGTAATAGCAAGTGAAATGGGTGTTTATAAACTAATGACTTGATCCTTTGATAAAAAACCAGTGTGAAAAAAAAGATCTTTACCTGTCTTTATCTATTTTTTTTCCCTAATTTGTTTATTTGTTTAGATTCAAGCTTCAATACATTTTCAACTTCTTATTTGGGGATAGAATAATCAATTCAGGCTTATTCAAAACTTAACCAAATTAACCAGCTTAATTGGATGTTGACAACTTATTATATGACTATAACATGTTCTTATCTCACTAAAATTACTTTCAAGGAATACCTTTACGGCTCTGCGATGGCCTGGCGACCTGTTCAGGGTGTACCCCGCCTCTCGCCCGTTGTGAGCTGGGGTGGCTCCAGCCCCCCCGTGACCCCGTTCAGGGAAAAGCAGTAGGAAATGGATGGATGGATGGATGGATGGAATACCTTTGCATTGATCTGTGAGGCCAAGCAGCCACAACCAATTGGTTACATTTGCCATCTATTATAGAGTTTATAGCATATTTTAGTTGATGTTTTCTGTATGGATATTTGAGGTGTTGTTTGCTATGTGCAGCTTGCATTACTGTAATGTCTCGGTATGAATAATCTACAAGAACAGAGCAAATAAAATTTCAATTGTTCAATTGTTGCTAATTCATCGTGGCCCTGTAACATCTGGTAGTTAAACATACATCGGTCTGCATTTATAGTGAGTCTACACCATTACTTTGTTTAACTTCTTCATCTGAGGAAACTGAACCTAAAATCTTAGTTGTTACTTTGTGCTCTTTAGTGCAGTTAATCAAGTGTATGTCAAAGAAAATGATAACTCTACTGATCAGCCAATTGCAAGACTTTAAAAATATGTGGCCATAATACCTGAACACCAGTAGTCAGGTTAAAGCAATCCATGGCACAATAAAAGATATAGTTTTTGTTCTTTCTTTGTGCTTGGGATCTTCTAATTACTAATACAGGAATTCTTGTGGAAAACTGTATTGTGTATGCTGATACACCTCAGGAAGATTTTCACTGCTCAGAGGTGAATGGAAACACACTCCACAATGGCACGATTGGGGTGCTGACACGTTCATTAGCACATAGGCAGATTTGACACAGCTGGAAGATGTAGCGAGGAGCTGCTGTCAAGGTCTTGGATTGCTGCAAGACTGGCACAAACTAAGGGTTGGATGCTCATCGCTGTGTCATAAGAGACCCGGTGCTGTCTCGTCTCCTTTTTTAAAATATTTTATTTATTTTCCTCCCTCGTCGTGTCGCCGCAACACACTCAGTGTCATCATTTGCATGAGTTTGACACCTCAATGTCTAGCTTCTTTGTCCTCTCTCCAACTTGTTTCCTCTGTGTCCGTCTCCTCCTCCTAACATCGCATCCCCCCCACACTCTGTTCATCTCAGTCGTCTCTCGCCCTCTCTTTTTCTCTCCCCGTGCCTCTCCTCTTTCTGCTGATGGTGGCGGTGCCATCCATGCCAATTATGGCAGTCGAGCAGGTGGCTCCTCGCAGGTGGTAGAGGATTAATCCCTGTAAAGACTTCACTTCATTAGGAAATCCGTTTAATGTGGCCAGTTGATTGATAAATCTCCCGGACCTCTCTCAGAGTCCCCAGATTACTGCCAAGTTTGTCTATTATATGCTAGGTTGACCCCGATGTCAGAGATAGAGGGGGAGGGAGAGAAGAGAGTGTGTTTGTTGCATCTTTCCAGCTGAAGTTAGTTTTTTAGGTACACTGCTGACTTAGTCAGATCCGCTCAGTATTTTATGCAAAAGAATGGGAAATGTAGGTTTTTTTCTTTTCATGGGAGTCACTGCAAACTCAGAATCCCTCAAACACATGAACTGAACATTTTAAGAGGAGAGGCATTTAAAGTTGATATGAAAAAGGTTAATATATGAAAATACTGATCAAATTAAGGAAAACACACTTTTCAAATCTGAGCTATGTGTTGTAGTGGAAGAAAAAAAAAAGTGCTTTTTTAGTTTTAAAGCCAAAGTACATGTAAATGCTACAACCATTACAGCATTTGGAACTCAACTGTAACAACTTGCAATCACAGTCTTGGACCACCCACACTCCTCCCGACTGTGTCAAGCCTCTGCATTTAACTCAAGCATCTCCTTAACTCACCTCTCTATAATTTTCCATCTCAGTATTATCACAATTACCCCGTGAGCCAGGAGAGGAGGGAACTCCCCACTGCTCGTGACTGTCTGTGTGCCACCAGTGGGTTTGCGGTCTGGTTGGATTTGTGAAACACTGACAGACAACCCCTTCATCAGGCCTGTCAAACAAGGATGACAAATGTGTCTCCACATCCCCAAGATGCCTACAATATTTAAAGCCATGGGAGAATGGTGAAACCGACAGAGAATAGCCCCTCCTGGCAGGCGCAGAGTTCAAGCTGCGTCAGCCTGTATCATTCTCAAATACTGAGGAGAGACTCTGAGCTGAACCTGATGGCATGTTGACTTAATGATTGTGGCAGAACATATATGGTGTCTGTCTAAGGTTTCTACAAGGCAGTGAAGTCAAGTCATAATATATTTACTGTAATGTTCATTGGCTTAAAAGGAGATTTTGTTACCATCCTGTCTAATAAATATGGAAATCATTAATATTGAGAATATACCTCATCGTGAAAATAATTTTGATTCAGAAGAGAAACAAAAATAAATAATGCAGTCTCTCTCATACTGTTGGACAAATGCATGTTTAGCTCTCTACGCACACATACATAGTGCACACAACTTTGATTGCTATCACCAAAAACAATAGCTTGGAGATATAGTCTAGCTATCAGGCAATCAAACACGCGGTCATTCTTCTTTCCAGCTGCTACCAAGCATGTAACTATATTGCTTTGCCCGGTGCTCGGAGCCTTGTCAAAAGATGACAGAAGATCACACCTTTTTTTCCCAGGGTGAGTGCTTTAATTACAGCATGGCTTCTAGCCTTTACACATCTGTACAAGTGTCAGTCCAAAGTTCAGCGTTTTTTGTGAGCGATGATTCCCCAAAAAGAAAGAAAAAAAAGCCTCATTGTAAGGCGACGATTCTGTATTGTTTTACAGAATCATTGAATTTGAGGTCACCCCCACTCTCTCTCTCTTTTTCTCTTTATATGACAAGTCCTGTGCTGTCATTACTCATGCTCACTATCACATTTCTTTAAAAGTCCCTGGCATCACTGCTTTGATATCTAATATTTTAATTGCTGCAGTCATACATCTTGCTGTCTTTTGCAACAATAAATGGGTTGAGGGAAATTATAAGTATGTGCTTTGAAAAGGATAATTCACTGCATGCGAGTTCACCTATAAGGACCCCTGAGACTGGAGACATGGAAAATGTGTATCTACAATGCAGTGATATCAAAATATGCCTTTTTTTGTTATCATAAAAATATAAATGATGTCTAAATATGAGTGTTGTGAAGGAAAAGTTAATCAATTTAGGCAAATGATGATTTAATTTAACAACAGCAAAAAAAAGAGAAACTAATCAATGTAGCTCACGTGCTTTTGTTCATATCTATATTTGACATCCTACCCTCAATTTTACTCTCCTTTGCAGCATCTTTTTTGTTCATACCTGAAGCTGCAGGTGGCAGCACAGTCTTAAAGGACATAGGAGCCTAGATCACTTCAAAGATACACATACAGCCACACACCACTTAGCCCGGGTAAGCTTTCCCCCTTTCCACAAAAAACACACTTTGACCTTTGGATATTCGGCGCCTGTACAAAGTGACTTTGGGATTCAGGCAGTAGTTTGCTGTTTAGCTTGCCTGTCTCTGTTTGTAAGGGGGTGTAATAATTAGCGAGTCCTCAGTCAGTGAGTTTTAATGTTCCTAATTTGGCCTTGACAGAATCCATGTTTGTGCTACGTGATCCCTCCTGCTTTTCTGAGGCGTTGTGGATGAAGGCCCGCAAAGCTGAAGCAGGTTTTGATATTTTCTTACACACTGTTTTGCATTTTATTACGACCGCTGAGGGATGGTGAGCTACTTATGATTTCAAAACAGGGACAAGAGGTTGAAGTATTTTGGCTTCGGGGAAGAATGTTTTTTACACTGATTTACCAGAGTTGGAAGCTTGCATCTTATTATTTGGACTATTCTTTAACCCCGGCTGTTCAATTGTGTGAGACTGGTGTGTTTACGACTTGTGTCGGCAGGTTTTCCCAGGGATGAGAGGGGCAGGATTTTTTTCTTAAAAAATGGTTAAAATTCTTTAAAAAAAAAGAAAGAAATATGTGTTAAGAAGGTGCATTGCATTTGGTCATTACTTACATTCAAAGGAACTAAAATATAAATGTAAGCAATTTTATTTTTAATGAAAGCACCAGTTGTACCTAACTGCCATGTGTCCTTTTTTACACATTTTGACTTGTTAGAAAAAAATTCCCAGAAATATTTTAAGTGTAGAAATTTTTACAGAGAAAGTAATGTCATACTATGGACAGGTTTGTGCTGTACTTGTCATCATCCAAAATGCCTTACACTGTATTGTCATTCATTTCTCATAAATGCAAATGGATTAAAATGTCTTGGCCCTGTTGCTGCATATCTCAGCAATTCAACTGGAAATGTCTAGGGTGCCGTATTCTGTCAGCTCTGCTGAATAAATACAAGTCCAAATGTCTCAAGGCTTTACGTTGTCATTCATATAGAAATAATGTGATTGTTTACTGGTGGTGACCCCACATCTGGCTAAACTGTTAACCTTTTGGTTTTGTGGCTTTGAGGTGAGTGTCGCTCAATCCTCCAACCCCCACTAGGGGCTTTCACCTCTCTGGAGCTGTAGCAGTGTAAGGGTGCATAGTGGTAGTCCTCTTGCTGCTGAGAGTTGTGTGTCTATGTGTGTGCATTAAGCAAGAGGTGCTTACACCTGCCCATCTGGGAACAGACCCTGAGTGTTTAACACAGAGGAGCTGGAGGAGAGGACTGTCAGCTTGGAGGACACCACGTAGTAAGCTCAGAGGTCACTGGAGCACATACACAAAGTCACACATATGCACTCATGCGGCTTTGCATACACATAGTCACTGTCCCTCTGTTACCACTACAGACACACACACACACACACAGTATTTCTGTCTCCTCTCTATTTCGCTCACTCCAACACACAGACGTTGAGCACTTGAACAACATTGCTTTGCTCATCTTCCCTCTCCTCCGTTATCCTGTCAGAATTCTCCACTGTGAGGTCAGGGAAGCAGCGGTCAGAGGGATAATAGAAAAGCAGCTCAAACAGGGAACTGTTGACATATTATGAGGAAGTAAAAGATGGTGACTGCAAGAAAGCAACAAGGACTGTTAGCTATATTTCAGATTAGCTTTTTCATGAAGTCTCCAAATAAATGGGGAAACTTTATATAATGATTTTTCATTTTCACTTCATTTTTCGTATGACTAACATAAAACAGATATCAAGCTGATGTTCAGAATGCCCTTTAATGTGAACAATATATTCTAATTATTATTTCTTTCCAGTGTGGTTTGTAAGAAAATGCTGCTTTTGTAAGAAAAGGTAAAAATTAATTTGCTTTCTGTGTAAAACAGTTTGTTCCACTCCAACACTGTCAAAAGACACTCATTAACTATTTTTTTTACCCCTTTGGATTTGCATTGTGTGAACTAGTCAATCAGTATAGCACATAAAATGGACAAATTAACACCACTGAATTTTAGTAGTAGAAGTGTATCAGTGCTGGAGGCAAAAAGTAATGATTGTCCTGTAACAAAATGCATTGGTCCAGCACACTTTTACATATAAACATACAGACACCCGCACACACTCATACACTTCCTCTCAGTATAAGTTGACTTGTCAGCTTGAGATGGCTTCATGTGCCATCCATTACTTTTATGTCCTGCTTTTCACCTAAACGGCCTCTGCATATTCATCATGGGACCTGCTTTTGCATCCCGGGGGAGGGGATACACACAAGAATGCAAACATATTCACACGTACACACACACATAGATCGTCAAAGGTTGGCTCTGTTAGATTTACAGCCTGGGACCATCACCTGTGACTTAGCACTCTGAAATTAGTCACAAATAGCATATTAGGGCAGCTAATCAGGCACGCCTGAACACTTGGCTTTCTTTATGTGGTCATAAAGGCGAGAGTATATGGGTGCCCTCAGGCCTTGGGGTGAATGATCGTCCTGACCTCCAGTGAACCAAAAGCCACACACTCAGCTGGGGAGGGATGAGATGTGTAGGCAGGGGTACTCCTATGAAAACGGACTTTGATACACAGAGGAGGGTGACTGTGCTGCATGAGGAAGCGATTTATTTTGGTTTTACTGGTTTCGGGGAAAAAAAAAACATGACAAAAACACAAACAGAAGACAGCACAATGATCAGTTACACAATCTATTTTGTGCCTCTTGTCTAAAGAGTATGATTTAGATTTTCTGTTGTTTTGTACTGTAATAGATTATATCACAAACAATGTGTTTCTTTTTGCTCAAAGAAGAAAAATCAAATGATTGTCTTTTTCATCCCTAATTCTAAAGTCAAAGTACCACTCATACAATCTACAAGTACAAAACTCTAGTATTTTTGCTCTTAAGTATTGTACAAGTAGTCTATACAGATACTACAGCTTATTATATTTTTTACTTTGAACATCTGACTTCAGTCTCTCAGTACCTTTTCACAAGCAGGTGGATTTTGTCGGACACAGAAAACCCCGACACTACCAAGAAACCTTAGCCCTTCATAAAATAGTAAAACTACCCCTTGCTCTCTGACACAAGCCTGTAGAATGAACAGGAGAGGGCATAAGGGTTGAGAAATGCATAAAAGAAAGGGAATCATGGAAAATCAGTATGAAGACATAAGGAGAAAGAGAGAGGAATGAAGGACTGTAGAGAGCCAAGAGGAAGGAATCTTTTTGTATCACACATAATCTTTTATTCTCATTTTGTGAATAGTATGTTTTCTTATCACAGTGATTGTTGGACAATCAGATCCAATATGGTGATTCGGTAACCACTTAAACAGAGCTCAGATATTCTGCCCCTAATTGACTCGGTGTGGCCTCACTAAATCATAGTCTTTATTTAAAGTAGCTCCAATAAAATGAGTCATGGTGGTTCTCTCTCGACCTCCCGTCTCCACTCACTCCCATCTCCCTCTCCTTTGTGATTTCCCATTGAGGAGATAAATTTGAAATTTCAATCATGGAGTTGTTAAATATTGATGGCCCTTCGAAGTCGTTAACGAGGTCTCAGCAAGGACAGGGGAGTCGGCCCCCTCGCTTTGCTGGCCCGAGCTTCACTGCATCTCAGACATCTACAGGGATGCAGTCAGGTCAGGAGGTCACTGTACCCAACCATAATCTTCTAACTTATATGAGGCCCTTTAATGTCTGGCCAAAGCTATTCTTCCTAACATCAGCTCTTATCAAAAGTATATTACCACATGCAAAAGAAAAAAAATGTAAAGAAAAAAAAACTTTCTAATTATGCATTATGTAGAGCAGCTTTTATCCACTGTTCAGAATGTGTTGATTATAATGAGAGCACTGGTGTGTGATTTGATATGATAATAGAAATCTTTAACTAGGTCACAGTAGGCCTCCTGTGCATCAGAAATGATCATGGCTGAAAAACAAAAGAAAAGAAAAAGTGCCTCCAGGCCACCGTAGAGTAAGGCTGCACTCAGATGGTTCGATACACTGCACTATAAAACCAAGATGAGACTTTTATTATTGCTGCTGTCTGAACTAACTCATGCTATCCAATCAAATACCGTGTAGCTGGAGATGTGATCATTACATCTTACAAACGATGTCCCACCCAAATAAAATTTGTATCTACAGCGGGGGTCACATTAAAGGCTTGTTTTCTTGTTGGGTCTGACTTCAGATGTCGTAACATTGATAGTGGATAGGATAGTTACAGTTGCATTGTTGTATGATGCTTTGGGCTTTCAATACTGTCTAAACTCCATATTCGCCTGGTGTTAAAGCTGTGTTTGTTGTTAACATGACAAATGAATTAATAAACCATATTCACATAATCATATTTGCTTCACAAGGGTTTTGAATATTTGCAGTAGATGTTTTATTTGTTGAACCAGCAGCTTAATTGTCACTATACGTTTCTCTGTCTTGGATTACAGCTTGAATATATTTGCATATACCTACCACTGAAGGTGGGAACTGAGAGTGAAGACGAAGATGTCATTGATGATAATGCAATAAAAAGCATTTTGGAGGTATCTCCATTTCTGCACTTAGCCTCTTGGCAGTGGTTTGATCAAGACAGAATAAGCTTGTGACTTTTCAATTCCAGCCATAATTTGTTTCAATATTACATCCTCTGGATGGAGCAAGTGATGGAATTTTTCCTATCTGAGGCTGAGGCTGTGGGGAAGCTGACGATGTCCCATAATAGGTTATCACCAACCATATCTTTTGCAAAATAGAAACCCAACACATGTACATCTGTGGCCTAGTGTCAGAGCCTTAAATATACATCAGAAATGCATTAAATTTGCTGATTGCTATTCTTTTCCAACAGCGTGTCAAGCCCCAAATTTATTTTTGTTTCGTGGCTTCCAGATTACTTTGAATTGCCAGTAGTCACTTTTGACATTGACGGCTTTGAAGCAAGTGACAACATTAAATTTATTTCCTGTGTGCATATGTGGGTGTGTGAGTGTATGCAGCTGGATGATGTACTAGTGTTTTCTCTTAGATTGTTTGAGGTCCATTGGTGGGAGCCAGGCCCTATCATATTGTATGTAATTTACTGGAACCACATATTGCAGCAAGAGTACAGCTGAAACACTGATCAGATCTGTGGAGCAACATTCCTTCTCTCAAGAAATGTAGCTGACACAAAATAAAAGCTTTATTAAGTTGTGTATCTGAAGGAATATTCTTGTTGAATCCAGAACAATGCTGAGCAAACATCTTATCCTTCAAACACCTGCTAAAGTGAAGTATTTCTTCCAAATTTAATACAAGTATGTGCACTTTTACAGGGAATAAGTAACTCCACATTGAAGTACAGCAAGTTTTTTTAAAGTACAAGAATACCAAAACCTAATTAAATGTAATCATTAGGATACAGCATTCTTTAAGATTAAGCACTGGTAAAATGCAAATATGCCAAGCCAACTTTATTTATAAAAGCATTTTCTGACAGCACCTGCTGAACAAAGTGCTGAACAGAAAATAAGTAAAATATACTACAAAGAAACATAAACTACTGCAAGAAAAGCAGGAAAAACTGGTAAAGACATAAAACATTGTGCATAACAAACAGCTTCAATGGCTCGATGTCACTTAAGATTTTGTGATAAGAAGGCAAGTAGATGTAATTTGGTTTGAAACAACCACAACCAGGCATCCTTTCCTGATGTGCAGCCAAGAAGAAGAAAAAAACAACTGAATGAACTGACTTAATGAGAAGCCCATTTGGACAGAGGCATCAAGCTATTGACTTCTCTTGAGGCTGAGGAGTGAGCACTTTCACATGTTACTGTCTATAAATTTCAGCCATTGACATGGCGCCCTATTTCATCAGGGGGCACTCTGACATGCCCTTCGGATTGATGTTACCCCGGCCCATTTGTCTGTTTTACACTCCTTAGTGTCTTTGTGGTTCGCTAGACCTGCACCTCTTCGCCGTGATTGGGTATTGACAACAAATCAAAGGGGATAATATATGGTGATGTTTGCCAGTCTCCCAACAAGACAAGATAGTCGTATGGCCGGCCTGGCTGGTTTACATGTGTTCTCTGAATATCACAGGGACTGCATATTGATTCCCCAGCGGACAAAGAGTCATTCTTCTTCTAGTGGCCAATACCTACTTTAGTTAAAAGTGTGACAATGGAAAGAGCTGGGGGCAGTGAGTTTAGAATTAAGCTGTACTTGACATGCAGTGAAAGACCCCCTTCTTTGCAGTGGGATCTTCTTGACTTAAGTAATAGAGTGAGATTGTGGTTATTGCTTAGCCCTCAGAATTCCTTTGCTTACGAGGTAATGTGTATATCAGAAAAGTTTGTTTTCTGCCCCTCAGGCCTACTCAGTAAATGAACATAACAGCAGGTCCTCTTTCTGCCTCTCTGTCACACACTCGCAGTCTCTCACACACGCTCACCGAGCATCTTTGAAATGGGTTTTGTATTGATTTTTGTAACTACCCTGTTAGATGACGTTGTGCCTTAGCGTGTCATTTCTAGATGGCCCTGCCCCGAGCAGGTCATTGAGGTGCTAACTGTCATTTGGAGGGACAGAAAAGCAATCATAGCTTTTTCATTACTTACTGTTTTCCCTCCCTCCCCCTCTACGTTTTCACTCTCTTTTTACCCCCAGTAGTAGGATTGCCTGACATATTATGGCTTCTGTGATTTAACTGCACTCTTAAATTAAGTGCTGGAATATCAAGCTGTAACTTTAGAAAAATAAACTCTGTGTCAAGGGATCAAATACCCTGGAGGTCAAAGTCATGAACTTGTAGTGGTGCACTCATCAATTTCAAACTTGTATGGGCTTGTTCTGTTTTAGATACATAGGAGGAGAAGGCTGTAGTTTGATTAGGCTTGTGTATGATGTTTTTGGCAATAATTCCATAGACTATTGTACAATACAGTCTCAGACCTTAGTATTTTTCTGAAGTTTTACCATGTAAATATTTTTTTCTATATTATCAAATGAATAGACTTCAGTTGTCTGTAGTGAAAGTAAAGATTCTCACAGGAAAATTGTACAATTTTTGTTAATGTTGGGGAAAATCTATACAGAAATTCTATTTTTACATTGGGTAACATCTAAATGAACTAAGCTAGCTAGACCCAACAAGTGGGATTTTTCAGAAAGAGCTTAAATTGAACTGAGGTCAGAGTGAGACAGTTGATGTGCCTAATTAGCTGATCATATATTTGCTTTCTTTGACAAGGTGCTTATACTTTCCTACAATTCAGAAAACTAGACTCATTCAGTGATCTATTGAGAGCACTGGATATTCTCAAAGACCGTGTAGGAAGTCAAGCTGTTTAACTTTAATGTTTGGTCTGAACTTGCCTTGTATTTTTGCAATAGCTACCAAATCCAGAACATGACAGTTTGGAGCATCTGTGTTAGGGCCGAATGATGAAAAAATGTGATTAAAAAATGTCTGTCAAATATGAATATGATGAAGTTTCTTTAAGCTCTTATGGCAGCCACAAATGATGAGATGTTTCTCTCAATGATGATTGACTGGCAATACTGATGTAGTAAGTTGTAGTGGTACCAGTTTGGGTAGAGTTCATCCCTGCTTTTATGAATCTCCTCAGTTGCACAGCTAATTGTGTTTTAATGTATAGCCATCATTACTTACAATCATTATTTAGCTGCCTTTTTGTTTTTGAATCAAAACGTGCATGTTGGTTTCAAATTTAATTCAGACCTTAACATTGACAGAAATCCATTTATCAAACCAGGTTTTGTGTTATCCTATTCATAGATTGGATTTGATTTCCCTCCTCCTCCAATTTGATGTTTATCTGACCTGAAGTGATATAATTAATTGTTGCTCTACCACTAAGTGGTCATTTTGTTATCTTGGCTTTGTTTTATATTAATTTGAAATAAGAAAATTTTAAATATGCAATACATAAATAACAAAATTATTATATATAGACTGGTAACCTGTCCAGGGTGTACCCTGCCTGATTGCTGGTATATGCTCCAGCTACCCGCAACTCTTCATTGGACTAAACAGTGCAGATAAGGGATGGATGGATGGAAGCCAGTAGCTTTCCCTTATTAGCATGGGCCTTGGAAATACATGTTTTCATAAATACTGTGCATTGTAATGAAATACTAAGGTGCTACCCTTCTTAGTTAAGGCTTTTCCTTCTACAGTTTGATCTCAACTGGGTCATCATCACTGTTGTTTCATCTACTGCTAAAGCAACAAGACACACTTGTCCTCCTCCTCACCTAGCCTCATTTGCACTTTACTGTTTTCCTATTCACAACCACATCCAAGCTACTACTCCATGCCTGTGATGGCCTTTCAGGTACACTCTTTGTCATTGTCCACAAAATATGCATGATCATTACATAGTCGGTCTGTCAGGTAGTGAGAATTATGCTGTTCATTTGAATCAAACTGCTGCCTACTCGCTACAACACTGCAGCTGTAAACACTCAGGCTTTGCAAAACTCATGCCTTCAATCCCATATTAGTCAAACTTGTCTGTATAGGTTGTATCTTACAAAGAAATGTTGCAGCAGCAGGACCTTGCAGTTTTACAGAAAGGAAGATCAATCTTGTCAAGTGTGCATTCCAGGACAGAAGTTGGCCCTCTTGCAACATGTATCTGCTTCCCACTTATATTCATTAGCATATTGTTTTAGAGCTATGAATAGTATAAAATAAAGTATAAATTTGACATGAAAGATACACAGACCAATTTAGACCAATAAACAACTCATAGTAGTGTTGTGTAAAAAATAACCCAGATAACCCAACTTCTCTAACATCATCAGATTTAATCTGCCTATTTACGTTATTAGACTCATACTTCAGCAGGATGTTCACCTATTTTAATGAACCTGAATTTGACTTAAGACAGTATTTTTTTTCTGTAAATATATCAGTGCTCATGGTCTGCAACTACTATTTGAAAGGCTATACATAAACTTGTAACGTGAAAATTATGACTGAAAAAAGAGGTCAATTTTTGCAAGATCAAAGACTAACGATATGTAAAATGAAGCCTGACTATGGCTGCTGCTGCTACACACAACTCAGGGCTTTTGTTTAGTTAAATCAATGATCCTGTCCAATGCCACCAATGCCACAGCCTTGCACTCCCTCCCATGTTTTATCACCTGGACCATTTTGAGTTTAGTGAAGAAGAAATATGGGTGATGTCACTGCTTCCAATGGTTACTGTAAGAGCTCGGGAGTCAGTCCAGGAAAAATAATCACAGATGACTCGTATGCGCCTCATTCATTTACCTCCCCAAGTAAATTAATTTACTTTAACTGTAAACTAAAAAAGATGTTTATTTATTATACACAGTTCACATAAAAATATTGCAAACATATGCACTTCTTGTTATAAATAAACATGAAAGCCATGCAGCTTTGACAGATGTACATTTTTTTAATTTAATGATTAAACTGAGCTTATATGAAGGAAAGCTAACTAGCTTCTTAAGCAGTTTATTGCATCTTGTATAGGTCACCTTCAATTCAGCTTTGCACTTATGAGTTAAAAAAATAACTTAGTGCAAAGGACGAGAAACAAAAATATACTGCTAGTATGGTTTTTCCTCATCGTCATCATTCTTATCTAAATATTGTTCTATTATGTGTTATATGGCAAAGAGAAATGTGCTGCACAATGGCATACAAGGTTAGACATAGGGTTAACCTTTACATCTTATGCTCAATGTGACCCAATTTCTCTCCATCATCTTATCCGTCCAGACGTCCTGGGGACCAGGGCTGTGGCCTTGCATACCCCCGGTAAACATTCCAGAAGCTGGCAAAGCTTGTATGCTTGTCCACCGCCTCCTCCACTCCCAACCCCCACATCGCCATAGGGTTCCCAAATGTGCACACACAAAGAGTCAAAGGCACTTCCAAAATCTCTTGTACAAACACAGAAGTGGCAATGAAAGTATACGGCAGCAACTGTATGCATGCTAACCAAGTTGGTAAAAGGTGTCTCTCCACATTTGCTTGATGAATACAAACTCACACACTCAGGCATTCCTATGCCTGTTTGCCACCCTGCTTGTCCACCGTGCCGCTGGAAGATTGTGCTCCATTCCTCCGAAGGTGTTATGGGCTGTTATCAGCAAGACCATTCCATGGATGGCTGCCCTAATTGAGAATAATGAGGGTCACATTGAACATATGGTCGCTGTTGTGTCCCCTTTCCCCCCTTCTTCTCTCCTTCTCTCTCTCCCCATCTCTCCCAACTCCCCTAGACAAAAGGTTCAGTCAAACTTTGCCACAGCAAAGCGAAGATCTGTGTGGCCAGTGGAAAAAGAAAGGACATCGTCAAAGTTGTTCTCTTTTCCCTCTGACAAGTTAACGTCCACAGCCTGTGAGAAGGGCAGTGACCAGCCTATCAGTCAGAGGGAATATGCTAACCCCACTGGGACAAACAGTGGTGGAAATACTGGCATAAGCATTGTGCTTATATCAAGCTCCTTTGTTCTACATGTGAATACGGATATTTGCTCTTCATTACCAAGGTCCCCTTTGTCATTGACAGTTAGGAACAGACAAGCCAGCATATTTTAACATCATACTCCTCGCAGGACAGACGGTCACTAATGTGCTGATAGTGATTAAACTTGCATGTGTGTAATCTAAAACAAAATACAAAATGTTATTTGACCGAATGTTAAAATGCATTCATTGCATTTTTGTAGTGTCTATGAGCCAGAACTGCAGAAAGGACATTATTCAGTACAGATTGAAATGAATGTCAGCTGGAGTCAGCATCTTAGTTTACTGTTCTCAAAGCAGTTATGTGATATGGTTGGATTTCAGATAAATCTTAGTAGCTTGCCACCATCATGTCATGTCTTTCGTCATTCAATATGTCTGCACAGGAGGTATCTAATGTACACAGTTAAAACCTGCCCAATTTTATGTTGCATGGGTAGGTTCATGTCTTGAGCACTTCATCAGTGTAGTATTAGGGTGAAATAGAAATCCTGGAGCTGTTCCCAGTAATAATAATGTTGTGACTGCAAGGAATTAATCTACTGAAACGTCTCCCGCACTTCCTTTACTCTTGTAAAATATTCTGCTCCTTTGCTCTTGAAGAGCTCTTCATGTGCTTTGTTAATTCCACTGGCACTATTAAGCTTCATGTTTTCCAAGACATTGTCCTGTTCCACCTGATGTGTTTAGTTAAAAGAAAAGCAAGAAACTGTCAAAAACAACAGACTTAACTACTAAAATAACCTAACACAATGAATATTTGGATTCACATTTGCCAATGTTTAACAATACTTTGCTTGTTTATGTGCATATCCATGCAGCAATGTCATCCCCAGGAACTCCCTTTGCATGAAATACTGTACGTCTCTATTTACATAGGAAACATGCTGATTGGATTAGGATGAGCTAGTAAAGTCATTTTATGAGCCCACTGCCAAACTGTGAATTGATTTGCCAGCATCTCAGGTTCTTGTGTAATAACCTTAGGAGGTTGGATTTATGACTATCTGAGACCCAGTTGCATTGTCACTGCTCTGCATAGCCCCTGGATGCAGGCACTAGTTTCTAGTTTCATGTAGAGACAGGTGTAGTCTCAGTGTATGATGATATATGAAACACCTGTGTGTACAATATAGACATATGCCTTTATGTTCCAAAATAGAATGTAAGGTATGAGGCCTGATATACACAATATATGCAAGATATCAGTATGGCATAAAAATGTATTTTCAAGATGACAGGATATAAAATCTCTTACAGTATGGTCACACCTGATATGTTCAGCATGTTTAATGTAAATAAAATTCTCAAATGTCATAAAGTGTGTTTTAAGTGTGTTATGCTCAAAATAACAAACTATTCAGATTATTTTATTGGGAAAAATAATGAAAACGCTTAAACTGTTGATATAGTGAAATTTGCTTTTAGTGAGCCTTTACACTGCAGTACATAAGACAATAGCAGCTTTATTATTAAATTTCAGCTCATCTGCAGCACTTATATAATTAACCTTTAGGTCATTGTGGACTACTGTCATATTTTATTTTATTTAAAAAAATATAAAATATGGAAATCCAGAACTCTCAATCATACAGACAATACAAACTGAGCCATAAAGCCTGCTTGTCATAAGATAAATGCAACCACTCAGTTCATAGAATATTGCCACTGTATATTAGGGCTGTATTGAGAAAATTTTGTCTTCATTTGTTTGACCGTAGAAATATAAATGTCCATACAGGACACCACCACTGCAGGAGCCAACCGTTGACATTTCTCCACTTTGAAAACACAATGAAATCTGAATATTGCCTCGAATGAGCAGATGCCCATAGGGAAATAATCTGGGGTCCCTGAATAGTCCCTAATTGAATTGTCTTTTACTAAATAGAGTTTGCCCTAATGCATACTCTCATCGGAGAATATGACAGCCGGTGATGCTTCTCATATCTGCCTAAAAGAGCCCCCAGATCCAAGGACCTATTAACTGTATTACCCAACCCAATATCCCTGCCTAAACCCATTACCCTGAACCCATTGTGTATTTTTGTCACTACATCTTTGCTCAAAATCCGAATCAGCCTGTGATGGATGCTTAACAAGACTACACTTTTATCACATATTCTGCTGACCCTCAACAAATTGCTTTGCAAGTTTTTCTCCAAGATGAATGTGACAGAGCAACGTTCTTTAAATGGGGGATCTGGGGTGAAGAGGGGGGCCGTTTTAGTTTCTCTATGCTTGTAGGCCCTAACCTCCATTTGAACCCATGCCATCCATCAGAAGTGTTTTCTGTGCAGTTCATTTCAGTCTTGTGCTTGTGGCGCTGCAACTGGAAAATTGTAAAGATAGTTCGGCCAATTAGCCCAAGTTGAAAATAAACAAATGTCTCCCAACTCCCTGAGGAGGAATTGAGGTTTTCCATGCAGGGTTTGACAAAAAACAGGTTAAATACCTGTGTTGTTGTTTCAGGGTTAGGCATGAGGGCTTGTAAAAAGTTCATGGTAATGATAAATCTCCTCCTCCCTCAGCTCTGTTGCACCCTCACACGAGTCAAGCTCTCTCCAAAGGTGTAAATCACTTTGACCTGCAGCGTAATGCATTGCCGTTCCTTACCAAAGTAAACGCCACTGTTTCAGCAGACAGGAGAGGTTGCCTAATAAGTTTGAATCATGATGTCTGAGAAGTCAGTGTTTCTGACTACACAGCTCAGGTGGAAAAAAAAACAAGCCACAAAATGTTTTCCAATGACCAGTGTTGGATCACCTACAGACTTTTCATGATGTTTGACACAATGTTCTGTATAGAGCAGACCTGTCATATTTTTATTTCTAAATTATGTGAATCAGTATTAGCATTAGAACATATTTGGACATGGAGACAAAAACGACTAATTTCCCTGAATAGAAATGCAAACTTGTCAATAGTGTTTAAAAAAATAAATAGACAACAGCTTTTCATCCACATCCTGCAAGTTAAATGCTAAAACTACATTCCATGAGTATCTTCACCTTAGTTAGCTTTGGAGAGCTTTTCTGTCTCTTTATCAGTGAGTACCTGTTTCTTATCATGACTAATGCTAGAAATTCCTCTTGGAGATAAGTAAAGGAGCTTAGGATTACCCTCTTGACTGAACATTGGAAAACAGAGGAAGAGATGAAGAATGACTTACATGTTTGTCCATATAAGTGTGTGTGAGTGTGTGTGCATCTAAAGATGAGAGACGACGGGAACTGAAGAGGGGCTTCACCTGGCTCCTCTGTATATTTTCTCAGTCATGAGGCAACCTCACCATTAGTGTCAGATGCTCAGATTATCCCACCAACGGAACAGGGATAAGTGGATTGATGAGGTGCTTCCATAGTTCCCGGCTGCTACAATGGAAACTCGGTCCACACTCCTCAAGCAGTTCGTTTCCTCAAGGAAGGGCAAAAATAATGAGCTACTTAACCTGACCGTTCACCGCATTTCTGTCATATTACAGCTAGGTTGTTTGTTTATCCCAGACAGATCTATATTTCACTTTTTTTAATTGAATTGCTTTGATTCAGGCTAAAAGCCCTCAGCCTAATAACATGCCAATTACAATGAAGACCTACTTAGAATAAATATTAATATAATTCAGCAATTTATTGCTTTAAATACAAATAAGTCCCGGGTCCCTTGACACCCATTGATTAATAATTGGTGGTGCAGTCTTAAAGGCTAATTAAGTAGAACAACTTCACATCTTCACTTAGAAGTTACAGCACCATTTGTCAGAGAAACCCTGTGCTCATTAGATCTAGATCAACAAGTAAATCAAATAGATATCCCATGACATAATGTATGCCCATGTTTAAGATACTGGACATTGTGATTGTGGAATTGATAGTCCAACATAGTCTGGTGGAATTGTTTGTTTGTGGTAGGCATCGTGATTACCTTGTGGCAATCCATTCAGAGCACTCTGCTTGATGATGCCTATGCATTTGCATTTATTTGCCATTTGCATGGATATGCTCTGAAAACTCATACACTAATGAACCTTCACATTCTCAATTTATTAATGGAGCTGGGCTTTGCAGCTTGTCCAAATCTAGTAACATATGTTCTGTAAATATGCATTGATTTATTTTGGTCTCAGATAAATTATTATGGATAAAAAAAGTAAAGTGTTCGCAATGGCTACTTAAGTAATGACCTGTCTTCAGCAAAGTATTCACTTACTTGGTACTCATAAAGATAACATATAGGTATGCATATGGATGGATTGCTGTAACTCTCTCAGATGCATGGGATTTATTTTGCTTGCTCCAGCAATAAAGGTTTTTTTTTTATATAATATAACATTCTGGGAAAATAAATCATATCAGCCAATATGTGTTTATCATTGCTGATATAAGTAGAAATGGTACAGTCAGGCTAAACCTAAAAGAACAAACAAAAACAAACAAACAAACAAAAAACACCTGTATGAATAGAGTTAGCATGGATGTACAAACATCTACTGGGCAATCATGTGACTTCTGGTGCTCAACTCACTTCTGTTTAAGACAGTAAATGAAGAAATACAGTG
>JBAMHV010000006.1:18358406-18376501 GCA_037177535.1 Pseudomugil gertrudae | reverse complement strand
AGCTGCAATGCTTTCAGCTTTTGTTCATGTAAGCCTTGGTGTATGTGTGTGTGTGTGTGTGTGTGTGTGTGTGTGTGTGTGAGAGAGAGAGAAAGAGGATGGTGTTATATCCTGATTTAAATAAAGGATAAATATGGACCATGTACTCATTAATTTAGCAAAACTTTGTTGTGCCATCAGATTCCATCCACATAGTAATTTCAAAATCTACAAAACTATGCATAAATGAGGATAGCACCCTGGAAACACACAGGGTATGTTTTTTATGCCTGTTTATTTGATTAAAGCGGAAAAGGCTATGATACCAGCAATCATTAATCGCCATATACTAATTACCAGAAGGTTCTTTCATGTTCAGCTCAAAGATGTGAGGAAATTAACTCCCATGTCATTTGTTTAGATTTCCAAAGCAAAGGACAAACAAACACTAATAAGGTGTGTCCCTTTCAAAGAGAACTAGCCATGTAAACGCACTCCTCAGATCTCACGTAGGTGTAAGGGCCATTTGGTGTTATTTCAGTGCATATTTCAAAAGAAAATATGCCTAATTATATGTGTCTCTGTTCTCGGGTTACCTACTTTCATCAGTATTAACATGGTTCCTATATGAAGCCTTGAAAAGTGTACAATGATGAGGCAAAATCAAATATTTTGACACATATCACCGTGTTAGTGATAACATAGGCAATCCTATGTGAGTCAGCACTGTGACTGAGTGGTACACATATACCCAAATAAATCTGATTTCCCTGTGTCCGATGCAATAAACTGAGAAAATGCATTTATGAAATAAGCCCTGATTTGTTGGCTGCATTTGGCAGATAGCCAAAGGCAACAAAGCAACATAAGCAAAGGTTGTAATGTTGTTTGCCGACCCTCAATCAAATAAGAAATGACAAACCACACTGTCCGATTCTAAAAATTACACTGAGCATTACTGTTAAATTGCCTTTATTGTTTGTAGGAGTTCCTTCTTTGCCGTTTGTAGCTTTTTTGTTGAGCTGGGGATAAGTGGACACACCAAAGTGGCTGTTGATGGCCCAAAGCATTTGTATTTTGTTGTCAGTTTTAGGTTGTAGAAAGGAAATACCGTAGAGTGACGTTACCAACTCCGAAATAGTTGCGGAAAGACAGTATTGGGTGAGTGTGAACAAAATTTGCAAGTTGTTTATGATGTTAATTCTTTATTCTTATGTCAAAGTTTATACATTAGTCATTTTTCCTCCAAGCGTTGTGAAAACATTCTATGTTTTTGAAAAGCTAACCGTGTTATTAGATACAATGTGAAGAACATGAGATTTAGCCCCAGCGCTAACACAGTATCATCCAGGCTTTGGTGAGAGCAACAATAGAGGGGTCTCCACAATATCAAATTTTAGAATCAAGGGTTTATGAGCAAAGCTTTCGCTGGACAAGAGGACCTCGGGGCCTTATAGCCTGAAGAAAGGCAATTACTTGTGTAGGTATTATTGTGTGATGGATCCTATTTGTTGGTGACCTGAAAAACACGGAGTACAATATACCATGTCTGTGGAAGCTATAGTTGATATACTGGCAAAGCTTTGTTTCTTTTTGTGAATTTTATGTAATCTGGGGGCAGTTTGAGGAGAAAAATGAAGAAGAAACCGCTCAAATGGATATAAACTAAGAATCAATGGTGTGCAATGTGAAGTCAAAGTGAGGTGTGAATTTTCAGTTGGACTTTGTCAAATTCCCTAAGCCCAATGACAACATGACAGAGATAAAACAGACAAAAACAAGAATCTGAGTTAATATTTGAAAGACACGAACAAAAATATTTGTTTGCAAACTTGTAATGGTAGTTCAGATCCACACAGTGTTTTCAGTAACACAATCACATTTATGTGAATATTTTTTCTTTGCTAATCTGAAGTTTGCTCCAGTAATCACTGTACAAAACTCTGTTACAGATGGCTTATGTAATCTCTGGATGATTCCGTTTTTGTAGACCTGCGCAGCCTTGAATTTCAATTGGCATTTGAGGCACTTAAATAGTCAAACAAGAGAACACTAATACTTTTATGATCTGCAATGTGGAGATATCAAATGACCTAGAAAAATCAGTGGTCACATTTGTTTAATAATATTTTCAGAGGTTCAAGGTGGAGATGGGGAGCAGATGGAGGTAATAAGAAAGCAGAGCAGCAGCTGAAACAAACGAGAGACATCTTGCCAGAGAGCTGCTGTCACTTTTCAACACATTGGATCAGGCAAGACAAGGGCAGCCCCACAGGGGGCCTAACGCTCACTTCTCTCTTGAACCTTTCATTTCTCTTCATTGCAAAACAGAGAGCTGGTTTCTGTCATGCAGATGGTCATTTATTTCACTGCAGTGTGCTGTGCAGCAGTCAGTGGCTAAATGTGTAGAAACCACTCCACCTGTTTAAAGATCTAATGTTTAATCTTTCTTATGTCAAAAACCGACAGAATCCCTTTTTCATTTTGATTTCAGTTTCATGCTTTCTATGTGTTTTTTTTTACCACAGACAAATAAAAAAAACTATGCTATGCTAGCATGTACAGTTAATATTACTAACATGTTTGTATTTGTGATCATTTCCAAATACAGAATCAACATTTTTAGCTAAGAATTCTTAAGAGTAATTAGAAAAGCACTGCATCCAGCATTAATACAAAACTTTTGTAACTTTTCCAACCATGTACAGGTTTCTTTATTCTTAACCGAAGTACATGAATTCTAACCCTAAGACTTTTAACAGTAAAACTAACAGTAGTGTTACTGGGAATGAATCTGAAGAAGTTAAAGGATCAGAGCAGTCTTGAACAAGAAATTCAGTACAATACAGAAGTCAGTCAAAATGTCCACCAAATATCCTCCCTCTTATAAAGTGAGTAAATCAATGGTGTATATTGTGTGGATGTTGTCATGTAGAAAAAGTTCTAAGGTGAATGATGTAATCACACATCCACATGTGGCAGGTCCATGTCAACACAAATCAAAATCACGGTTGGACAAAGAATGTTTGGTCATCACATATAAAATCCATCTCCATGCAAACAAACCTGAATGAGCACAAAAATCATCCTGTATTTTTTTACAATGTAATTTTATTGTTTGCCCTGTTCTGGTTGTCGGAGGAACCTGAAAACAAATGTGTATATAAAGGGTTTTATGTAACAAAATCAAAAGAACATTTAATGATTTTCAACACATCATTTGCATTTGAACAAATGATCATAAGCCAGGCATTTTCTCTATTTGCCTCAATGTATGAATATTCAGGGCATCCAAATCTGTTCCTGTTTCACAGTTTGTCATAAGGGCAGACTGCTTAATGCAGTAATTCATAATCTACATGATGTCTGGAGAATTTTACAGGAAGAGACAAGTACATTTTTCCCCTCTGTCACCTGTTTTACACCACCTTTTCCCTGGCCAGTCGATCCGGTCTCATCCAGGGCCATCGCTGTCATTGTACACTATTTGTAATATGTCCCAACAGAGCACCTGGGGAACAGGCTATGCTAACACCTGAGACACACATGCACTACACTCATATACACATCTACACACACACACACGCACAAACACAAAGTCTCCCATCAGTCCTCCAGGTCCTGTAGGATAGAATAACACCCTGTGGAGCTGCTCCGACACCACCTGGGTCCCTCCCCCGCTCTCTCGCTCTCCCTGCACCATCCCTCTGCAACATGGTCATGTCACTGCCAATCAGGCCTTCCTGTCACTGCACTGTGGTGTGCGTGTATGTAAGGCAATTGCACTGCCTCACCCCTGGAGTGGACACAGAGAGGCAGAGTGATGGAGGCTGCCACCTAACAGCCTCTAATAGCACCTGACACAGCGTTACACACGGCTACAATCTCTGTGCCGCCCAGCTGAGTTTGGGTTAGGATAGGACAAGCAAGATGGGGGATGAAGAAGACCGGGGTTTTGGATGGGGTGTATATGCCTAGGGAAAGAATGACCAATATGACTGCCATTGATGGTAGAGAGTGCACACATATTATATGGGATTAATTCAGATTTTATGCCACTATATCATCTATCAAAATCAATGAGGAGTTGTTAAAGGGAATATAAATGACACATATGTGTGATAAAACTTTTTAGTGTTGAACAATTACAAAATGTATTACAGACAGCTTGAGGTTTACCCAGTCCTTTAAATCCAATAGATCTTATATATGTTGGCTCTTTATTAAAGGATTGACCCTTCTCCACCCCTACGCATTAACCACCTAATTTGTCTCGTCCTGTAAAACTTTATGACATATTCAGACTCTTTTTCCCCTTACTCTGGATGAAACCATTTGTCCTGTACGCTTCAAACAGGGAGGGTGCAGGACTTAAGTGAAGATGACCCATGCTGCCTGTCTTCCTATGCCAACTGATGCTGTTCATGACCCCCGAGCAGATGTTCCTTGTAATAATCTGCAGTTGAGAGAGGCATGC
This sequence comes from Pseudomugil gertrudae, assembly GCA_037177535.1. Lineage (NCBI taxonomy): Eukaryota > Metazoa > Chordata > Actinopteri > Atheriniformes > Pseudomugilidae > Pseudomugil > Pseudomugil gertrudae. The sequence goes on along the minus strand of JBAMHV010000006.1, from coordinate 18,372,045 downwards.
GCGCCAGGTGGAGATCCTGGGGTCCACTCCCAAACGATTTCCTGCATATAAAACAAAAGGAGCTTTGAGGGATCGGCTTTCTACGACACAAAGATCGGGGTGTAAGGGTCTGCAGAGGGGAGTACTTTTAATACAATTATAGGTCTTTAGAGACAAGCAGAAAGGCTAAGCAGGCAAACAGGGCACATGACTGGCTGATCGGCTGCTGGGCTGACTTGGCAAGACAAAGAAGAGGGTATTTAAACATGCACAAATGGGTTTTAAAAGTTACACAAAATGCACTGTTGTGGCAGGTGATAAGGTAAGTTTAAATATAGAAGCAGAAATATGTAAGATATGCCATAATACCTGTAGAACTATCTGGACTGGTTTTGGGTTGGGAGGGTGGGGAGAGACATTGGAAGGCAAGGCAGAGGTAAAGAAAGTAAGCCAAAGACAGGAGAGGGAGAGACTAGGGGACTGGAGCCGCCTGAACCAAAGTCCCCTAAGCAAGGACACAGCTCCTGTTACTGCCTGCTAATGGAGTGGGGCTATTTCAGTAGCATTGATTGACTGCTTTCTTCCTCTGAGCGAGCAACTTTCTCATATCTGGGGGAAAATGGATCATAAGCACCCCGGCAGATGAGAGCAGGCTGGCAGAGAGAAGAGGATGATGCCCGTGGCACGAACATCCCTCTGTCTTCTTCCTCATCCTCACCCTCATTTTCCTTCTCTTATTCTATATCACTGTCTGGTAGTTTGGTTGTGAAGGTGGGGTGGATGGCATACAGTCTATGGGGGGCACTGAGGTGAAGTTCCTCCTCAGTCCTTTAGGGGGTGCAGTCATTCCACCGTGAAACAGAACAAGCCCCCCACTGCTTGGCCATAACTGTCAAATGTAAACCCTCCCGGTTGATTGTTTTCATTGTGGGGAGATGGGGTAAAGCTGAGGTAACTTTGACAGATTTCCTGAATAAGAAATGGGGCAGGATATGAGAATTTATCTGACAGGTATACACGGCTGATTTGATACCAGTGTGGAGCTGGATTAGCAGGTCACAGCCAGTTTCGGCACCAAAATAATGATGGGTACTAATTAATTTGACAGGGTGGGATGAATAGGGGTAACATCCCTCACTAGTGATGAAAGGATGGATGCTCTCTTAGTTAAAACTCTTCTCAAAATGATCAAGTAGCTGACATAATTTCCAATGTATTACAATGAGCCAATTCAAATAGTATTCATATAGATTTGTGGAGCATTATTGAAATGTATATATACAAAATACAGTAACATTTTTTAAACATGAGACTTAAGTATTTTTAAATCAATTAAAGCAGTTAAGAAGGAACCAAAAATCCAACTTTAAGGTGGTTATTACATAAAAATAAACACCAGCCTAACACTTACTAATGTCTTTAAACATCTGCTAATCTGCTTTCATTGGCTTTTCAAGCCCGAGGCATATAACTGAATGTGTGCTTGTGTGTGTGTCGAGATCTGTGGGTGAATGCCTAATTATCTGATTATATGTGTTTATTCTAATTCATCCCTCTGGAGGGCTGCACAAAATACAGAGAAACCAGGCAGCAGACGCTCCAATCATAATTGGCCCGAGAAAGTCCCATCACCTCTTTGCTCACTGCACATGCCCCCACATAACAGCCGCTTGTCCGTTCATAATGTGTCATTTAAGTCATATTACATGTATCTGTTTCATCCGTAAAACGCTGCCATTGCCGACCATTTGACCCCTGCTGGAGCTTAACTTCGATACTAAAATAGCTTTTTAGTGCAGGGAGTAAATATTACTCATTTCACGTCCTAAAGTGTTATTAATTTGTATTTGGCAGATGTGTTCTTAATGGATGGATGTTGACTGATTGAAAGAAATGTGAGAAAGCTATCTTTCCTGAACAGAAATATGACAGCCATATGGACTTGTTTAGACTGTTACCTGTGAGTACTATGTATTTTGATCAAATTAATTCAGTAACCAATAACAGACAGCAGAAGCAACAAAAAAAAAAGGAAATGAGATTAGGTTTCAGCAATATAAAGTGAAGAGCAAGAGAAATAAATTCTCAAAAGAAAGCTGCCTGTATCTGGTGGACTGTAGAAAAATGTGACTGACAAGCCATCAAAACATTTCCCTGAAGTTGAAATTGTATTTTCATAAGCCCAGACAACCACAACAAATAGCTGTGGTGATTTTGATAAACCAGTTACCAAGTGTGGATCAAACCGTTCAAGATTTCAAAGGTGTGGCTTTCAATTCAGGCCTTTACCCCATCAGAAAACTTTCTTCTTTATTTGCCAACTCACTTTGTCACTATTAAGCATTACTGTTTTCAGGGGAAATATATATATATATTTATAGAAACATTTCTCTCTCAATAGCTGAGGTTTTAAAATATGGGCCCCCTCTGAATATGCGGTGCTCTTATCCTGCACTTGAGAGGGACGTACTTAATAGGCTTCAACTACTATTGCCTTTGATCAAGTTTAAAGAGGAGCAAAAAGGGCTCTGTAGCTAATGCTGATCCCCATGGCTTTCTTCACACACCGTGTGCTCTCACTCCTGTACATTCATGCACACATACACACACATACATAACCCACCCCATCCCTCGCACAGGAGCACTTGCTCCCACACACATATAACCCCACCAACCGTGAGGCTACAAATAGCTAACCAAGGTGACTCTATCGATCTCCAAACAACAGGCATGAGAGACAGACACAGGAAGGCCGACTGTGAAAAGTGTGTTTCCAAATGGACAGTGGGTGGGTTACGGTTTTTGATTTCTGTTCATCACTGTTGATAAATGTAACCTTGTAAGAGAACCTTCTTTTTTATGTGTTGTAAAGTACCAAAACGCAGAATGTCAATGGTTTGCATTGCCTACAAGTGTAGAAACTCATCAAAAAGACTATTTTAAGCAGAATTTGATCTTATTTTTTTTTTCATTGTATGTCGTTTCAAGTCCAATATGGACAATGTTAGATGGCATCATTGAAACACTCCTATGCAGATATTGTGAATGTCTCTTCAGTTCATTATGTGCTTTACCAACTCATTTATGTTTTATTGAATTTGATGTACAATAAACATAAAGAAAGTACTGTCCTCCCTGACTTAATGGCAATTTTGTCAATTTGAGTCCACATTATACACAACCCACAAAGAAAAATACAAGACATCTTGTTCATCTAGAAGTAAATCAATAGTAACCTGCTCTTCCCTGGACATACTTTAGTTTAGGTCAGCACTTGATTCTTCAAACATGTAAATTGATTGTCTGTCGGACATTGAAAATTGCTTTAATGGTCCTCTTTACAAACGTGGTTTGTATTGATTGCATTTGATTTTGAGTTGCTTTCAAGCACAAGAGTTTTTTCCCCGCCTCTGTATACTCCAGATGATTACTAGGCATAAGCTGCCTAACTGTAGTGTACAAGCACTTTTGTGTTGATATCAGATGGGTATTAATGTAGTTAAAGAGGGTGGGGGAGGGGGGGGGGTGAAAGTTTTTATTTTTAAAATATTAGTGTAAAGTTTTGTAATAATATTTAAAATTGTTCTTATTGTTCTTCTTTTTCTTCTTCTTCTTAATAATAATAATAATAATAGTAATAATAATACAATCTACACTATTTACATGAATTTTTGATGTATTCTGTAAAACTAACTTTAGACTGTATAATGATTTGTTTGCCAGAGTTCTTGTCAGTCTTATGATCTTTTGATCTATTGTTTATATAAATTTATATCTTCAAGCAAATGCAACGTATTTGCAGGTTTAGATCATTTTCACACTAGTTTGTACTTTTTGTGTCATTGCATTTTTTTATTGTTGTACATTTTCATTAGTTTCATCCTTATAAAATATAATTGGCATTGAAAATTACTAGTTGAAGCAATTTACATTAGAATATTTCATAAATCCACAATTGTGTCAAGCGTTAACTAAAAGGACAGTTTTAACACATGAGATTTTCAAGGTTCTTGTTAAGCCTTGTCTGTCCTCATTGTCTTTTGTCCTTCCTTCTACTGACTGGTACTGTTCTTTGCTGTTGAGTTTTGTACTTCTCTATTCTAGATTCAACTATGAGACAAAAACAGGACGAGAGACACATAGTAAAGGAAAGTGAGAGAGCGAGTGACAGGGTGAGAGGGAGAGACCAGGGAAAAGAGAGTCTCCAGGGGAAGTGAATGGTTGGAATGCACGTTGAGGCTTGGTGAATAAGCTGCACACTGGGCTGGGGTGTACTGGAGGTATTGTGTTGAGGCAGCAGGGGTCACAGTGGCTGTGACTGACACCAAAACAACATTTCATGGCAGACGACACTGGTTAAAGGCCGTGGCCAGACCTCTACCCATCGACCACACCTTGAGTGTCAACCAGTACTTATTCTCATGGAGATTACAGTTTTTTTGATCAGTGATTTATTGTCCTTTTTTTTTTATTAAATTAGAACTTTTTTTTGTTTTGCATTTAACAATCAATTACCACTTTATCATATAGTTATCATATCATATAGAAAAAAATAAATATAATAACACAAATAAATAAATAGAATATGGCCCTTGAATAAATTGTAATGTTATTCTAATAGTAATTAAACATTTTTAGATAAAATTAATATGGGTTATCGTATAATCAAAAACATTTTACTTTATTTTATTCTTTTATCACAGCAATTGTAAACAATTTATTAAAACAGCTTGAAATAAAAAAGTGTAAAATTGAAAATAAAATAAACAACCAAAATACAAACAAAATAAAAAGCAGACATATTTATCATATTTCAAACTAAAGCCACAGTGCAAGTTTGCTAAATTTGTTTGAGCCTTAAGTTTACATTCTTTCCAATCTACTCTTATCAGCTCCCTTTAATAGCTGGCTGATAGCATAATTAGACAGCTAACATCTATTTTAGGAGTCTAATTAGCAGCAGATTAATGGGCAGTGAGGGCTCCATAACACCAACACCAGTGACCCACTGTTACCTTCAGCTGTGCACCGCCCAGAGGCAAAGATGAGGGGTGATGTGGGGGTTGTAGTTTGGGAGGCCTGTGAATATGTGTGTGTACATGGATTTAGGCCATGGCAGTGTGTATTTAGGGGTTAAAGGTGAAGATGGTATGTGAGGGTTTTTGATATCATTTTAATAGTTGGCAATGGAAAAAACAAGGTCTCAGGACTAGTCTGGGGTTAAGTCAAGGTTTCTTTATGTGTATATGAGTGTGTGTAGTTTGAAGGGAGCGTGCCCTCAGGTTCTTTAGAGACATTGTGAGGCATTGAAAGACTCACCCTGGGGGTGCTGAAGCACTAATTCTAATTATCACCAGATTACAGAGATAATGGGAGACCCTGCTGTCAAGAATCTAACACCTCTCTCTCAAACTGGTTCTCGACTGCTCTTTCTCCCTCATACGTCCATTTTACAGCCCAGCAGTCGCTAGCAGTGGTAAATGCTACAGAAAGTGTTCAGAGAGAGAATGAGGTGCAGAGTGAGTAGTTTCAGAGTATTAGAGAGGGAGAGTGGGTCAGGAGATTGAAAGAGGACCAGAATTGAAAAGAGAGTGAATGCAGGTGAAAAAGGAGTTAAAGAGAGAGTTAGAAAGATATAGAGAACGATTTAGTGCTAAAGACAGACTGCTCGGTGAGAAGGACGGGTAAGTGCATGGGGACAGAAAAGGAGACATCTCCCTCTTTCAGACTTGGTGCAAACATACCTGAATGCCTCTGATGTTTTTCAGCTAGTCACAAACTCAAACTTTTGGGTTTTTGTTAGCCAGTATCACAGATAGAACTCAAATAGGCATGAAAACAAGCCAACACAACTTTAACATAATATAAGAAAAATGCAAGTGTCTTTTAAAATGACTAAATTAGGGACTAAATGTACAGTTTCTGAAGATAGAACTAATTTTCATCATGCTCTTATAGATTATGAAAAGTAAGGTCAGGGAGTGTGTCCCTGTGGAGCAGCAAGTGAACTGATTCTGTGCCAAATGGCATACACCACACTGTTCTGCCAATCTGTTGGAGCTTGGCTCTAAAATGCACCTGCAGACATCCTGAGGCCTGTGGTGGGGTGCTTTATCATTGCACGCCAAAGGGTTTCAAACTTTCACTCTGCAGCTATATTAATATTCATATTTCTACAATCCCAAAGTAATTTAATGAATTATTCTCTGCACATAAATGGGGAAAAATCATTTAGCAAACAGATATAACAAAGTTTGTTTGGTTTATCCCTCTCTATAAAAAGTACTTGTACATAAAGGACTTACAGTGGGCCATTATAAACAGAATTACTGAACACGTAGAGTCCAATGTCAAGAGTTTTGCACTCACTTTTAATAACTCTTCATCACTCTGATGGATTTACTGAGAGGAAGAATCCTGTTTTTATTCTCAAATGAATCTGTTCAAGACTCTGATAGGGGCCATAAAGAATGACATATTTATCTTCAGGCTAGGTGGTTTGACAAGGACAGCCACAGTGAGTTATTACAGTACACAGGATGGAGGCTTCAGTGGAAACTTGTCTTCACTGCAGCTTTAGCACTGCTTGGCAGTACTACACCCAAATTGCCAATTGTTAGCAGAATACACACACACACACATATATATATATATATATATATATATATAGTGCTCTTATGACAAAAAGTCCAAATATTATTTCTTCTGAAATGTTAGTCTTTAACTTTACAACCCTCCAGATTTCTATTTCCTGCATTACTGATCTGACAGTATTATACCACCCTCCCTTCCACACACACACACACACACACACACACACACACACACTACTCCTCAAGTACTTATTAGTAACAAGCACCATTAAAATTTATCAGCCACTGTTTTATTGCAACCTGTATTATAAATCATATAGATGGAGGCAATATATTACTGTTTGTAGTTTATTATGAATCTTATATTGTTATTTTCCTTACGGGGCACATTTCTGTTGTTTGACCTTCTATAAATCAGCTCTTTTAATTAACTGAGCAACAACTAGTTGCATTTAGAGAATTAGATATTGAATATCTATGCTTGCCATTGAAATTCCAGGTCCATTCAATAGCCTGAAAAAACCCTCCGCTTTTCCATATTATCCCAGAAGCACACAAGTCACTCAGAAGTATTCACACACATAACATAATTTAACAAAAGAGGTGGTAATTATATTCTTTTTTCTTTTCACACTAAAATTAATGGAAAATAAATGTTTCTATTTTGTCTGATATCACAACTGTTAAAGTTTTTTAAAAGATATGGAAATTAATCGTATTTTTACACTGAAAGGTGTTGCTTGTTAGAAATTCTCAGAACAATTTATTAAAACTAATTTTAACTTGCAACTGAAATTAGTTATTGACCCATAAGATACATTTTAAACATTAATATATCAGTATATTTAAAATGCATTTTCTTAGTCTACTAGAAAACCCTTTTCAACATATAGTACAGTATCTGTGCTGTATTACAATCAGCATATTTTTACTAACCATTGTACAGTCACTTGTTGTTCCCTTTACAGTACATAAACCTATAATTGCTGCCCCTATAACTCCTCTGTGGAGTGAGAGAGCAGGGGGAAATGGACTTTCCCATTGTGCCTCGTGCTTCAGAAGAATGGTACATTTGTCATTTATGTATATATTTCAAAGAGCTGCTCCTGTAAAGCAATCCACTAGCATTCTTCCTTTCCATGATTTGTTCTGTGGGACCACAGTGTTGTCTGCTGTGGCATGTGGAGCTTGAGCTGGGGAGTTAAATGGATTAATTACCTTTAAGGTCCTTTTGCGTCTTTTATTTCACAGACAGACTCACTGGGGGCTTTTGAAATGTACCATACCCACCACTCCTAATGACATAATCACGTAATTAGGTGATTTTCAAATGGAATCGCCACATAAGTAGGGGGTTAATTTTCCTGCCAGCCTATTCATCTGATTTGCAGGGTCACTAGTGTCTGCAGTGTCAGTTCAGAGAGACCAAATGAAGTTACATGATATAAATGTATATGTAAAGCCAATATTTAGAAGAAAAACCTATACTGAACACAATTTATTTCCATAGTGAGTGCATATATGGTTGTGAAACACTATTGTTAAATAATTGGCCACAAGTTTATAGAATACAAATAATTTTAAACCCAAGAGATGAACAAGGAGAAAAATGTTCCTAAATTGTAGCTATTTGTTAAGATGGTTAAAAATAAACAAGTTATTTTCATGGGCCTTTTTTCTAATTGTTATTTGTGATTGGCAGTGAGTTAGCACATATTATTTGCCAGTGTCATAAGGAATAATTGTATAGAAGCCAATGTTTCTATACATCACTCAATTCATGAAGAAATCTTTACTTAAGCTGAGTCTTTCTGGCCTGTCAGGATCATGTGCCAACAGAAAACCCCTACTGTACCCCAATAAAAGCTTTTTTAAGCAAAAAAACAGCATTCATTGTATAAAAAAAATTAATAGACAGGATATCTAATTTCTTTGAGCATAGTATCCTGGCTCAGCAGGAACTTCGATCAATAGAAAGAGAGAAAGCGGAAAAGCTTGGTTTCTGTAGCAACAAATCTTAAATAAAGATTTCCCCTATTCTTGGAAATTCTGTGTTGACACGGCTGAAATGCTCTCCTCATTGACTCCAAACACAGGTCCATTGCCCACGAACACTTGGGCCTGCCTGGAGCATTCTAATATGTGATGTGAAACAAGAAGGTATCCTTTCATTCAGTCCACTGTGGGCTTTTGTGGGAACAATCAACAGCTCTCCACAGAAAGAAGGCGTGAGGAGCAATTCCTGTCTCCTCTCAACCACAGGAGCAGAAGAAATCAGATAATTAAATGTGAGAAACAGCATAGAAAGGGAAAAGGGGGCTGGACATTTATGCACGGCTACTTTCTTGAGGATACCTGCTCAGGCGTGGCGCTAGCTAGCGAGTGAGCAAGCTAGCCATATACAGCAAGGGCCCTGCAGCGGGGAAACGATAACGGAGCAGACCATGACAAAAACGACTGCAAAGCCCCTCAATGCTCCACCTGGCAAACACAGACGGTTGTCAGGGACTGGCAATTCAGGCATGTCCTCTTCAAGTGGCACCACGTCCATCAGAGCCCATTCTGAATGGGCCTTCTTGCTGTTTGCCTGGCCTGAGCTCCAATGATATGCCTCACTCCCCTCTGAAACTCCATAGACTGGTTTCACTGTCAGAGCAATGGGAGGAGAGGTGTTGAGTAGCAGCTTTTGTTGAAGACAGATAATGGGAGCGAGGAGAAAGTGTTAAAAATGATTGCGTCTCTGTTGGGGCTCAGTGTTGAGATCTGTGGACTGAATCACATCATAATAAGGAAGTGAAGCGAAACAGGTCCCTTCTTTTATGCTCATTCAACAAGGCATAACGTGGCGACCATGTTTTGTTCTTCTGGTCAAATATGTAGAAAAGGAGAGGTTATCTGAGGAAGTTAAGCAATGAATGGCGAGAAATGTTGCCATTACAGTATTATTTACTCAACTATACTAATTTGATGAGTGATTAAAAAAATAATGGAACAATAAGTGAACTGATTTAAATAGCTACAAAATAATTATGCTTTTCTTTTTCTTTAATGAGCATGTGATAGTTAAACAGATAAGCCTCTCTTTCAAACACCAATTGTTTATTAGTAAATGGCTCAGGTTTGATAATTTTGTTATATTTTGTGATCTGGGCATTATTATTACAAATTGATTGCTCTTTTAGTAGAAATAAATGTAGCCAATCTGCTGTATTTGTATATGTTTGTTGTGTTCGTGTGCTGCATTTGCTTCTGGGTCTTACATGAATACAAATACCCCTGTTGAGGGTCAGTGAGAGAGGAGCTTTCTTCACTCTATTGACTGAAAATCTAGTTGTCTCATCTCTCTAAGCAGATGTCTTTCCCCAAGCATCTGTTTGTATTAGTACTGTAATTGCTAGTGATAATAAGCCCATTGATTCAGTATCTAAGGAAATAGTCAATCAGGGCAGCCCATTCGTCTTACTTTTCTTGACAGTTTTCCCCTCTAGCTAAACAGACAGTGGCAGAGCCTGGGCTTTGTTGACTGGATTGGAAAAGCAGACTGTGGTTGGTTGGGAATAGCTAGCCTGTCGACTCTGAGTGACTGATGGGGCCGTTGCAAACACACCGGTGACCCAATGGCCCTTACAGGAGGCCCAGGGTGATAGATGTGTTGATTTGTTTATAGAAGACTGAGCCCATCCTCTTTTTTTATTCTTTTCTCTCTCTCTCTGTCTTAAACTTTATTCATTTGTTCATCCTCTATGTCATTGATTATACATTTTCCCCTTTAACTCTTTGTACCTTTCTTCATCTCTGCAACTTCTGTTTATTGCTGGTAGGTTTTTAATGATTTCCTTAGCTGAAAATTAGAAGAAAATTTCAAATAACAAGTCATATTCTGCTATCTGCATTGCTGTAGTAGCCTATAAATCAGTTAAATACATTACGTTTATATACCACTAGGTGAATTGTCATTGAAAATCATGTACATACTTGCTAAATCAGAGATGGATGATGCTGGCGGACCAGTTGGATCTGTATGCTTCAGTTTACCAGAAAATAAATTAACTGTGCTACTGTGTTACATCTCACATTTTATCCAACAGACCTAGAGCCAAGTAAATGTCTCGAGTAAAATTACCCTATTCTATTAGTAAAAAAAAAAAAAAACTGTTAACATTCAGGTTCAGACTGAGAACACATTATCAGGCTTGCAGTAAATGTACCCATTAGTTTCTCTCCATAAACCAGTAGCAATCTGAAAGGTGAGTGAATTCTAAATACCTTCAAAGAGTGGACTGGGAGTGAAAGTGAACCATGTCCTGCCTAGTTAATAATTGTCCCATTCAGTGTGCAATGTGTCCAGCTCTATGACTTCAGAAGCTGTAATTCTGTCAGAAATAAATCACTGAGTGCTGCTTTAACTAAATGTGTTCATTGGTTGGGGTTAAAGGTCAGAGCCACCCATTACTCTGTACTGCCAACGAATCATTATTGCCATGTCAATGATGTTACAAATGAGACTTTGTGATGAATCTTTTCCCACGACTTCAAACAAACTGGAGCTTCCGAATAAGTGCATGTTAAAGATGTACATAGCTGTCCAACTTTAACCATTAATGTGTAATTTTCATCACTCTGGAGTCAAAGTTAGTAGGGAAAAGACATTTGCATGCCCTTATTTGTACCCTTGTTTCCCTGTTAAATAAAAAAATGGCATTGCTTCTTTTTAATGTTTATGGAAGTGTAAAGGCAATAAAAAGAAATGGAGAAAAATAAATGTTAAAACACTTTTCTATATGAGCTAACACATTTGTACACACACACACATGCACAAAATAAGAAGCAAGAAAAGAGGAGAGAGAGATTCTTTACGGCCTGTCACAAGCCTGTCACAGCATCAGAAGCGAGTTTACGGTGAGCGTGTCTTATTATGCACAGCATCTGAAAACTGTAGTAAATTAGCAAAACATATGGTGACTTAATGATATCAATGAAGCAGCCATGAGGGCTGCCTAGGAGCAACTAATCTGTTAGATGCAGACTGGTGTTGCTTGCTGTGTCCCACTGTTTCCCTCTGACTGATAGAACAAGCCAACGTTACGTCCATTAAGATCAATACGCCAGCCATTATGATTGTAAAAAGCACATTTACCAGGGTTGTCAGGCTCATTACTGCAAGCAGATGGCAGCGCTTGCACTTACACTTCTAGACAATCAAAGTAGTGACAAGACTTAAAATTAGAATCTATAGTGCTTATCTATGGCCTGTTGGTTCAGTGGACACAAAAAAGCAAAGCTTTACACACCACAAGTTAGTTAGTATGGACTGGACTCATTTGAGCACAGGTAATGTACAGTTTTGAACTGCAAACACACTGAATGTATTCTTTGGTATGAATTGTAATTACTGCAAAGCCAAATACACATCACGTGTATGCCATGTGATTATTGGGATTAAGATAAGATCCTTTATTGGTCCCTGGTAGAAAATTTCATTGTTATAGGAGCTCAAGTATAAGAGAAATTAAAATAATATGTACAAAAAATATTACATTTAGTTTAGTTCATTTATTTCTCACATGGATATGCACAGTCAACAACAGAGTAGGAACAACAAAATGAAACAAAACAAAGCACATATTATTGTGCCATCATACCTAAAAAGAAGCAGGAAGAAGAAAAAAAGAAGAACTTATAACAATATTTGATGGAATTACCCATTTGAGGTCCACCATTCATTCATATGTCATTCAATTCTTATTTACACAAATTACACTTTTAACTCTATCTCACAATATTCCATGTTTAGGTTTCACATACACATAGATATAACATGTACGCATACTCTTATGGATTTACATAAAAGTTTACACACACATGCACACATACATACATTTATATAAACATGCACACATGTACACATATATAATCAAGGTGTTTCCATTTTGTTTATGTCAAGGTATTTTATTATGTTCTATTATGTATTCTGTATGTTTTTTTTTCAAAATTGATTAAAAAAAGAGTTGAAATAATATTAATAAGAAATGAATGAGCGGAATACTTATGATAATTGAGAGGTTAATTGAGAGTTATTGTGGTAGTATTGTTAAACATTAAGCTAGATACTTAAGGTCTTAAACATTTCCTCATTGCTGTTTATAGTCTGCATCACAACTACTTGACGCAAAGTGAAACAGTTCGTGGTAATAGAGATCCTTGTCGGTCATTATACCTTACATAGTGGACACCTAGTAGCCAATCAGAATTGAGTATTCACCATGATATAAGTAATTTTAACTGACCCAGGCCAAATAAATTTCTGTTTTAAATTTAAAACATCAAATTATGTCTTTTAATTGATGCTTGCCCTGGCTTGTCACTGAAGATTATTAACCATTGCTTGGTGTGGTTAGTAAAAGTTTTTTTCTTTTGTTTTTGATTTTGAAAGAAGATACAGAAAAGCAGAAATTAGTTGTCATTCAACACACCAATAATATGCAACCCTGGAGTGATCCTGACCTGATAACTGCAGGTGTAAAAGTTTAAACTGGAAAAGCTTTTTCTTTTTAGTTTTTTGTCTCTTTTTTTTAATAACAATTTGAACATCTCATTTTGCAGTAGATTAGTCCACTATACTCAGCATGGTATATATATAATATATACCATATATATATATTGGCCCTGAGGACTCTTAGACATTAACAAGTATGTAAACACATCATTGAGTAAAATAATCTAGCAGTTCTTGCAAAACATCTGGATTCTCCAGTCAAAGCATGTGTGGCCATAATGTTACAGTTGCTATATGTTGCAGAATGATGGGCAGCATGTTGGGCCAGTAGCCTTTCTGTGTGAAGTTTGCATGTTCTCCCCATGTATGCTTGGGTTCTCTCCAGTTACTCCGGCTTCCTCCCACCCACAAGACATGCATGTTAGGTTAATAGCTATGGTTAAAATGACTGCTTATTGTAAGTCGCTTTGGACAAAAACGTTTGCCAAATGACTGTATAGTATAGTATAGTATAGTATAGTATAGTATAGTATAGTATAGTATGGTATAGTATAGTATAGTATAGTATAGT
>JBAMHV010000006.1:18318808-18358306 GCA_037177535.1 Pseudomugil gertrudae | reverse complement strand
GGTGCATGTCTTTGGACTATGGGAGGAAGCCGGAGTACCCGGAGAGAACCCACGCTAACACGGGGAGAACATGCAAATCAACTGCGCCACCGTGCAGCCTTCAAATTATACTACAAACTACAAATATAAAATCAAATGTGTAGACAATATTCAGTAGATGAAGTAGAGAAGCAGTATAAAAAAACATATGAGTGTGATGCTAATTTAAATTGGGCGACCAGGAAAGTCCCCTGTAGTCCTGGTCTACTGGGTTCTTAAGCAACTGCCAGATGGAAGCAGTTCAAAAACACTGTGTGCAGGACAAGATACTGTATCGTGATGGTTGCAGGAAAGAATAACACAAAATTTAAAAGAACACATCCATTAATTAATTACATGCAGGGAAGGTATCCAGAGATTGCACAAACACTTAACTCACAGTGCAGACAGAACAAGGCACCACAAAGCATGATGGGACATATGTAAACAACTGGCCAGTGGATAATCATTCAACCGCCACATGTTCTCTGAGATGAAAAGTGAAAAGAATTTGACCACATTTAGGCCACATGATCTGAACATATCCACATGCTGATTAAAGAATGACATCCTTCTCAGCCAGATGTTCTCTGATCTCCTTGAGTCCTGGAGGAGTACAAACCATAAATTGAAAGGCAGATGGACTCCAATGATTCTCAGTGTATGCTATAGTCTTGTTTTGTCCTCGTCTTGGTAGCAGCTCATATAGGAACGGAGGATCACATGACAAACTCAATAACTGCTGTATGGGGACTCACCTACGGTCACAAACTGTGGGTCGTGACCATAGGTGAGTCCCTGGGTACAGGTGGCCGAAATGAGCAAATAAGTGGGGAGGTGCATGGGGATGTCTGGGTATGGGTGTGTGAGGAGAAGGGTGGTGGGGTGTGTGTGGATGGGTTGTATATCTATATGGTGTGTGTGGGGCGGGGGAGGAGTAGTGGAGTTTGTGTGGATGACTGGGTGTGTGGACGATCCATGGGGTGGACGTCTGGTGCGCTGGAGTGTGGACTGGCCTCCGCGGGGTGGGGGTCTGGGTGCTCTGGCTTCTCGTGAGCGCTGGTCGGCTCCTCTGCTTGTGGGGGTGGGGGGTCGCGTTCGGGCGCTCGGGGCCCTGGGCCGGCGCTCTGCCTGCCCTGGGCGGTTGGTGCCCCAAGGGGTCGGCCTGTTCCCCCTGACTGCGGGGGGCTCTGGCTGGGACCTTCCATTTGCCGCCCCCTGGACGGATGCTGGGTTTGCCCTGGGGTGGGGTGGCCGGGGTCCCTGCTAGGGGATGGGCGCTTGTTGCCCTAGTCTTGTGTGGCCCTGGCCTGCCTCTGACTTTTGGAGGGAGGGGGTCGACTTGGCATGATCACCTCTCTGTGAGCACTTTTCACTCCGCACGCTCGGCATAATCACAGTCACTGAGCTATTCTTTAGGTTTATCCAGGTTCAACATGTTTTGCTTGTTCATTTATGGTGTAGGTAGAACTTGTAGATCTTTAACCCCCGTGTGTGGCCCCGGGAGAGATTTATTTTGTTTTGTTTGCAGGTGTGGCAAATAGAGTGGCGTTTGATTGGATTACAGTGTTTCCTTTGTGGTGTCTCTCTCTTCTCTTTGTGTTTTTCTTTTTTTCTCTCTCTTTCTCTCTGCTGTCTTTCTATCCTCTCTTCTTTTCCGGTCGGTCCAGCTAAATACATAAATCATATGGAACACATATTAGTCCAAAATAAATAATAAATAAAGAATTCTGATTACCAAGAGGATCTCTGTATATACATATATATGATGATCCTCTTGGAAGAGCAAGCTTGCTCAGCACAGTATAGCAGCCAGACAATCATTCTGACTGCTTTGATGCTGGACAAGACACGTTAAAAAAAAAAAAAGTACTACACGAATGTAACAACACCAGAAAAAATTTGTTTTGTTAAATATTTAAACCAGAACTTCCCTAGTGGGGCAACTGTTGACATCATAATATCATGTTGCAGCATGAGTGACTACATCACTGTGTCACTGCGTTGCACTAGAGAACTGAGAAAAATAATCATAGCTTTATACAGTTTTTATTTACTCTGAATATTTATTGTGAATTCTTCTTGTTTTCTTGTGCACTTAATTAATTTAATTGATATGATATCACTTTGAAATGTTAGATATGGCATATATATTTCAATAAAATGAGGTGTAATTTGGAAGTAAATAGTAGACTTTAAATTTGGTGAAGTGTTATTTGGGCAATAAGACTGTGCAAAGCCATGTTGATCATCGGAGATGACACCACTGCAGTAGAGAACATCAGTTCTAATTTAGCTGTATTCTTCCTGTAGCTGAAAGCTGTAGCTTCCAGCATGATTATGTATACTAAGCTAGAGAAGTAAAAAACAAATAACATGAAATAGTGCACAGGAAATACTCCTAAAGCCTTTGATCAGGGAATCGGTTTTGATATTCAGAGAAAATTCACTCCAGCATCTCAGTTTGTCTTTAAGGAAGAAGTCATGCTCTCTACTTGTTCATCCTGCTCTCTTTCTCTCTCCCCCAAGACACTCCAAATAAATGGCTAAAAAGAGATCTACTTAAAGCTGTCAGACAGTGTCAGAGCCAACAGCCTGGCCATTCCGCACGACCTACTCCCTGACCCTCTCTTTTTAGGGGTCACTTGTAGGCTGCCTCTGGTGGGAGTGCAGGGTAGTCATGCACTGAATGACAATGGATAAACATTTATATCTCCCTTCCCCATTTCAACAGTCACTGAGGAGCAGCATGTACGATTGCAGCATTTGCCCAAATTTAAAGTGAAATGATCATTTTTATGTGTTCCCATGGTGGAAATCTACAAGTCTGGTTAATAAAATGATTAAACAAATTAGGCTATTTAATTATAATGTGTACTTAACATTGACTCATGGTGATGACATCAAGATGAGTTTATTTATTTTAACAGTATTATATATATTTATATACTTAAAATCTTAAAATAGTAACAGAAACATAAGCAAATATTCTAGAAGATTAATTTCTGATTTGACCCAATGAT
This sequence comes from Pseudomugil gertrudae, assembly GCA_037177535.1. Classification (NCBI taxonomy): domain Eukaryota; kingdom Metazoa; phylum Chordata; class Actinopteri; order Atheriniformes; family Pseudomugilidae; genus Pseudomugil; species Pseudomugil gertrudae. The sequence goes on along the minus strand of JBAMHV010000006.1, from coordinate 18,355,265 downwards.
CTGCAATATTCCTGTTTGAATGCAGGGTTGATTTTACCCATCACTAGACCAACCATATGAAATCCATAATTGGCTGAGATATTTGGTCATAATTACTGACCTCCTCTAATAAGAGATTTTGAAATTTCACCCAGTTATTATGGCACAATTATTCCATTGCTTTGTGTTACTTATGACAGTGGAGTCATAGGGCTCGGCCCCAAAGCTGAGTTTTAACATTAATGCCTTACCTCTCATCAATATTAAAAGGAGTCTTTATGAAGGGGATGGTGTATGTGTGGGTGGGTCTTAAAGATGGAGAAAGGGAGAGGTGAAATGACATGTGATTATGACTCAGATGCTGTATATAGCAGTAAATGACATCACAGTAACATAGAAGCTTATTTGATAGTGTGTTGAAATACACATGCGACAATAGATGTGTTTATAATGAATGGTCAGTGTTTTATTTTTTAAAACTCTACTATAGTGTATCTATTGCTTTCTTTTTTATATACATAGTACAGTGTTGCCATGCTAGAGCTATTAATTACTGACTTGCAGTATTTCTGATCATGTTTGCTGAGCTACCTTGATCCTAAACTTGAACAAAATGTAAAGAAGGATCTTTGTTGCATAAACATAGGGGGAAAAACATGCAACAGGATGATAAAATAATAGATGAAAAGGAAAAAACAGGGTTAAGAAATGAAAAGAAAGCAGAGGATGTCAGTTGGCCACTGGTGAGGGGCCTGAGTTTGACAGATGCTTTCAGTGATGACCATCTGCCCCAAACAGCAGAGGTGCTGAACTGCAGGTTTTAGAGTTGCTCCTTCCAACAGCTTCAAATGAAGCAAAGGAGGGGACCTCTGGACAAAAGGTTGTGCTGAGAGAGGAGAGAGGGGCCACGCCACTGCTGTACAACTTTAATTTATGATGGATGAGATTGGAGGAAAGGTCAGGTGGTGATAAATATGAGAGCGCTTGTCCCAGGAGGTCATCAATTATGCTGCGGATTCTAACTTTCGATCTTGCGGGCGAAATGGATCTCTTCTTTGTAAGAAAACTATCTCTCAGAAAATTGAAGTGAATTAATCAAATTGGCGAGGAAGTGGGTGAGGAGTGTGAGTTGGGGGGGAGGCATATCATCTCAAATCTGAGCCATGATCCGTATCAGAGTAGGGGTCTCATGCTGTGTTTTGATGCACAACTGCCTCCCCAAATAGCATTACAAGGTACAGAGTTATGTCCTCTGAACCAAGACAGAGTTCACCATTGATTTACACAACCTTTCTCTATGGCAATATTGGTGCAAGTTAGCCTCATTTGTGCAATGTACAGAATGGCAAAAACATACCTAAAGACAAGGAAATGACCACAGTTGTTCTTGTCAAATTAAATTGTATAATAGTTTAAATGTTATTTGATTTGATCATTTTCATACTGTTAGAGATGTATAAATCATTTTTAAAGGTTAAAGCAAAACAAAGAAAAGTGATGTAGCATGTAAGCACTTTACTTTTGGTAATACCTTTACTTCTATCAATTCAATTAATCTTTATTAAAAGACACAGAGAAATAAGTGGTCCATGTAATTAAAAGTACAATACAAGTACAATAGAAGTAATATAAAAGTACTATAAAAGTATTTAAAAAATTAAAATAATAACAACAGTAATATTAAAAGCATGTCCAGCCCATAATTATATACTAAATATAGGCAAGATCGCCAGTGACTCCAGATTTTTTATGTAAATCTCACAGAGCTGACCTCAGGACATACCAAAGCTTGTACAATAACATTAAATGAACTCATAATTCTGCACATATATTTGTAAAAAGAAATGTCATATTGCCGCAGCACAAGAGCAAACACCACAGTTAACAAACATCTGACTTTCCTTATACCACACAATTAGATTTGATTAAATAAACTTAAATTATTATTTCATAACTTAATTAACTTAAACTTAAAATATTTTTTCTCCATTTAGTAAGAATTTAAACTAAATCTACCAAGAGATACTGAACATTTAACCCAATGATTGTTTCATGATAGCATTTCTTCTAAACAGTTAAAGCTATTTATGAAAGATGATGCTGGTGATTTTTTTAGGCTTTTTAATTGTATCCAAATGCAACAAAGGTGAAGCAAATAAAGTTTTGGCATTAATGCATCACTCAGCCTTCACAACCTTTATTTTGTTGAAAGCTCTTAGAGAAATAGGTTAAATTCCATCCCAAGGTAATGAAATACAGAAGTCTCTTCTTAAAAGCACCAAAAGGAACAACAATAAGATCACAGTGGCTGACCTTTGACCAAGGCCGCAGTCCTTTTATCATCTCAGTCCGTCCCCTTTTCTTCCCCTTGGCAAAAAACTGCCTCTCCAGGAAAAGTTATTAGCCTCCCCTATTGTTTCACAAACGCTGCCCCGTAATGTAGAAAAGATTGCAATGATTATGGGACAAACTGAAGAAAACAGAGACAAAAACGAAAGAAAGGGGGGAAAAGGAGATATGGGTTGATGGGACTCTAGTAAAAGTCCTAATTCTTTCATCCTTGTGGTGTATATCAAGCCTGCACTGAAGGGGTAATGGTCTTTTTATTCAGCTGACAAGAAGCCAGGATGTCAAGCGCAATTCCAATCGATGGGTCTCCATTGTCTCCTTGCTGGCCCGCATGGACCAAAAAAAACCCCTTACTTGAATTATCTTCTACAGCTCCAAACAGCTGTTTTTAACACAGTTGAAAAGATAAAGCAATATATTAGTAGGGTCTATGTAGCTGTGGTGACCCCAATGAAAATGAATTACCCTTATGCCACCACTATTTTCAGCCTCCAGCAGTATTATGGGTTTCTAATTGTACCCCCCTTTGTGCTTAGTGTGCAAATGGTTCATTCATTCTTTTTAAATAATCTAACCATATAGGGTATTAAATAGGTTATGCTATACTATAACTAGATTATCAAATTTTATGTTTTTGAAATGTGTCAATGTGATCTTAGTAGTTATGTTTTTTTTATTTAAATAAAAAAATGTTCCATAAGATGCAATTTGGTATAATATTTGTCATTTATGATTTTCTAAAAGGTCAACCCACCACTTTATGTGGCTTTTTTTGGGAGGAGGGCAACACAGACACACAACAATCGCTGTCTCTTTTTCCAGATTAATTTCAGTGATTCATTTTTAATTGCTTATCTCACCTTCACACCTGCCCAAGTCTTTGTTTGTGGGGAGACATCTTAGTAGTTGGAAGCCCTGAAAAAAATAAAAACAAAAACAAAAATACTAACAAAACCATACCTATTATGTGACTTACAAGCACAATAAACACCTTCTGTGAAAACCTGAGAGACACGTGCTACATAAAATACCAAATAAAAGATTTACAACCAGAAATCCTTTCAGTCAGTCATGCACTTGAAACAGGCAAGTGAGGTAGTGGGCTCGCTGTTATGGTCACCAGCCCTACCCCCCATCTCCAATCAGCAAAAAGAAAGTGTAGAAATCGTGCATTGAAGGGCTCCACTCTTGCCTCCCATGTCCCAGGGTGTGGTGTAGGGGTCTTCTAAATGTGCCATGTCGTATTGATCCATGTGAACCTTAGAAAAAAAAAAAAAAAGCCAGACAAGCACTTACACAACACCCCAGCTGAGTAAGGGCTATTGTTGTGCCACAAAGCAAATCAATTGTCTTTGTATGAAACAATGTGTCTTATAGCTCAAGCCCTGCAAAATGACAGATTTAGTAAATAAATAAGTAAAAGAAATTTAATTAATTTTGGGGACTTTTTGAGCACAGCTGCACATTCACATGAAAGAAAAAAGAAGAAGAAAAAAAACATTTAACGATGAGCAGTTAAATGCCATTAAATTATGATAAAAATAACAAAACAACAATTACCCAAACTAGCTCGGAAATTAAAATTCCAACATAAACTCTAAATAAGTTCTTATCTTAAAACTGAAGTGTAAACAAAAAGATGTCTGCATGAAAACTTTGTCGACCTCAACATTTTTTCCCAGTTTATCATATTGTTCAAAACGTATGAGATACAACCATGACTCTGGTCGCTGTGCTATCTAACACGTTTATTTCAAGTGAAGGAAACAGCCGATAGCAAATAATGAAAAATAAGCCTGTTTTTTAAAAACTGCATGTCTGCTTTGGAATTTTAAGCACATAGGTTCACAATGTCGCCCTCGTACTTGGACTGTGCAATGTGAGCAAAAGCAGAAAGGGAAAAAAAAAGAAACTCACAGCACTCAGTTTTTCTGAAAACTAATATGTGACCCACTGATGAAAAGTTCTTCCTTTGGAATTAAGTTGAATGTCCAGCATTATCTCTCTGTTGGAATTTCTCTTATCATCCAGAGGGAAGCGAGTGACAGATTGATGCAAGTTCTTACCTGAGCCTCCCCACGTACCTTCTATATGTATCCTGCAATGGACAGATACTGTTAGTGCACCTCGCTATTTTATACTTAGACCTCTCAAAAGCTGTTGAGAGATGAGGGTAAGGGAGATAGTCTTGGGCATCTGTGTGCTTGGGTGGGTGGAGGATTTAGTTTCAAAAGATGTGGGGCTTTTGTCTGCGTACCAAAATATTATTGCACAACATACAGCCATATTAAAGGAATTAAAGCAACACATTTCATGTTTTAATAGGGTTTATACCTTTTCTATTCTTGTTTGTCTTCCAGCTCATTTTCCTTCTGCTATTTTCACTAAACTTGTTCAAATAAATCTGAACAAAATGTGCTTTTGGAGCTGCGGTGCAACAAGACCTCGTCATCACTTAGGCATGTTATGGGATATAACATATTTATGTCTTCTTTGTTCCTTATTAGCAACACAATATTTTCCTTCTCATTTTGCATAGATTGAAATTTGGCATAAATATTAAAACACTTGGTAAAATGCACAATCTTGTGTTGTGGTACTTAACTGCCACCTATTATAATCTCAGTGGCTATGACTACATGATGTTTTCTTTTTTCTTTTTTTTTTGGGAGGATTAGTCAGGCTTAAATAAATCCTAATGATATTATTTTCCTGTAAAACATGTAAAACAAGTAATTCACATTTGCTTAAAAGAGATATATCATCTTTTTGAATCATTCCTTTTAACATGTAAATCATTAATTTATTGTCTGTATAAAGTAGAACAGCAATACTTTGGTCTGAATTATTCTCGCTCCACACACACCTTATAACCCTGTTTTAAGGTGCGTCTTCAGAGCGATTCGTTTTGGTGCCGTCTCTTTAAATGTGAACGAGGCCTGTAATGTCCCGCCTCCTTTCAGGCCACAGGAAGTTCAACTCTACCCCATTCTGCCATGTTTTTAGTTTGATGGCAGTGATACGCTAATCTCCTGGCAGAGAAACATTTTATTGGTAAGCTTAAATATATGTCTACATATCAGATTCACGAATTTGATTACCTGGAAGTCCACAACCTTATTTGGCAGACCCACAGCAAATACTGTGACGTAATAGATAAAAAAAATAAAAAAAACATAATAGAGAATAAGGAAAATTAAACAGACTGGTTGTGTCTTAATTCCAGTATGCTTGAATCAGTGCAGAGTACGCACTGCGACCATTTTAGGGCAGCATCCGGGTACTTTCAGTGCACTCACTTTTTTCCTTAAATGCTAGTGTGAACGCACTACGCACCTAAATATAGTGCATGAAGTAGTGTTAGTGCACGGATTGAGACACATCCACTGAAAAATAGGACCACAGAGAATATAAAGATATATTTGCAGCCTCAGAAGGGAATTTATTCAAATTTTTTGCATTTCTAAACACCTAGAAGTGCACAAAAACATATATTTAATGGGTAAAAAAGTAGATTTTGCATGATATGTCCCCTTTAATGTCATTTTTGTTTGCAAGGTTGGGAAGGTTTCTGATTGTACAGCAGGCTTAGGTGACATACATCTACCTGAAACAAAACAAACTCTACTTCCTGATTCTTTTATTTTCAGGTACAGCATAGAGGACTACATAGTATCATTTTTGCTTACTGCTTTATGTTTTTTAGCAGCTAAGGTGAAGAAGAGAGATATTGTCCTGGAGAAGTGAGGCAGAAGACCGCACAGTATATGTGCATCATCATGACAGGACAGGGAACTTAGAGTGGGAAAGTGATATAACAGCGGAATTAATCAGTTTGGATTTTAGATGGGAATAAACGTGTCAGTTTCTTTGCAATAAAGTTTCAGTGTCAGTTTAGTTCAGAATTAGGTGTTTACATGGTATTTTAAAAATTTAATTCTAAATTAAAGAGAAATTAAATTATCATGCAAGTGAAACCTGGGAGGAAATATTTTGCTTATTTATTGTTCTTGTCAAAGTCAACAAAAAATGGAAGCTTTGCAAAAAACGTATGCATTGTATTACAGCATGTAGTCCAAAACCATAGTAGGGAGAGTTCACTTTTTTTTTTTTTTTACATAAGCTCAACATTACATGTTACATAATATTATCAACATAAAAATATTCTGGTATTACAAACATTTTAATCCGTTTTAATTTAAAAGTACTGCAGTATTGAAGTCGTTTGAGAGGGACTTTTTTTTTACTTTGACTAACATTTCGGTATCAGTACATGATCAGAATAGCAAGGAGAGCTGCAGACAGTGCCACAATATACACACAATACACCCACCCACACCCACACACACATAACATTTAATAAAGTACAACACTTTTCAAATCCGACTAAATTACTGGGGTTCTACAGTAATTTTATTTATTATAGTGACACTTTTTCTTGTGATATCAGTGCTCGTCTTACATTTAACTAAAATTACATGGGTTCAATTAATAAAATGGTCTTTAGCCTTTACCATTTTTAAACTTAAGAAAAAAAGCCCACACACATGAATTCATGGCAGCTGTAAATGACATCAAGTGAGCCTTTGATAATCCATTAAAGCATTAACTGCAAAAGCTCTTTGCTCCCTGAATAAAACAAACGAGCTAAAACATATTTCTAAAGCCATACATCTACATTTGCTGGTTGAAACTGCTTCAAATTGATTGCTTTCATCCCCAGGTTGCAGAAACTTAAGATGTGTCTGTCATCCACTTTAAGATGCACTTAAATTGGCTGTGGGTAACGCCTGATTAGTCAGCCTGCCAGAGCAGCTTCAGACGGCTTTATTCACTGCTAGAAGTGCTGACTGCAGGCCCCTGAACCAGGACCACCAATTATTGTATGAAAGGTTATGATCCGAGATCAGTATTTCTGTTTGAAGATGCTTTGGGACTCTGGATTATGACAGCTAAGGTCTCCTAGTCTACAGGTAAATTTAAAACCTTTGTTGAGCTGTGAGACGAGTTAAACTTATGACTTGCACATTATGTGATCCAGCTTTGTTTAATGGTCTAATAACTTTGAAGCTTGTAGTCAGTGAGCTGTGTATAGTTTTTTTCTATTTTTAAATTACAAAGCTTTAACGTGTGTAGACATTTGTGATATTTGAGAAAACCTACATTAACACTGATCAAAACTTGACATCCTGACAGTATATCTTAAACCACACTGCAGTGAGCACTTATGATGACCTCTGACCTTAAACTAGTCCGAGGAGATCAGAACAGTGGAATACATCTAAAGCCAGGGTGCTGAAGTCGAATCCTTTTTGCTGAGCTATCGGAAGAATCTGCCTTCCTCTGCATACCAAGACGTGGCTCATACTCCGCCAATAATCTGCACCTGGACAGTGTTGTTCTACTTGGGCTTATCTGAAAAGTCATACATTTTATCATTCAGCAGGTGCAGTCAGGACATGGTTTAAGGCAGACAGTCTCTTTTATCAAAAAAGTATATCTGTGTGTCGGATGCCAGGGATTCAGGAGGGAAATGACGGCATCTGGACCTGGTGCAATGGATACTGTAAAGTCTATCATAATCAACACAAGAAAATCTGAATAAAATTAGCAGTTTAATTGTAATTATGTTCCAATGTTTAAGAGCAATTTATCAGTGAGGTTACGTGGTTGAAGAAAATATGGAAGGTTTTTTTTTTAAATGATCAATAACTCAACAAATAGATAGTGCAACTTTTGCTTAAAACTGTAGTCAAACCAACTCTGTTATTTTTCTTTTCTATGTGGATGGATCATCTGTCTGGACATTATTCTGAGTGCATAGTTTATTCTCATAAAGGAATATTCCAGTAAATCTAACAGTTGTCTTTTAGGCTTAGAAGGAGAAGGAAGACAGAGAAGCAGGACTCTACTAGGTGATGTATTACCCTGTAGGCATTGTAATTTGTTATATAAGCTTCATGTAAGCTCAGCAGCAAGATTAAAGACCTCCAGTTTAGTGTATCAGTCACCCGTCAACTGCTGGGTCAATTTCCCTTTAACCCTTGTTTTGTGGTTCATAACCCTCTTACAAATATGACACTGTCAATCAAAACGTTGCGGCCGAGCTTTCTCTGACTGCCCTGGTTTTCCTTTTTGCCTTCTCTCCCACCATTTAGTTACAAGAAAAAAATAAATCAACGTCTTTGGTTCAAATCATTTGTAGTACATTTTAGGCATTTTTTTAACATTACTAATCTGTGTTGGTTTAAACGTAATTAATTTTAATTCCCGTTAATTAATACGGTTTTCCACATGCCGTACATTCAGCATGTTGGTAGTTTGCCTCACAGTCAGTCTTTCTTCCTGGATTTGGGAAACAGGCATCTTGTGAGGCTTACTAGTCATTAGCAGGCAGCAGACACTGGATGCATTACACACTGTGACATAAATGACTAAATGAATCAGTGCATCTATTAAAGGGTGTGTTCCCTTCATGGTGCCATGATACGATAAGCCCATATTTTGTTTTGAATCCTAATGACTGGCGTAGGTGTGCATTCATCATGGATTATTGGGGACTTAATTTAATTGAGCCAAAGCGATCGCCTGTAAATCACATTACACTGTCATTTCTCTTTACACCAAGGAGACAAAAGCCCCCGCTGGCTCTGACTCGACAAGACACCAAGGTGGGTGTTCCAGCAGGCAGTCATATTCCAAAAGAAAGATGGAGTTACGAGGATTAGAGCAGTGTATTTATAATTCAAAATAGCTTCTTTGAATATCAATAATGGAAATGACTGTGCACACAATGAGAGCTGTTATAATGTTTGATTGTTGTCACTGGATATCAGCTCAAGCTGCCGTTGTAGCTCTTTGTCTAAATCCAGTTAGCATGGTGATAAACTGGGGTCTGACAGTGTTTACTCTGGAGCTGCGGCAGTGCGGCTGGAGGAATGCTCTTATCACTTTTATTGCCAAAGCTTCACACACTCTTGGTTAACAAACTGCATGGGAAAATGAGAGCTGACAGCGCTCAGCCCCCTCGGGTGCCGGCAGCTTCATTCTTTCAGCTAATGTCCATCAGTATCCGTCATTATTCAAATGAGTGAATTGTGATTTTGTCAGACAGAAATAGTCAAGTGTTATAGCTATTTTGACCTACTGTGATGTTTTAACTTGCATCTTTGCTTAGATAGAAGCAAAACTTCTTTCTGGAAAAAATGCCCCCTTGGGATTTTTTTTTGTCCTCTTGAAAAGATGCCTCACTATTAATCAGGCCTGTATGGCTTGTAGTAAGAGAAATTGATGATTAGCTACTTTACAAGGAGTTGCGAAAATAAACATGATAAATGACTAATATGCTGAAAAAATTTGGTGGATATGGCCTTTCTTGTAAAGTAGTAAGGCCACCACCCATGAAATCAGTTACTCAATGTACAAATGCAAAATAATGACACTGAAAAATTTCATTTAAACTTACCCAAGAGGGAACACTTTATAACGCGAAGGACGTGTTGCGAACCACAAACTGAGTCGCAAAAGAAACACGCAACTGTGAGCAGGCCCTCTGCATTGAGTGGAGGAGGCCAAGTGTATTGTATCCATAACCTGCTGTTATTGCCACACAACACAAGCGGCGGTGGCGGCCCCAGCCACTATGATGGAGCACCCTTCTCTTCCTGAGAAAGAATGTTTGCTTACTATTTCATCATCCCCCGGGGCCACAGGAAAATAAGCCCATCAGTTGTCATTGTGACAGGATAAAAATGGAGCCGTCATATTTCAGTAACACAATGCCGGCGCAAACAACGAGAGAGAGGGACAGTGAGAGAGTGCCATCCAGCACCATCACCCTATCCTGCAAATGAATTATGAACCAGCTTCTTTCTCACGCACAGACTATAAGTTAATATTATCTCCTCAGGATAATTATAGCAAAGTTCAATTACTGACACAGCATTACCGTGCGGCCCTGCACCACAGGTTCTGACACACACCCCTTTTATACATTTATCTTTTCACTCCAACACAGTAAATCTGCATGGTGGCAGTGATTTATCTACCGGTGCCCGGACCCAACTTTACCACCATTCTTCTTCACGTACAATGATTGGCCCAGGTCCCTCGAGTCCCCTTGAGCTTAATGTAAGCTTTTCTTTTTACACAGTGTTTTCAGACCAATTTGTGTCCCCACCACCACTACCTTTTTGTCTTCAATGAATGGGGCAGAGGTCTGGGATTTTGAATTTACTACACAAGATGTATGACCTAGTGATTGCTATAAGAGGACGCTCATGAACTCTACTGCAAATCCTCTGGGTGTGCCATAACAACTGCATTGTGTACAACCTGAGCTCTTAACAATACAGCTCCAAAGTACCCATCTTGGAAGTTTCTGAGCAAAAACCTTAACACTGACTACCTGAAAGCAATGTGTCGCCCTGTCGGGGCTGGTGATATTTTGTTGGCTTGGTGTATTGGTGCTTTTCAGAACAATGTGGAAGGCTACAGAGCTCCTACTTAGCCAGGAGCAACCCCACATACAAGCTATCAAGTTCACAGGGATACATATGGGGCCAACTTTAAGTTCCCACCATTAGAAACACACAGTTACAGATTCAATATATAAATCTGACTCTTAAGCATTATGAAAATGATGGTTGGGAATCATTTTGCTGTATTTGTTCCTATCTAAATGTATTTGAACATGTTTATTTTTTTGTATAATTTTAATGCTTCCCCTTCCCCACCAAATTACATTAAGAAATGGTCATAGGAATGAGCATGGTGCATGGCTAATAGATCAGAATGATACCAAATGCCCACATCAGTCCAATAGAGCACTGACATGTTTCAACATAATCACTCTCATCAACCCTTAACTGCTCAAAGATGTCACAAGCAACTCAGAGGATATCCTGTGTGTCACCAGCTCTCCTGTACAGCTGTACATTTGAAGGAATTACATCTTAAAGATAAAACAAGAATATCAAATTAGGAAGCATATATTACAGAACAATGTGTAAGTCAGCCATTTTTATATCACACAGACTCTTACTCCAAGTGTGACATTTGATCTACAGCATATTATAGCCCTTGCAGGATATTTGCATAAGAATTGACTGTCTGCCTACTAAGCAATGGCCTGCTTAAAGACTCGGCTGAAAATATGTGTGTCATGAATATGAACGTTTAAATCAAGTCAGCTTCTAACCCCCATATTCTGCAACAATTATTTTGTAACACTGCGATAGTCACTTTCAAACAAATCAAATTTTATTCTTATGAGACACATGTTAAAGAGGTGTACACTTTCAGTAATTATTCTGTAAACTCAGCCTCGTATTTTCATGCAAATGTATTAGATAGTGACAAGTCAAATTTGAAATCCAATTTGTTGGTTATGAAACACATGTAGGGAAGAAATGTGTACACTAATTATTTCTGGGGCATCTTGCTCCCACCCCCATCCATTTCATGCACAAACTGAACTGGATATTACATTTGCTTAAAACTCAATCATAAAAAATGAAGACTCGATTTGAAAAATTTTAATAAAGATAAGTTGCTTCTATCATTGAATCAGGGAATGCTAATCGGCGCTTTCATTCGGGTGGCAGCAGATAATGTCACCCTAGCTTGAGGCTCTTAGTTTGCAATAAAGCATTTACATTCTAATGATTTTATTATAGCTTATACAGGCTGTCAGCGACAGACAGACCGAGCCGCAGCCCCCTTCCTCCCAGCCTCTTCCATTCAAATCGCCGGCAAATTGTATCAGCTATCAGCTCATAGTGCTTTTATCAAGCTGGCCCAGTGGCAAGCCTGGGCCCACCACAATGAGATGTCTATTGCTTGAAGAGTCTGTATTTAATCATTTCTGCTCGCTGGTATTGTTCTGCTTACAGTGCATAAATAAGTGCTTCAAAGAACCCCCGAGTGCCAATGACAATGAAACAAAGTATCTGTCTTATTTATCTTTCTTGCATTCTCCTCTAAGGCCCTTTATATATAAATATATAAATATTATATATACGCATATATATATTTTTTCTGTTTCCAGCAATTTCTTTATTTGCTGCTGGCAATGTTTCCTATTCATTCACCTATCATCTTGAAACAGTTTGAAATTATTCAATGATGAGTAGAAAGCTTTTGAGATTTAGATAACTAAAAAGCACTTTCAAATGGCAAAAATCTCCAGTCTCCTGACAACTCGATTACAGAATCACAAGGAAGGAAAATGGTATTGGACTTGTGCCACTTCCAGTGGAACTGAGGAGTTATTGGATATTCCAGGAAAGAACACATTAAAACAAAATTGTATTTAGACTGAGTGATTTGGTAAAAAAAAAAAAGTGGTATTTGCAGATTTTGATAATAAAATAATTAGTTATTGTTGTCAAAAATATACTCATAAAAGTATACCCATATTCTCCACAAGGGGTATCATGTCTCTTGCTGTAAATAAAAAAACAGATGTTGTCATTGCTTTGTTTGTTTTGAATGCTTTTCATGTTGGATTGCAGCTTCAAATAATGAGATGGACAGTTTGACACTTGCACTAAGAACTGCTGCAAGTTGTGTTGGCTTCTATTTCCATGCTAACGGTCTAGTTGCTGGGGTGATACCTTCCCAGGTGATTAAATTAATAAGTTGTTTCCTGTTTTCGTTTTTATTAACAGTTAATACAATTTACACATCATTTTATTCAGTTCTTCATCTTGTTTTTTTGTTTGTTTTTGTTTTTTTGTTGTTGTTTTTTTTCTAATTTAAATCTTTTCCAATTTACTGATGTAAGAGGCTTTATAATGTCAACTGCTTATAGTTTGGGAACAAAATGTGTGTCCAGATTCTGTCCAGTCATTGAGGGCCACTGTTCTGTAACTATTAGGTGTTTTCCTGCTCAGTCCAGATTTAAATCAAATGGCTCTGACAGTTTGCTGTCAAGCCCCTATTATTCCGGTTAGTTGGGTTGAATCGGGGAGATATCTGAAACCCTTAAAATGAATAATGAAACTAAAGCTTACATGAAACATACTAATTTTATTTGTGAAGTTCCTAAGTGAGCTATCAAATTCAATAAATTGCCTGATTTTTATTTTTTAAATGCTCAACATGTTAAAATAAATTGCTTCTAATTAAATACTAATAACATATGACCATAATAAAAAAACATTGTGTTGAAATGTATAAAACGTAATGTTTTAAGTGTGAGGTCACCTTGGAAACAAGATCTTATCACATGTATTTGTAGTTAGTGTTACATAAAGTCCAGGTTATTTTAAGTTTTAGTGATGGGAACTAGTGAAAAAGTAATTGAAAACTCTGACTCAGTTTATAGGGGCTTTGTAGATATATATTACATCTCTCTGTTCAAGTAAGAAAAGTGATTCACAGCAATCACTCCTGTTTCTATATGGTGTTATAGTAGATCCTATAATTATTTTTAAATTGTGGTAAGAAGCAGGTAAAAGTAGCTCAACAATAATACATATTTTACATGTGACCAATTCAAAGATTGGGTTTTAAAAGCCATTTTCCAATCTTAATTTAGCATCAAATTCAGCTCCCATGTTATTAAACATGTACATTAAAACATGCCCAAAATTCTCTATGTCCTTCCATAGCGTTCCAATGTTCTAATACAGTGTACCGTAATAAAGCTATTATTGCCTCTTCAGCTGATGCTATACCCTCAGCAGCACAGTATTGTGTTCCAAGTTTAACAAGAGTGCTTTGAACTCACTTTGGAGTTGTTTCACCTAACCCAGGGGCAAGTTTGTCACCATTGCCTCATGTATCAACACAAGCTAGAGAATGCCTCAGAGGGACTTTGACTAATTGGAGAGGTTAAACCACTGTTCATGAATCTCTTGCCTCATCCCCTCAAAATAAACTGAATCTGGGCAGGTTTTCAAAAGCCAGGAAACATTTCTTGTGACCTTAGTTGTGAGGCGTTATTCCATGAGACATGACCGTAAACCCATCCTTCTTTACCTAGGGCAGTTAAATACCTGCCATTGTGCACTTTTGTTCCGTTATTGCTGTTGTCCCTTTTTCTTTCAAGCTCAATTCTTTATTTTGGTGTATATTGTTACTGCAAAGGAGCTCTTTTTATCCTGAAGGCAAACATCAAACTAAGAGACAATATCAGCTCCACAAAAGACCACCAAACACCATTATAGTTTTTTTTTTTTTTGACTTCTCATACTCCCTTTTCTGCTCTTGGCTCTTCCTTTCCTCTGTCTCATCCAGTCTTGTAGAAAATGTCTAAATTTTGTTTTGCCTTTATCAATTTTTAATTTTAGTGTGTTCGACTTTGGTTTAATAATTTCCGTGAAGATCATATATAAAATGTGTGATGCTCTGATCAGATCAATGATTTTATTATAGGTGAATTCCAAAGTCACACAAAATATAGTTATGAATAACTGGCTTTGTGTACAATCTCGCCTCTGTGTACATGGTTTAAATTCATATGCCAGCCAGCTAAGGTAACAGGTAATAAATACATAGGCACTATGACAAGCCAACAATTTGGAAGAAGAGTTTTTCATCACTCAAGGGAAAAAAATCATAGGGGGATTTACATTCGGCACATCAATAGACCAATCCCTTCTCCTTTCAGTCATTGCATTATTCACTGTGTGTTCATTTCCTGTTGATCAGATTGACTGTTTGATGTATTCCCCTAACTTGACACAATGATGCTGATAAAACAGTGGCAAATTTACTTATTCTGGTGACAGACAGCAATTTAGTGGGAAATGAAGTTGTCTTGACTACAATACCATATTACACACACATCCTGGCAAATAACCTAGTTTGAATAATCACTGCCATTCTCTGTTTAAATGATTTTTATACCCATTTCGAAGGAAGCCTTTGATGTGATAATAATAATTCCCTGCCTGCGAGAGGGAGGTGGTGAGAAAGTGGAAATTATTTCAGTATTAGGATGTCAGTCAATCCTCTACCACACCTAGCCCCCTTATTAACTGGTAATGATACAGCTTCTACATCTACTACACTGCCTTCAGTGCTTTAGTGTGCAATACATTTGATTTCAAAGAGGTTGTGGGATGCTTTAATCTTTTTATTACGAGGTGCAGATTATTCCGTGTTGTTTCTGTCTTTGCTGTATCCTTTTCTTTAGTAGCAGAATGGGTTATGTAGCTCATAAATCATGTACCCTGCCATAGAATCCAATAAATCTGGAAAGGTATGTGATTAATACGAAAAACAATAATAATAATATATTTATAAAAAGCCAACATTAAGGAATTGCTCACTGAAGCCTATACATTTAAAGCACTCTGCAAACAATTCCCAGGTGTTTCTAGTTTAAAAAACCTTTAGATAAGTTTGCAGACAATCTTGTATTTGGCCCCAAATAGTCTAATTTATAGTCTGTTTTACACAGCACAATACCATAATGCATGATTTAAAACTTTCACATTCCATGTACATTATGATAATGGAAGGGGTAATAAAACTTTAAATAGCATTAACATGTGATGTATAAGATACAAAAATGAGTAAAAAAATAGGTTAACATTTTAAAAATAAAATAAAGAGCTCTTGTCACTAATTAATACATTTGTTGTTCCTGGATTTTTGTTATTATTATTTTTTGGTATTACAGCAGCCTAAATGTTTTATTGACTTTCTCAGAAAGCTAAGACTTTTCTCTTTATAATACAAAATACTAAGATATGAAATTAACAACTTTATTTCAACTAACGGTTAAATGAGATGTTTCTGTTTTAGCAACATCTAACTCAATTAGTACAATTTAATTCCAATCTAATAGACATACTCAATGCCTAGATTCATGATTAGAATATAATCATATCTTCCACACAATTGAAAATCACTTAAAAGATGAGGATTGGTTTTTCTGCAGTGATAGAGATTTCTTGCTTTTTAAATTATAGTAAATGAGAATATAATTCCCTTTTTATGAAGTAACTCCTCTCAGTTAAAACAAAACTTCTCAGTGTGTGTGAACTTATACACTGTAATCCCTACAAGCATTTGTACTTCATTTAACGTAGTAGTAGTATCCTGATTATCGATCTGCTGCAGCTTCATTAGCTGGGAACTGACATGCCAGATTGATGTCTCTTTAAACCAGGTCCTGGTCAGGGATACCTGGGGAATCACACTATTGACTCAGGAGTGTTTGTGCTGCAATGCCTCTGGAGACTTTGTGTTAGCTTTAATGGGATCCATCAATTTAGCTTTCCTCTTCATAATTATTGTTTTACCAATCGCAAGAGGCTACAACATTTCTCTTTATTTCCCATTTGTTTTTTTATTTATTGTTTGTACAACTATGTAATCCTAGTTTCCTCCCATTGAATTTACAATGTGAGAATTTTGTTTTCATTTTCTTTATTATACTTCAAATTGGCAACACGTGGGGGAGCATTACATAGAAAATATAATTCCATGTGGATAATACAGAAATCCCATTTTAATTAACTTATGAAAACAGCAACACTTTCTTCCAAAGATCTGCACAGAGATTCTATGTGACACACAATTGACTTTCATACACTTGAAGCCAGAATGCTGTTGTTGTTGGTCTTAATGTTATCTTTGATTTTATTTGGTTGAACACACAATGACAACAGGAAGTTTGAGACACATGAAAATACAACCTTGCAGACCTTCAAGTTCACCTTGTTAGGTGGGGGGAAGGGATCTGGGTTGCTTCAGATGATTCTGAAAAGCCATTTGGAAAGGGAGGGAATGATAGAGTGATGGAACAGGAAGAAGATAAAGGGAATTAAGTGATCTTAGTACATGATGAAAAGGAATGCTAATGTTAAGTACATTGATCAGGTTCTCCGCCACAACCAACCCACCCTTTGCCCCTCGCGATATCAATACATTGAAAACATCATTTGTATCAGCAGCTGTTTCTTTAATTAAGATCTGGCTCAAATCTTTGATATTGATCCGTGCCATTACCTTATCGACATTGTCTCGCCAAGCTGACTCAGTGGCTTTCTCTATATTGAAATGACCTGGCTTAGGGGTACAAAGTGCACTGCTGTATTATGTCATATAAGCAAACCCACGTCTTTGTCTGATGTCCACATAAGAGATTCAAGGTAAGTGGTACAGACCAGTATTGACATCCCTTTTGCGTCACTTAACAAAATTAAACATGTGGTAAAATGGCCTGCAAAGCTAAAGGTCTTGTGGGAAATGCTAATTTAAATCTGGAAACCTTGTTTAGATACCCTGTATATTACCATGGTGACACAGTTAGACATTAAAAAAGCAGAACATATGGATGTTTTTAAAGTTATATACTCAACAAACAGTAAAACACCCACTGCATTTTTTTTCTGCCTCTATTGGTCTTCACTGCTAAATCTTCTAACATATTCCCCAGAGTCTGAACAGTTTTTCCTTAGGAAGAAGCCTCCATTCATCCATTCAGTGAGCAGTATTTACTTCATCATCATTAGGATCTATCCAACAGTCATTACAGTGATTGATACTGCCATTGAAACCTTGCAGACATATTTTCTATATGTAATATCCTTTTACTTGGAACTCTATGCAGTCTAATTGAACAATGACACACTTTCTTAGGATGTGTTATCTTTGAGAAAAACTCGTCCCCACATCAGCCACCTCTCTCTTTCCTTCAGGCCCAATTTTTTTCACCCTCTCGTCTTTTCCGCCTTTCTTTGCAGAATCCGCAGAGCTGCCTGTTGTCTCCTCCCCAATCCAACACCGCACATGGCATGCATGGTACAGGAAACGTTCCTGAATCCACAATGTTTCGTATGTGCCTCAGGTAAGGTTTTTGAAGAGCCTTGCGCCACAGCATCTGCCTTGCAGGCAGCCATCAGCACTCAAGCAGCTCACATTCTGCTGAATACCACCAGTCAATCCCACTTGTCTCACTGCGTGAAGCAGTCCAGCATCCACCCACCTGATAAAATACACAACTGCCCCCTCCCTCTCCAAGCCCCTGAAGTGTTAAATTTGTTTCTCCCATTTCAACCCCCACCTACCCCTGCAGGAGCACCCCACATTACACTCCTGAAAAACCCCCAAGAAGAGTATTTATTTATTTTTTTTATGGGTGAAAGGATCGGTGAAGGCTTTGCATCTCCATGGGCATTTTGAACAACGCCTGCTTCTCTCCGATTGCAACCACCACAAACAAATCCAATAGCCACCGCTAATCTGATCATCTCATCCCTAGCACTTTTCATGCTGGGTTCCTCCCTCAGAACCCCTTGTACTAGTTCCAGTCTGGGAGTGTGTGATAAGACACTGGAAATTTAGTCATCATCTTCCGCGCAAAGGAGCTCAGAGGAGGGATTATGATATTCCTATAACCTTACATTGGATATGGACAGGGGCAGCTCCTAGTGTGGATACAATCCTGTACATAGCTGTCTGTCCAGCTCCTTTTTGCACAGCCCCATCCGCCGCCTGTTCTCTTTTAAAGGTTGACTTTACAAGATTAGTGCACGCTGCCATCATCATGTTAGCAGAGATAGCAAGGAGAAAACAGTGTTTACTGTTGTTGAATACATTTTGCCACTCTGATAAGAGGGTCGATAGAAATAACTATTAATTCAATTTTTTTCCGTGTGAATTGGTCCATGAATCTAAGACTGTCTAAGTGAAAATGAATATGTTAGATATGTTTACTCTGAAAAGTAGCTTTTAAATTCTTATGATTGGCCTGTTAAGAAAGATGAGTACTTGACAATGCAATATGATAAATCATTGTACTGAGAGATTTCCAGCAGATTATTACAAATGTTTGCAATACAAAAATGATGGATGGCATTGAAATAATTCTTAGTCCCTACAGATCAAGTTTTGCTCAGGTTGGCACATTTAGATATCTTCACCACAAAGATAAGTAGGCTACTTAGATGATTTTGGCATTTGAGAGTGCCAAACAAATCAAAACACCACATTCACATTTTGCAAGCATGTCTCATTTAGCTTGGCAGTTGCACATGGATGTGTTAACTGTGTAATCATTGTGGATATTATTCAGAATAGATTTTGGCAGGTCAGTAATATCCAGTTTCAGTGGTCTTTGCTACATTTTCAATATGTTAAGATGTCTCAGTATCCTTTGGTTGAACTCACAGGAACTGCATCAGTCACTCCCGAGTACTGACACGTTCTCTCTTGTTTATCCAGAAATTTAGAAAAACCTGAAAAAAATGTGTGCCCTGTAAAACAGAGAAGACCTGGCTTCTACTTCTCAAATGACATGAAGCCATGTCTTCTACTACAAGCCAAGTAGAAGACATGGCTTCTAAGGAATGAGTGAGTGTTTTCAGTAAAGTTGAAATAAATATGCCTTAGATGAGCCACTCTTAGCTATCATGTACTTTTTGTTGAATGACATTGCTTTAAGATTCAGTTCTTAAAGCAATAAAGAAAAAAAAGAAAATGAAAATAAAAACTTGAATGCAAGAATGTGGCTTATGATAGATAGTACGAGGCCTTTGGCTCAGGTTTTTTTCATTGTGATGGACTTACTAAGCTGTGCAGAGGCAGGTAATTATGTTGCTGCTGCTCTGTAGAGCAGCTCTTTACTTTACTGCTATTTCCTAAAAAGTACTAAGCTATGACTAATCAGGAAAAGACTCTGAAGATGCATTTCAGTCCGTTAGCAGAACCATGCTTGCAGTGTAGCATCAGTCAAACATTATAATAGCCAGAGTATTGCTGCTTGGTTTGTTTTGTCATATTTAAAAAGTCCATGTAAGACTTTTTTGACAGATATTGTCAAATATTCATTATAATGTGTTTGAATTGTTTTGGCTCCACATTTCAACAGCAGCATTTTTCTGTCTTATTCTATTTCACTCTTCCTCATTCCCTCTTTACAATTCTTTGAAGTGTAGTTAGTTTCCATGTTTTCGAGTGACTGTGATACAGACCTACTCGAAGTCAGATTAAATTAGGACAGCGTCGTCTCACTAAGATCCAGAGTGACAGAGATGTCCCAGGCTACAGGAAGCAGCAGTTACATTTCCAACACCACCAACCCCCAGCCAATCCAGCCCCCGCACTTCCCACATTTCCCATCAATATTTCATTAGGTAACCTTAGAACCAAAGTGTAAGTGAACACACACATGTGGAGTGCCCATGCACACACACACAGGACATTTTCCTCACTTTCTCACACACACCCTATTCTATTTCCTGTGTTGCAGCCGTACAGGTTTGCTGTGTCTCTGTCTAGCCAGGCATGTCCCTCTCTCCCCAGCCTCTTATGACTCCTCTTCCACTTCCTTCTCATGGAAGATTTACCTTCTTTTCATTTATCCTCATTCAGGATGACAAAAATCAATCATTTCATTCTCTCTGGATGGCTACCCATTAAGAATGGGGACAGCAACTGAAATGAAATACACATTTCTCTTAGCTGATCTCATCCTATGATAGATTTGTGCAGCTACAAATGGGTGTTGGTGAGGTTTCTGAAGTAAAAATGGAAGTGTTTGTACTATATGTCTTCTAATCACCCTCATTGCACAGACACCAGAGTGTTGATAACGTTCTTATCTCAAAGTAAATGCATGGTGAGTTGTAGACTGGTAAGTCAACCATGTCATATAGAAACAGGCTACAAGTCTCTTTTTCAAACAGCATTTAACAGCTTGTCAAAAGCTGACTGAGACTTATGGGGAAAACATGTGTGGCTAATAAAATAAGATCTATTTGTAAGGGAATTCAGCTTTATTATACATTCAGGGAAGATAACATCAAGGTGCAGAAGCATAACTTACAGATGCCGTGAACCAAAGTAAGTTTCATCTAATTTCACCAGCATAATGTCCCTAAACTGCTCATCTGAATGTACTGGTTTTGTTTTTTTTTTGTTGTTTTTTAAGGAATTCAACTGGATTTTTTCTGATAATAGTTAAACAACCAACATAATCAGAAAAAAATATTGATAGTTTCCCATTGAGACATTTAAAACTAAAGTCTTTCCAGACATTTTCACAGTTTCATTCAAGTGTGTGAAAAGTATTCTTCTGTGCTTGTCCCTTATTGCAGGCTCACCTATCACGTAAACAATTCACCAAGGTGAAAATATTTCAATTTGAATAAAAACAAGCCTTATCCATTGGATATAGCTTTGAAAAACATCCCTCATGTACACTCAACACTGTTTACGGGCTGAAACTAAAATGGGTTTGGGATGTATCACTGCAAATAATGTATAAAAGTGTTATTGCTGTCAGTAAGCTACATGAAAGATGTTAAAGCTACCATACTCTTTTTCATATTATTTTCTCTGTCTTTATATATTCATGGATTCCTGATCTTCTGAATCACTGATGCATGAATTGTCAAAATCCTGGATTAAATGAAAATAGCTATTGTTGAAATACATATTATATTGTGCCTCATTTTAAAATTAGATATGTTATTTTATCCAACTAATGCCTGTAATTTATCTTAAAATAATAGTATGTACACACAGTGTGTGTCCGATTTTATTTGTTTTCTAACATTTTCATTTATTTCTTTGAAACGACCACTAAATTCTACTGTAGAATGAAATGCAACCTGTGTGAGAAGACTAAATGACAAAAGGGAGCAGAAAATTGGCTGGGACCTACACCTGCATGGAATGATTAAGCTGTGGTGGTTCTTTTTTCTCCCTGTCCAACAAATGACTGCAGTAGTCGACAAAAGGTGTTGATTCAGAGGGCAAATTAAGCCTTGAACAGGCAAGATAATATGCCTGTGATCAATTAACACAGACACAAGGTGTACTGGTTTCACTTTGAAACTTTCAGGGCCAGCCAACAGACCCCTTTGTGCCTTTCAGTTAAACAGCACTAATCATTTCCGTGGCTTGTGTCTAAAGGCTGCCTTGCACTCAGTGTATGGATCTTGCCTGGGGATGCTCCCCAGGCAACAAACTGACTAGTCAAACATGCTCACAGCAGTTTTAATCTTAGTCTAGGACACTGACATGACATGAAAGACATGTGATTCTATTTATCTTGGTACCCTGCATTATTGGGTTATTTCAGGTTTCATTATTTTAATTTTGCTACAAAATAAAAAAAGACAAAAAAATTATTCTGCAATTATATGATGAATGAACTCCACAAGATTTAGCAGGTCTTTTATTCAGTCTTCACATGACTGATCTGTTCAGCCCTTTGTAAACAGAATGAGAAGTTGATTTAAAGCAAAACCGGCTTTCTGTGTCCACTTCCCCCTTTAAAATACCTTTTCAACAGCGAATGCCACAAATCAGTGGTGGTATCAAGTCATTTAATTGTTATGCTCTTAAAAAAGATTGATCCTAACAAAACATTACATGTTTAAACCTGGTATTTCACTTAGGAGCTTATTAAGGGCTGAGGTGCATTAGGGCATGAACTCCACAGGGTTGTACATTGAACGAGATATTGAATTGCAAGTAAGCTTTACATACAGTAGGTACTGTCAGATTACTGTCACTATGTTTCCTAACACACCAAGTGTGTAAGAATTAATCTTGTTTGAGAAAGAATATGTTGGCATAACAGCCAGGCTTAGGTGGGAGGCAGATGATGATATATCTATGAAAGTGTGAAGCTGAAGTAATATGATGTACCTTATAAAAGCTGGCTCCACAGTGAGGGAGTGCCTTAATCCCTCCTCTAAACCACCCTCTCCATCTCTGAAAGCAGCTGATTTTCCTCTGCTTTGAATCTCCCTCTCTCCAGTCTCCCTTTGGTTTGTCTTGAAGAGAGGGTGATATCTGCTGCTACTATTTTCTTTTAGATTAACTGACTGATGGGCCTCTTGAAAGCAAATCATCCTCACCATATGGATCATGGCAGATACAAATCACATATAGGTGTTGGGGCAAAAGATAGTTTTCATAAAACACCAATGTCTGACAATGTGTCAGGGTGGAGCCATTTGTGTTATAAAGAACCTTCTAAGCTTTGGATTTAGCTTTTGTTTTTATAATTTTTAAGTGCTTGACTTTGGAATGAAAAAGCCTCATGTATGTCTGGTGTAAGAATAAAGAAGAAATTCAATCCACTCTGTAACCATGGCAGTAAGACCAATATAAGCATTTCATTGCATGACACGTGTTCTCACAATGTAAAATGTGGTGTTACTCTTGGCTGTAACAGCCTTTACTCAGGAAGAAAGTAAACAAATACATGCTTCTTCAACAAATTCTTGTTAAATGCAAGCTAATGATGTTATATGGAACGTATGGCTTTGGTAAAAGTATTACATGTCTAGGCTTGAATGCACCATGCCATGGATTACAGTCCAGCCTCTGGAGGACTAAAAACCACGTTAACTCAAATGACCAAATGTGAACTTTATGCACAACCACCCCGCGCACACCTAAAGTGGTTTTAGCATTTTATATGTTATAATCCCTTATTCCCCACTTTCAAAACCCTCTCTCTAGCCCCTCTTGTGCAAAGTGACTATTAAGTTATTGAGAAATTCACCACAGATGTCATCCTTAAGATGAATGTCTCCGTTCTGATGTGTGAGGAAAGGAATCTGAGCACAGTCTGAAAGATGATAGCCAGGAAAAAAGAAGGGAATGGTCAGCTGTGAAAACACAGTCAACACAAGATAAGACACTTGTGCTCTGTCTATTTCATACAGAGCCCAATCTGAAACCTGGAGGAGGTTGTGGGCCCTGAAACAACTTAAGGTACTAATTATTTTCTACCTACTGCTTCAGACAGAAAAGGGAGGTGGTGTTAATGTAGAAAAACAAAAGCATAAGGAATGTTGTTCTGGACCTAAAAGGATATTGATGGAGTCTTTTTTCTTTATCAGTGAATGTTGAACAAACATTTATAGGTTAAGTTGCCTCTTTTTTTTATAGATAATAATGAAAAACATATTATATTTTCCAATATTCCTATTTCACAAATCTGGCTTTGAATGTCATCGACATCTTCATCTGCTTACACACTTGTTGGTATACCGAGCAAATATTCCCCCCAACTTCCTATTTTCAGTACGTTTAATTATGTCTATTTTATTGATCATGTATGCTAATCAAGTTTACATATCAATCCATATCTTACAGTTGGGAGGTTGTGGCTATGCTAGGCAGTTGCAGAGATTTCACTTAGGACAGTTAGCTTTTTTTCCTCTCTAGAAGAATTATCTTTCACGTTCACAGCAGTGTATGATCCAGGTCGTACTTCACAATTGTTTCACATTCAGAATATAGCTTTATTACAGGCATAAACAGTTAAGACTAGTTTAGTTAGAAAAATCATTGAAAAGACCATGGTTTGGGTTACAATTGACCTAGTGTTATCCAAACACAAATGTCTCCTATCTGCCCCAAGGTTCTTTTCCATTTGTTCAAAATGCACATGGTTATTTGCACAACCACAAGTCCTCCCCTGCATAATCTGGATAATTCTTTCTGTAATCAGTATGGGAGGTAAGCACCTTCTTACTAAAGGGATAACTATTGAGTAATGGCAAAATGCCACTGATAAAAGCCATATAATAGAGTGAAATATTCTGAGAAAGTGCAAGTGTCACAGCATTAATAGTCAGTCATTGGTTGTGCAGATTTCTGACTGTCTAGTTCAGGGGAAGATAAGTTTGGTCTTGGCAAGCCAGATTTTAGATCAGGGATGTGAAACTCCAGTCCTCATGGGCCATCATCTGGCAGGTTTTGTTGTTTCCCTGCAATAACACACCTGGTGCAAATAAAATGGATCCAGCAAAAACCTGCCGAACACACTTGATTGAAATTCAATAGATCCTACAGCTAATCACATTCTGCTCAGTGACTCATTCATTAAAATCAGGTGTTTTACAACTTGTGGACTGCAGCTCGTGGAATTTATCTTGCAAACCCCTCATCTAGTCTAAGAATGCAATTTGCATTGTTTTGAGCAACACTAATATTAGACTTAATTGTCATTGCAAAGTTATAACTACATATAGTTGATGACAGTCATCAGATGATAGTTGATGCTGGCCATCTCATGTCTCGAACTTGAACCTGGGCCTATTGCACTGAAGAGCTGTTGCAGGAGCTGTAGCAGTGGCTCAACCGGTTCCACTACATCCATCTGAGCTTTGTAATGTTTTTTTTTTCATACAAGGAAATTACATAGGTTGTGGATATGTGATAGCTCATCTGTCTAACAGTAACATAATAGAAAGATAAACACTTTATTTTGTAGTCAAACGAAAGAATTTTTGATTTGACTGATTTGATTTTTAAGCCAATTACAATTATTAAGAGAATAAAATTGACATAGAACATAGATAGAACATGAATTATTAAAAAAAATATCAATAAAATTAGAAGGATTTTTCTAATTTGCAATGATAAACCAAACCACATGTTTATGCCGTTTATGCATTCATAAAATTACACACTTGCTTTTTAATTCTCTATTTTAGCTTATGTACTAGAAGCGATACCTTATTATGAGCAGCATGAAACAAGACAAAATTCACAACAACCACAATCCAACAATCTAGAAAAAAGAACCCGCAAAACATAACAAAGACATCTTCCTGCAGATTGCACAGCAAAAACTCAAAGAAATACCACTAAGTAACAGAATCACAACATCATTTAAATCTTCAGCAAGAATTCATAGAAAGCAACACTGATAAACATCTAGCAACACATCGTCGTGAGATGAAGCATGAATATTATATGAAAATGTTTAATCAGTTAGTTCATTTCATGAGTTGTTTCTTTGTTTGTTTGTCCATTTATTTATTTTCTATATCCCTTATTTCATTTCAGAGTTGTATGATTGTATGATTGCTGGAACCTTTTCCAGCAATTGCAAGAAAGAGGCAGGCTACATCCTGGAGAAGTTGCCAGCTCAATAAGGCAAACAACTACTCATGCTGACATTCATTACCAGTAAGAATTGAGAGTCAATACCTTGCAACCATGACTTATCTTTGGACTGTAAGAGGAAGCCGGAGTACCAACACTAACATCGGGGGAACCTGTGAACTCTGCACAGTGTCCACTTCATGACTGGGTCCATGTGTCACACAAGCAAAAAAGCTAGCTACTTCAAGAATTATTGAAGGAGTGATCAAGGCAACCAGTGAAGACTAAAACTTGCTCAGCTATTGGTTATTCAAGGACAACTTCATTTTTCACCACATATGAGCAAAACATGTAACCACCTCAAATCTGAATTAAATTGGGTTGACCATATTTCATCTCTGAACCTATTTTGTCACAGCTACATGCATATATGTTTTTGCTGCATTAACTTACAATGCTCTGTGTTGTGCCCACCATCTTGTTTGTGTTGTAGTCCACTTGCTGTATTTGGTTTACTTGAAGCAGACCAAAATATACTATAGACCAAAGTAAATGAACTAGGATTTGTTTCAGAGGAACTAATGTGAATACACCCTTAATTTTTATCATAACTTCTTAGGCTCCAGCTAGCCATAGCCCTAAAATGGCATAAGCAGTACAGATAATGGATGAATAGAGGGACTTTAACTTCTTTATCTTGATTTTGAAAAACCTGCACCCTGGTCTTTGTCATGACTTGACCTCAAAGGAAAACAAACTGTTAACTGTGATAAATGCAGTGTAGCAATTTAGAGGTACATTCACACTTTTTAGGGTATTTTGAATGCCCAAACACATTTGGATTGGGCTCAATTCAGCTATAAACACAGGTCTTGGTTTGTTTCAAGGCGACAATACAGGAAGTGGGTTACAAAAAAAAGGCATCGTGGCTAAATGCAACCAAAACATGTATGCATATGTGGTGATAAGCGACTCCGGTCAGGAGAAATAGTTCACTGCAACTGGAAGAATTTGGTAAAAACTTTGGTAGATATCTGATCAACCCAAACCGCTAGGATATGATTTTAGCATTCCATGGATGTTAGGTCATTGCTGTAAATTTTTGTGGCAGCAACAC
Source organism: Pseudomugil gertrudae (assembly GCA_037177535.1). Taxonomy (NCBI): domain Eukaryota; kingdom Metazoa; phylum Chordata; class Actinopteri; order Atheriniformes; family Pseudomugilidae; genus Pseudomugil; species Pseudomugil gertrudae. Next base: position 18,328,000 of record JBAMHV010000006.1, on the reverse strand, counting down.
TTCATTAAGTAGAAGCAGGTTGATGTTTACCTTTGTATAGTATTTTCTAATACCATCTCTGTAACAATCTGGTTGGCAAGGAGACCAGTTACTGAAGTTTTGGGAGAGCAAAATTGTACCATCCCTGTCTGCAGGCTCCAATTACTATTTTGTGCTTCAAGATGTTTCAGATAGAGCTTGCATTGGAAATGCCATCCAGAGGTCCCAATAGCAGAATTTATCACCAGTTAGTGCTTCTGGAATTAAAACATTTTCTTTACAAGCCATGCAGCACAGTGTAGTTAAGTCTTTCAGGTATACACATGGCCTTCCTTAAAAATATGTTTGCATGAAAGCTAATGTTACTTTAAAACATATTTGTATATTTTCCAAATCGATTCCTTCACAGATGTGTAAACTACCAATGCTATAAGCACAAATGTAACTCCAAATCACCAGAGATGCAGGTTTTTAATTTTTTTTCTTCAATACAAAAATGGAATGATCCTTCATCTGTGTAGATCCCAGGGAAGAACTAAAGAGGAAACTTTTTCAACTTTGTCTCAGACTATTCTAAATTAACTTGGACCAAGAGAAGTATTTTCTAGATCATGTTCATGACTTCTTTGCAGTTTTAACCTTTAACAAATAACTGTGTTGACATCCAATAATATTTCTAAGTGTTCCTGAACCAATGCATAGATTTTAAGTAAATATTCATGCCAGTTTTCAATGCACTGCTACCTATAGGCTCATAGCCCAGCATTTATTTTGACATTTTGTTTTAACTTGCACCTCCCGATTATTTAAATCTTTTGATGTTGCACACTGTAAAAGTCATAACATTTCAAGTTAATGAACAGTCACACAATGTGGAACTTCTGCTGAGCTTAACATTTGAAAGGTTTTTTCTCTTTAAAATTCTTTCTTTACACTCAGTCATGTTACTGGCCTTCTTCCAATTAACCTGATTATTTGTCAGATGCTCCTATAGTTTGTTTTTGATATGTACCAATGACTTTTTAAGGCATTTGTTATCCTTGCTTCATTTTTTTAGCTGTTGATGTCAAAAACTCATACATATAATTTTCCATAAAATAGAAAAAAATATCTCAGTAACAATTGATATTTTTTTAAGTATTTTGTTGGGTCTAGTATTTTGTTTCATAATTTTCTAATCCCCTCATTCATTTTTTGTTTACATTTTTACATAGTACCCCATCCATTTTTGGACTTGAGGTTCTACTGTCAAATCAACTTAGTATGTTCCTCTGTGATTTTATTTTTATTTTAGTTTGTAAAAAAAGTTTAGCATCTATGATTTTTCATAGCACATGCCATTGAAAGGGTAGTAAGTTTTAGGGTTTTATATATGTTTTGAATATATATTTTTATGTGCATGTCTGCACATATACTGGCCATACAGTGTCCATGCATACATGTATGTGTGGTTGTGTGTGCCTTTTTCTGTACCTAGAAGTGGAGGTCAGTCCCTTTGGGGTGTTTAACAGACATCAGTTGTCCTTTCTTCTTCAGGAAATGGATGCAGCCGATTATTATCGGAGGATTCATAAATTCTTTATGGGGAAGTTGAAGTAAAGGAGGCTGATGAATTCAGTCTGTGAGATGGCTCATGCCAAACACCCCCCTCCCTTCCCCCACTCTGCATCACCCACAAGAGTTGAGATAAAAAGATAAAGGGGCAGTCTGCCCCTTTTCCCTACTTTCTACTCATTCCCTCTCTCCCTTATTTCTCTTTCTTTTATATTCCAAAATATTTTATAGGATGACTCAATAAGCCAGCAGGGACTTGTTTTCTGTGCTATCTGACAGTACTGATAGAATTATTCCTACATAATGTACATACATACATAGTGAGACTGGCTCTTGTTTAATGTTACCAACCTTCCAGAAATGGACTTTGCAAGCACATAGTAGTCGGCCTGTGCCTGTAGGCTATTATCATTTCTTCAGTGGGTTCACTCTGCGTTTACATATGGGCTTATCTGCAAATTTGTGAAATTTTACCAAATGCAGTCTGTCCAACTGTTGACGTCCAACATCCTTTTCCACATCAATCACAGTTTTAGTTTCTCCTTTCAAAGCTGTCTGAGGCCTTGATGTTTTTCTTTTGCAAATGGATATCCAGAGGCAGCTTGGTGTACTGTCCCCTCTTTCTCCCCCCTCTATATCCAAATACGTTTTCCTTGGGTTGTCTTGTGTGGGGTGTTCACGAACTAAGCCAATCTGGTTGCACCCAAGCATGCAGAGGAGTTATCCACCGGTCGGGGCTGTTTATATAAATGAGGACAGTGTGACACCCTGGGGTGTTTCACAGTGGGTACTGTTCCTTCAAAAAAAAGAAGAAAAAATTTGAATCTGTCTGTGTCGCTTGCTCCTCAAAGTCGCTCGCCTTGTAAATAGATTTTAAAGGATACGCTTTCCTGCCTGCCCTCACACTGGAGTACAAATAATTCTACCACACAATGCCCACTTCAGTGCAAGAGAGCACAACACACTGGCAAAAACCTAAAGATAATGTAGAGTCAATGGGGGCCACTGACTAAAATATGATCAAAACAGGGGTGGGAACAAAAGTGAGTTAGAGAGAGCCTTGCCTTATGCGTACAAACAAAGATGTATGGATTGTGTATCACTGATTGGATGACCTTTAACTGGGAGAGTAGGAAGGGGAGTCTTTGATGTGAGTCTCATGCTGTGCATACGTTTGTGTCTATAAATAATATGATTTGATCATTTGTAGGATATTGTGCCATGCTTACTGGTAGTTCAGACAAAACAAGAACTATTTTGAGCAGTTTTTATTTAAAAAGCAGAACAAGCTAAATGTACATGCAGTGTGAGCAATTTGCATTTAGCAAGGCCCCACTACTTGCTTACTACTTGCATTGCTTACTTGGACATGCAAGTAGTAACTGAAAGCAAGTCCAGGTCACAGATAGATAAATAAACATGTCTCTCTTCATAAATCCCCTTTAAAAATTGTTAGACTTTTTCTTTGCTAAGTATTAGAGTTTATTTGATGATCATCACTGAAGCCAAAAACCACTCCAACTGCTCTGACTGAGTCTTATCAAATGGAGAATGCTGGTTTGGATTAGAGATTAAAAAAGGTGATGATGTGGAAAACAGCATTTCTTTTAAAAGGAAAGGTGTTGAAATAACAGTCTACACAGACAACCTCTTTACACCTGCAGATCTAATGCCAAGCAAGAGAAAAGAACAACCCAGCTTGATCTGGCCATGTGTGATGACTGTTGGAGGTCAGACAGGTTAAATGGTATTTGATTAAAATCAGTAGATGGCTAACTCTCTCTCTCTCTTTCCCACACGTACATGTACAGACACACACATGTATGTACGTACGCACACAATCAGAGCCTCCATAGTATGGCCTGTTGGGAATAAGGAGGAGAAAATAGCCTTCATTCTGCTCTCCTCTTCTTTCAAGTTGTGGTTACGAAGGGGGTTTGGAAGAGAAGTGGGCTGTGTGGGGGGGCTGAAGTGGGGTGGCGGAGTCGACCTGTGTGTTTGGCTGGCAAAAAAGGCTTGCCACTGTTTATCAAGCCACGGCAAATCCAATTAGCCTGTGGCCTGCCTTCCAACCCTATTAACCTGCTCAGCTGTGAGAGCACTCAACAGCTCCTGCCAATATCTCATTTCTCCCAGCCGTTGATAAGATCGGCTCAAGATATTCAGTGGGGTTCAGTGCAGCTCCATCTCTGATGCTACAGCTGCCACGGAGGCTTTAAAACCATTGCATCTGTCCTGATCTCTCTGCCTCTGTCTCCCCTTCCCGTTTCTTTCATTCTCTCTGCTCTCTATTTTTTACCAAGCTTCTCCACCATCTACCTGTCACCTGTCTTCTCCTGTTTTACTTCCATTTCCCTGTCTTAAAAAAAAAAACTACTCCCCCACCATTCTACTGTCCACCTCTCTCTCCTGTTCAATCCTCCGTCATGTAGCTACACCAACACAACAACTAGGACAGTAACTTCCAGGCCCATGGCTTGTTTCCTCCCAGACAGCGATCAGTGCGCAGGCCCCACTGTCTGACAGGAGGGGAAACTGATTTTCCTTATCACGGCCTGCCCACAAAGGGCCAGGCCAGGCCCGCATGATTAGCATTCCTTGGTGGAGATGTGTCAGCCCTATTTCTATCACAGAGACAGATTGAGGCTTTCACTCAGACTGGCGACTGAGTGACACATGGCCCTGACCGGGGGGACAACATTGTTATTTGAGTTAAGAAATCAATTTGTATCAAATGTACACTGTAATTTATTTGTTGGCTTTGAAGGGAACCTGGCTAAGATAAATGGGAATGGACTCCCCTTCCCCTTCTCGCTTACCTTGAGCCTGAACAGATAAAGTTCTTGTGAAGCCCATGATAGTTCTCCGCGTTAGAGTAAAAAGTGACAAACATGTTTAAAGTTGTGCAGTGATCTTTAAATCTCAAAAAGAACACCTTGTCGGACATGATAGAACATTTTTACCTCTTCCCTCCCGTCTGTCAGCTGGCTCTGCTGACATGCCGCTTTAGTATTTTTGCTGACATTTTGCTTTATCACATACATCTAGCAGGGAATGGAGAAGCGATATTTGTCCCTTTTAATACCTTTCTTTTTTTTTTTACTAGATTCACAGTGAGCATCCAAGCTCTGAGATCAAGATGGTCTTTGGGGATTAGGAAGATTAATCTTTTATTTCATGTCATATTTTGAAGCTTCTGAAACAATATTCATATCCTGCAACGTGCATCCTTCACTCCAGAAGGATCTCTGTAGTTCCACTGATAAAAACATGCTGAGGCCCTTTGTACATGTAACATTTTAAAATATAAGTATTTATCAGAAAATAGGAATCGTATTCTCAAGTAACTCTTCTCTTCAAATAGTTTGAAAGCAGATATCAATGTATTTTCATAAAGCAAAGATAAACATCAATAATAAAGACTTTTTTTTTTATTTTTGCTGGTTTTTTATTGACCTTGCTGCAACTTTCTGCAGTGATAAAACATAGAATCAGAAAGTTAAACTGTAAATGGTAACTGCATGCACAACATTGCAGTGTAAATCATCTTCTCAGATACGGTGCTTTGTTAGCACTTTCTTCTTAACTAAAGCAGCTGCACAAATATGAGGAGAAAATCTGCTTTCATTTAGTCTTGTGCTTCCCTGCTGGCTAAATCTGAGGAACAAATGTCGTCTGCATCATCGTGTCATGAGGACTTAACACTCAATTCATTGGGGACCACTTGAAATGGAAAACCTCTCAGCACTTGACAATTATTTTACAGATCAGCGCACATTAACGCATGCAGGTAATTGCAGCTATGGCTCAGATCTGTGAGTTGGATACATAACTGGCATACTGAGATATATCAATTGCTTTTTATCTTCTTCTTCTTCTATAGAATCAGATGGTTAAAATACCTGAGAAAAATTTATAAATTAATTTGTTAGACAAGAGGAATTAAAGTTAAGGTGTGACTTTAATTTCATATTCTGGTGTAAATGTATCACTACTTTTACTTAATATGAATAAATAAAAACATAAATAAATAAAACATGATTAATGTTTCCCATTTGAGATGACTGAAAAGGACACAACTTATCAAAAATAGTAGCTTTTCTTATTAACATCATAGAAGCTGGAAAAAGCGCAAAAAGCAGGTTGGTGTTTTTACCAATTAAACATAACCGAGCATTCAGGTTGACCCAGAGCTGCCCCTCACTTTGAGGTTTCTTGGAGGGGGGGTTTGCAAAGCAGAGCCTGTGCTGAATTTTGGTACAGAATTTAGATATGCAAATATACTCAAATGATGCACGATTGAAAATGGATGCCATATTGCCTCAAAGCCACATACTCTAAAGCTAAACAAGATTAGGAAAATTGAATAATTTCAAAAGCTGTGGGCAGAATGTAAAACTGGTTAGTATTCTAATCCTCTGGAGCAGGTGACCAGCTCAGCATGTGTACAAACATACTGTATGAAGAACAAATGACAGGAGAGCCTGCAACTCTACACTGGCACATTTGAATTAAATAATACCTGAGTGGTTTCCTACCTGAGAAATGCATTTATTTACTAGCTGTTCCTCAGATGTCCTTGGCAGGCCTCTGGCCACAAATATTATCATAAGTCTGGCTTAATTTCCATCCAGGCATTCTCTTGTCATATGTTTCCCTCAGGAACATTTGGCTTACTTTCTGAAGTTTATCAAAATGAAAAAAAATACTGGGAAGCCATTGTTTGTTTGTTTCTTAAGCAGATTTTTAAAAATAATGATGTGTTTATTTAATTTGGCTTATAAGTTTACTGTGGCTCTTAATAAGAAAAGATTTTGAAGGACATTTTAAGAAGCTTTACTATAGTTACTCATCTACCTAAAATTAGGTGAAATTGATAGTATGCTGATCATGGGAAACACATAAACATGTGCAGAAATAACCGGCAGGTGGTTCTTGTAATAAGGTTTAATGGTTGTTTAAATTATTTATATAAAAACTTTTCAACAATATGTTATTGCCAGGAGGATGAGATTGACCAAGTTTATTTACACAAGAAGTGACCTACTAAAAAATGATAAACAAATTACACTTAATGTGTTTTTTGCAGAGATTATTCTTCTCCACAAATGACTTAGAAACAGCTTTGCTGTATAAGCAACAATTTAGGTAACATGTTATCATTCACTGAACATCTTCAAAGCATTTCCATGTATATAGTCTTATCATCTGTATTCTGGCTGACCTTTAAGCAGCTTTCTCAGGCTCAACTCTATATTTGTCATATCAACAGCATAGTGATACTCTTTCCATGCGGCTCTCAAATTTCCTTGTGAGAAACAAATCTTGGATCAACAGTGGGGAAGTTAAGGTATATTTTGGACACAGAGTTGCATACTGATGCAGCTGCTCTACAAGCCCAAATGAGGCAATTATGTTACTTTGTTGTTCTTTTTGTTATTTTGGTTCTTCTGAAAAGATGCAGAATGATATACCCATCATTCTTTCTTTTTGATTGGTTGATGAATGCCTCAAAATTGTAGCTGCTTTATATAAACAGTACACACAAAGAAGAGCATAAAATGTCAGAGGCCAGTTCACTGTGTAGCATGCAGTGACCATCTCTAACAGGTGTATTTGCACCCTCTTAAGACAGATCTTGTCAGTTTACTGGGGTCAGCAAACTGCTTAATCCTTTCCATCACTGCTCCATTTACACAAACTGAAAAATCAGCTTTGGAACTGAAAGCTCCTGCCCTCTTTTATATAATCATTATGGCAAATGGAAACAAGGGCAACTTTATAGAAGTATAATCCACCAGAAGGTATTTCTGGTAAAAACTGCTACATAATTTAAAAATATTCCTAAAATGTAATGGTGGAGATGGATGGATATTTTAAATTGGCAATTTTTACATTTCAACATTTATTTTTTTATTATTTCTAACATTTGTTTTGTAACATATTAATAGTTTAATTATAAATATCTCTTTTATGTACCAAAAAATGCAACATTAGCTGCATTTCCATTGCAGTTTTTTGCAAATAAAAACAATATTTGTTTACATTTTATTAATCAAACTGATTTGAAGATTCCTTGTTTGAACAATTATTGTGCATAAACCACAATACTTGTAAAATCTGTCCAGCTGATGAGATTTTGTAAATATTTGGCTCAAGCAATGCAATCACGTAGCATCATTTTAGGGTTTTCTACTTATTGCAGACAATTTGCCACAGCTTCTTAAAATCATTTTCCTTCATTTCCCTTTTTAATTCAATGTAAAACTCTGCATTTCCTGTTGTTGTGTACTCGATACTGCACCATCATATGTCCTCCTGCGTTTTGTCTGGGAATGCATACATGTGGAAAAAGTGTTTTTCCATTACACTTTTGCAAAAGACGTCTGTATTTTAACATCCAAAAAATCATCTCACGAGATTGTAAAAACTTTTTAGCAATAATTAACAGCTTTTTTTCCAAAATGATGGCATTTCCATTATCACATTTTTTTGTGACATTTAGGTTTTGTGCAGTTTTGGGTGTAATAGAAATGCAGCTATAGTTACATTAAGACATACTTTTTTTAATAATGCAGAGGTTTATATACATAATTTAACTGATAATACTTCATTAAATCAAGTTACTGGAAAAAAAAACAATAGATAGCCTATATGTCACAATGATGTAACACATAAAAATGCAACTGAGCCAGTCAAACAGTTGTTTAGTTTGTCATCACCCTATCATAACTGCAGAATGCCTTTATATCAACACAGCCTGTAATAGTTCAAAGTGGTCTGTCTTCCAACACCATTTGATGATATAGACTGTGAAATATGAACTGTCTGATGCAGAGGTGACAAGTTGTTAAAATCCATACATAACATTTTTTTACATCACAATGAATTTTTAGAGCTTTGAGACATTGAAGGTGGCAAACATTCTCTCTTCTGGTGCATACATTTTATGCAGAAAACAAACTAGGGAAACATTGAGTAATCATAAATACTGCATAAAAAAGAACAACAAAAATATCCCATAAATTTTGCATAATATGACTGTGTGGATTCCTGCTGTAACAAAGCAACTACACAAGTACTTTGAGAGCCTATGCTGGCTGGAAAGCAGACGATAAAGTAACATTGACTTCCTGCCTTTAGGCTTTTTTTTTTCAACACATAGGGCCATATGGTCTCTTAAAGAAAAATATAAAGAAGATAAATCCTCTTTTTAAATTTAATTCTCTGCACTTCCATGACTATGTGGGCGTTTGGAGAGCACATCCTCTTCCAAGGCCAATATTCTTTCACACAAGTTTAAAGAAAGTGATCCAGATAAGCATAATTTTTTTATGATTCATTCTTTCCCTATGCTTCACCTCCTTACCAGGTTTTTCATAGAATGTGGTTGGGTAGTTTTTGTGCAGTCTTGCTTGCAAACAAACAAACAGAAAATCAAGTAACAGCAATGAATACCTAACAGCACGATGGAAGATAGATTATTTCATACTGCACTTTCTGCAGATTAAGCCTACCCTTTATACAGTATGTATTCAGATATTGTATCTCTGAGACAAAAGTTACTGTATATATTCTAACCTGATCTATCTATCTATCTATCTATCTATCTATCTATCTATCTATCTATCTATCTATCTATCTATCTATCTATCTATC
>JBAMHV010000006.1:18308639-18318708 GCA_037177535.1 Pseudomugil gertrudae | reverse complement strand
ATACGGCTACTTAACTACCTCTTCCAATTACTCAGCAAGACTGACTATGGATACCGACTCAGGAATGAGGTCATCATCAGTCTCTTCTTCTACATGACTGACATCAAGCTGTACAGCAGAAATGAACGAGTCTATTGCTGTCTCAATTCCATAGTGCACTGGAATGTAATGTGTAATGCACACTGCACCTTTTTTTCCATAGTGCACACTGTCATGGGTAAGTGCTGTCTCAGATTAAACACTGGACAGTGAACACTTACCAGTAGTGACATTGGGCTATTCTGCTGCGCACCAAAAATGTTACTTTGACTGTGTCTCAATCAGCACACTAACACTACTTTGTGCACTTTTTTTAGCTGCGTGGTGTGTTCACACTGGTATTTCAGGGAAAAAGTCAGTGCACTGAAAGTACCCGGATGCTGCCCTAAAATTGGCCAAAAATCTATGCTGTGTCTTAATTCCATAGTGTGCTGAAATCAGTGCGCACTGCGCCCTTTTTTCCTGTGTTTCACACAATTATGGGTAATTGCTGTCTCAAATGGATTACTGGACGTTTGCCACTTACCGGTAGTGACGATAAGTCACATATTATTTTGTCAAAATGTTTATTTTGTGTCCCCTACATGGCTAAAAGCTGCTAACAATTACGTTTGCTATCTGTACTTGGTCGGATACCGCAGTCTCAAACAATTGGTCGGATATGTAGCAGTATGCGGTATACATGAGAACCGTAAGGAAATAAGTTCATAGTCAGGTCTATACACATTGGCCTCCACCACTGTATTGTTTGCCGCCATTATTTTGAAAGTCCAGCATTTCCTCTTCAGCTCCGTCAGCAAGATGGTGTCGGTTAATTGCACGAGGTGTCCATTGTTTCACACTAGATTTTTGGCCAATTTTAGGGCAGTATCCTAGTACTTTCAGTGCGCTGACTTTTTTCCTTAAATACCAGTGTGAATGCACTACGAACCTAAATATAGTGCGCAAAGTAGTGTTAGTGTGCTGATTGAGACACAGCCCTAGTGTGAAACAAATTTTCCTCTGTCGCAGAATTGTTTGCCACCCTTATTTTGAAAGTCCAGCATTTTGTCTTCTGCTATGCCAGCAAGATGGCGTTGGTTTAGTGCACGAAGAGTCCATTTCCATGGACGAATTTTAGGGCACCATCCGGGTACCTTAGTGCACTGACTTTTTTGCGTAATCGTCAGTCTAAACACATTACGCACATAAATATAGTGCGCAAAGTAATATTAGTGCGCTGATTGAAAGACAGCCATTAGCTCACTTATCCACAGCACCAGAATAAACAAGAGGGTATAAACCTGAGCGAATAAACCTCTTTGACTTGACTTTGACTTGACTTGAGAATGTCATCGGAATGTCATTCAGACAAGAGAAATGTGGCTGAATGGTAACAAAAATAGGGAAGGCAGTCCATATGGAGGGCATAAGGATAGGATAACAGAAGTGGGGGAGAGCCACAAGTACCTTGGTACATTGTAGTACATTACAAGTACCACAAGCAAATGGCAACCGCGAAGAGGCCAAAAGGAAAGCTGCCACAGCTAAATACCTGCAACAAGTAAGACAAGTACTGATAAGTCACCTCAATTGTAAGAACAAGATCCGGGCCATTAACAGCTATGTGCTGCCAGTAATCAGATACCCTGCTGGGATAATAAGCTAGCCAAAGGAGGAAGTTCAGACCACAGATGTTAAAACTCAGAAGCTGTTCACCATGCAAAGAGGATCCCCCCAAGTGCAATATCCAGAGGCTAAACAATAAACACAAATAGAGGATGAGGACTAGTTAGTATGAGGGCTACTATGAAACATTCATTTCATTTGAGAGATGTCCAATGTGATCAGCATACTGATATAATCAGCCAATTTCAGCATAAAATGTATAATTGGAAAATAGTGTAAGCACTGTGGCCTCACAGCACAAACATTGCTGGTTTGAGCCTCGACTGGGAGGGAGGTCTGAACAGTAGCCTTTCTGTGTGGAGTTTGCATTTTGCCCTGTGTTAGCATGGGTTCTGTCCAGGTACTCTGGCTTCCTCCTACCAAAGACATGCATGTTAGGTTAACTGGTTCTTAATTCTCCATATGAATGAATGTGAGCGTGAATGGGTTGTCTGTCTCTCTGTTTGGTCCTGCGATGGACTGGCGACCCATTCAGGGTTAACCCTGCCTCTTGCCCGAAATGCTCCTCAGACAGGCTCCAGCTACCTGCAACCCTATATTGGATAAGCTGTAAAGAAAATGGATGTATGGTTACATACATAGATACACACATATCTGTAAAGTCATGTGCATGTTAGAGCTACCAGTAGTGAGTGGAAATTATTTTATTTTAACATTTTTAACATAGCATAGCAGGCAAATACAGTTGCCATTCTTCTATGCCTTCTGTTGGACCAGATGACACTTATAAATGTCAAGTCTCAACAGGACACTGACAATATTCTAGCTGAAGCAGCTAAAGCATGCAATTATCGTAGATCAAGAGAAACTGGAAATATGCTAGTAACAAAATGAATAGTGTATTCAGAATGGAATCGATCCTTATTTTGGATGAATTGTCACTTATATGCAGCATTCAATTCCAGTGCTAGGCAAATTCCTGAACACAGAAGGATTCCTTAACGCAGAAGATCCATGTGTTCACAAGCTGTGTGAGACCAACCTGTCGCACAAGTGCCTCAGATGTAAGCAATTTTCACACTGAGATTTCAGTTTTTAACCTATTCATTTGACTCTGTTTATCCAAAGGTCATTAGATAGTTAGTTGTTGCTATTACAATTTATTGTATACTCTTGCTGTCTTTTAGAATTTGCAGTATTATTTGGCCGCAGTATAACTTGAGTGAGTTTACATCTGGGCATCCAAAAATGAATGGTAGAAGCTTTGTAACAGTGTGGGAAATATTCTGCTTACACACATATCTGTCAAGTCATGTTTCCAGATTCTGAGCTGTTAATTAAATCCTGTTAATACCATTAAAACCACACCTGATTATGTTGTATTTAACAAAAGTGCCTCTTATTTATGTTAAAAAGGGTTTAAATACCATGCTGTTTCACATTAATTCCAAAAGCAGATTTACTGCGTGTAAATTATTTAAAAAAAAAAAAAAGAACAAGCAAGATGTTGATGATGAAGGGCAGAGGTGTTGCCGAAATACTGTTTAAGAACATGAAGTGAAAGTTCATCCACAGCAAGGCGTAATATATTAACTGTGGAGCCAAGAATGTGTGTGCTAAATCTTGCACAACTTGGAGCTGAGTGTCATATTGTGTTTATGGTGCACATATTGCATACTGCTTCTTTTCTCCAAGGCTTGGGCCAAGACAGTCTGCTCTAGCTGGCAGACAAACTGACTGACTGACTCCACAGACACACTAAACTTTGGCTTTTTCAGGTTGAGGTTGTTGTCTTTGAGAACCTGGCTATCTGGCTGCGTGGCAGCTTGACCGGCTGACAGAATAACTGCCTTACAGACTGATCAGTTGTTTTATTGCTGGTTGAAACGCCGTCTCAGTGGCTGACTGGTTGACTGATTGGTACGCTGGCTGGCTGTCTGTGTGAGGATATGTGATATATGGTGTGGTTTAGAATGGTTGTTATTAACGTATTGGCAGAACTGTTGCATTCATTAATAACTCCACCCAGGGGTTGGAGCAGATCCTGTCTGCTGCCTGTAATTGTCCCCACATCACTGTTTTTTAATACAAACATAAAAAAATAAATAAATAAAGCTAGTTTCATGATTTGTAGACTGTCATTTTGAAATGTGTTTGTGCTCCCATTTGAGAGTAAATATCAGTTGAGTACTGTTTGTGGTGAAAAATTCATCAGAGGTGTCATCATCACTACGCCTGACTGTCAAAGCGCTTCCCTGCGCTGCATATAGATCTCCTTTGAATCTCACCCACTCATTGCTGCAGGGTTTGAAGAATTTAAGTTAATAAACTGGCTCATAAGGCAAGATTAAAGATGGCGTGTAATTTGATTAACTGAATGGGAATGAGAGAGGCCACAGATGGGAAAATAAGCTTTTCAGGGGCCTCATTAAAGGCAACAATCCTTTAAAAACCTCCTGGGTTAAATTCAGCTGTGAAGAAGCTCTCCAGATATATATTTTAAAAAGAAACAAATTCAGGAAACTGTTATAATGTGGATGTAGACCAACCTCTTGTAATAAATTACTCTTTCAGTGACAGATGTGTTACCAGATGCAGTGGCCATTCTGAAGGGATACATCCTATATCTGATCCTCCAGTATTATTTATTTTTACTTAGAAGTTGCTCATCTCCATTGTTAAACAAGATAAACTTGTTTTTTCATTCTTAGTCATCCAAAAGCAAAACAAATACACAGTGATAATCCAAAAGTGTGACTAATTCCATGGTCAACATTTTGTTTAATGTTTCCTTTAATATCTTGTCCAGTGTGAGTTCCCGGTTTTATTATTGCTACAAATATTTCATTTTAAATGCTCTAAAAGTGAGGCAGTAAATGTAGTTTTACATGTAGTCCACTTAAGGGGAAAAAACAGCCATTCACTTTGTAATACATAGTTTTTCATTTGTTTAGGAATGTTCATCTATGAACTTTATGGGGGGAAAAAAACATGAACCAAGTTCATTCTAATTCTTTCTCAATATGGGCACATTTTCAAGGCTGTCTGACTTCATTCCCTCATCCACATGTGCAGGGAGATCAAGATTAGGTGTCTGCAGAATGAAAACCCAGGAAGCTCACCTGCTCGCCCTTGATATTATGCTGGAAATATAAAATCCATTCCCAGATTTAGACATCTCTCGCCAACAAAAAAATGTTCCTTTCTGTCTGGAGCCACAGACTGCCTGTCTGCTGCATCGTTCCTTATTGGCTTAAACTAGATGTCTTAGTTATTGGGATGAAGAAATCCCTGTCAGTGGACATTCATGGAAGAATCCCCCCCTTTTCTTACTCTCAGCAAGGTGAGGTTAATTTATATTTCTCAGACCTGTTCCTTTCTCCTTAGAAATGGATTCAGTTGAAGTGTTGGCGCCGGATCGTTATCGCTATGCTATCATTCCGCCGGGACAGCCCAGCCATCATCACAAATGGCCGTTTTTCACCGGAATAAAACATATGAATTAAACTTCATAAGCTTATCTAGTCTTTGATATGTAGAAAGCCCAAGGTTTATTTCCACATTAATCCCCACACCCGTCTATTGCTTTGGCTCTTTGATGCATGAAGGTGGGTTTAGAAACTGGAATCTGCCAGGTATATATAACTGCATGTTTTACCCATCGCTTGAGCTTCAGGCCCTCTTTTCTCTCTGTCTTCTTTTCCTCTCTGTCTCCCTCACTGACACACACACAGGTTTTCTCTAAGAATTTCATTACAAAAGGCAGCCATATGCATTGAAATACTGCCGGCAAGCAGGGGTCATGTAGCCCGATACTGAATTTCCCTTGCCTTTGTGCAATCTTAATTGTCTGTCATTTCTGTCTGCAGCCCCGTCTATGCGTGCTCCAAATAAAACCTATGGAAACATGAAAGGTGGAGCACTGCCCTCACTTTCATCAAGAGATCGCTTACCTGGCCTTGCTGTGGCTACCCCAGGCTTGTGTTACGTACCTCATAAAAGTAGCTCTTGTTTCACCAATGCACTGCCCCATCTGAGCGCTGGGCTAATCTGTCAAGCCAAGCTCCCAGGCAAATTCTTCTGCAGCGTAATAGACACTGTTACAAACTCTGCTGCCTTTCCCCATTGCTCGTTTTACCCCCTCATTTTTGCTGTGGGTTCCCCTGATGCCCTCTGATGTTGCTGACAGTTGAGGCTGTGGATGCCATGGCGAATTTATATTGTGCTACTGCATCTGTCATTGTTTTCACCGAGGTGTTGACCTCCATGCGTCCTCATCAGAATGTTGCCTCAGTTCTGCAACTCCAAGCAAAACAGGTACCTACCACTCGGGTGATCGTAAAGGGTATTTGCGCCGCAGAAATATCTTCCCATTTCGATAGTTGGTGCAAAACTTTGACAGGCAGTTGGAAACCTCGGGGGAATTAGGTCATGGAGGGATGGGAGAGAGACAGAGGGCTCAGGGGAGTTGGGCAGTGTTTCTATACCTCACAGTGAACACTGCCAGCACAGCATACATTCACAGGACTGAGATACTCTGTCAAACTGCAACTTGTCTAGTGTCCTTCATGCTTCACCCCTAACATCCTTTTGATCCTCTTAACTTTGATCTCATTGGCAGTTTAAGCTCTTGTTGCTATTATTCAGAATATTTTTTCTATGTATAAATATGTATGGAAAGTTTTCCATGAGGGACATTATCATTTTTAGACGTAACATGGCTGCATGGCTCAAGAGATTCACCCAGCGTACTTATTGCTCTCTTGCTTCTATAGCAGCTGATATAAAGCTTATTCTTCTCTACTCAATGATGATGGCATCAATGCAGATATATGGGTTACAGTAGGACAGAAACAGTGACAACCGCTCTGTTTTTTGATGGCTTGTGCCAGTCACTGGGCCACGAACAAAGCAAGACAGTCACCGTATTGAGTTTATTACTCTTAAACCAGCCTCCAGTGATCGCACGCTCCATAAGCCACATACAAGACAGTCATGGTATTTTAAGCAGATTTCCCCTTAAAGAGGAGGAGAGGCGGGCATTTCTCCTTTTAAGTGGTCTTATCACCGTGGCTGTCGACTTGCTGGAAAGCCTGACAGCTACAGCCTGCTGAGACACAGAGTGGTCGTGCTGTGTCTTCGGCTGTTTACGACAGACAGCCGGGAAAGCCGTGCTTCGCTGCCTCTCTTTACCTCATAACACAGAATGACATGAAACTTTTTACCTACTTATATATAGATTCCGTTTATTAAATTATGTGTCTATAGCATGTGTGTTAAATAAAAGGTAAGTTACATTTAGTTTCCAGAGAAGGGTATTTGGGAAAATTTAAGTTTTTTTCTTGCTATAAAAAAAACTTTGTTCCCCACACAGCTTGTGTTATGTAGCTCATAAAAGTAGCTCTTGTCAGCTTGTCAAATGTAGACAAAGCTTCATCTCATTGTTGGGAAG
The DNA here is from genome assembly GCA_037177535.1 of Pseudomugil gertrudae. NCBI lineage: Eukaryota > Metazoa > Chordata > Actinopteri > Atheriniformes > Pseudomugilidae > Pseudomugil > Pseudomugil gertrudae. Next base: position 18,311,609 of record JBAMHV010000006.1, on the reverse strand, counting down.
CTATGTGGCATTAATATATTAATTAAATTAAGGAAAAGGAAATCATCACCCCAAAAAACTTCACAAAAATACATAAACTATTAGTAAAAAAAAACATAACAAAGTTAAAGGCCCCAAACTAACAAAATTAAAAGGATAAGAATGCTTACATGATCATGATTTGTAGGTTTATTCCTTAAAATTACCCCCGTCTCTCACACTCCCTCTCTCCACACACACACACACACCCACACGTACACACACACTTTAAATGAAAATGTTGTCAACTTCATCATTATGCTAATTCAAGTCAGGTATTTCTGCACAAGCTAAATCTAATGTCTCAACCAGGGGTCAATGTTCAGTTAAGGGCCCCATTCATGTGAAGTAAAGTAAACGAAACCTTGGTCTTGTATACAGAGGGGCCTGTAATATTCATTATGCTTACCAATACACTGAGCTGAGAGTTAAGCTCTCCACACATTCCAGACCTGTTATTAGTCAGCATCGCAGTTTATTTGTTCAGAGGTAAGATAAACCAGAATACTCTGAGCCTCCTGCTCTGGACCTGCAACACTGACTGGTTTGTTTTAACAAAGGGAAATATCCTCTTATAACAAATAGTTCAATAACACAAGATAATGCACACAGACTCACAACAAGATAATGCATCTGTCCAGCTGTGACTGAAACTTAGCAAGTCTTAGACTTTGTTCCTTTTCTTCTTTTAGATGGACACTCAGTTTTTGGCACTTGCAGCCAAACATTTATCTTTAAACTATTGTCTAAACATATTTTACATTAAATATTCTGTTATATATATTCTTGGTGTGTATATATATATATATATACACACCAAGAATATATATAACCAAGAATATATATAACCAAGAAGGCTTGCTGCAGCCACTGGACTGGACTGTGCAGAAACAAGCAGCACACACTGCTAGAAATAATATCTTAAATCTTCAGCATAGTACAGTAAAGAAAAAACAGAGTTAAAAAGAGTATTTTACTCCTTTTTTGTTTGTTTTAATTTAAGATTCACTTTTGCGTCTAGATAATAATAAGAGGCCTCAAAAATATGTGTAAAGAAATTAAGATTAATGGTGTAAGACTTATTTCACTGGCCTTTACAAATTCAAACTTTTTTATGCAACAAATCACTTAAGTTTTCAACACTTATGTTAAATGTGAAAAACATTGTTTTATTAGGTGTGTAACCCTATAAAATCAGACCCACAATTAGAACTTGTCAGTTTGTAAATGAACATAATGTGTGACTGCAAGTTGATGTTTTATGCTTTTATACAAGTAATCGGCAAAAAGTTGGTACACAACATACCAACAGTCTGTATCACCATTCTTCATTCATGCGGACAGAGAATAATGACAGTAAATGAATAAATGAGAGGTGTGACACACGTGCAAAAAGCCACATGCCTCATCAAACTAAACCACCCTTTTGCTCTTGAGTGTCTAAATGCTTTTAATTAGCTAGAAGCTGTGGCGTTCCCTCTGTGACTGCTTACTGGCTGCCCATCACATTCACTTCCTGATGTGTCCTGAAGATGAACTCTAAGAAAAAAAAAACATGGAGTGAAAAAAAGCAGCTTCTCTTTTTTTTCCTCTTAACTAAAACCAGTCTAGATTGAGGTTTCTCACAGGCTGCCTGCTGCTGCCACACAGAATATTCCCATCACAGTCATGTTCAATTGTTCCCTAATTGTCCTTTTCTCTCTCCTCAGAAGAAGTTGCTGACATGAGAAATTAGGCAATCAGGATGGCATTAGTGCATGAGCGGAGAACTGGGACATGGTTATACTATAATGTATAGGCCCCATTGGGGGTGCAAATAAGCAGGAAAATACTCACATCTTCCTTTGAAGTGATGTCTGCTCCCAAATTAAACTCTTAGTCACACTGCTATCGGAAGGATATGGCTGTTAGCAGCGTCCTGCTCTGATCTGAGTGCACTTCCAGACTTTTTTGAATCATGTGACTTTTGATTAATGCCCTTTAGGGAGGATCATGGGGAATAAATATACATATTCCAAACATGTTGGTCTCTCAGTCATAAAAACTGATGAATTGTGGGTTATTACTGCTGAATTTAACTAAGTGTGCCGAAAAGATGTAAAAGCTCAACATAACCAAGTTTTAACTTTGCAATTGTCCTATTTTTCACATTTTGATGCTACTCTTTGTGTTTTTCAAATGAAGACAGCAACTATGGTACCACATAAAATGGTTTTGCACTTCATATAACGGTAATATTAAAAGATTTGGAAATAGCAAATATTTGCACTCCTGATAAATCCTTTATCAGTATTTTCTGCAGCAAGACAAAAACAAGAAAACTTTAATAGCATTTATTAGAAATATGCTCAAAGTGGTTTAACAAGATGTCATACATTCACAAATTATATGTAAGTCAATTAATATTTGCTTTGAGGCAAGAACATATATAAAAATACCATTTATATAACAGGCTAACTGTCTGTGGAAGAAAGAGGGAAGAGAGAAAGAAGAGAAGTTCTTCCAAACCTCCTGGGGGACTCAATGAGATTACCCCCCAAAAAGATTGAATTAGTTTGGCCAACAGAGGAAAGAAATGCTAGAAACTAATGGCAAATAACAAGCTTGTGACAATTCATCAGGCAACTTCACAGAGGGGAGGGCTTCAGTGGAATGCCTGAGACGGGACCTTTCCCCTGTGCTATGTTATTCCAACAAACAATGTCAATGAGATGGCATCCTACCTCTCACCAATTTGCATGGTTGTCAGAGGAGTGAAAGCCAGTTTAAAGGTACATCCTTTATGTGCTGGAGAAAGGATTAGGGCCAGCCCCACAAAGACGCTTTGATTTTCTTGCAAATATGTATAAGAAGTTTGGCTGAGAAAAGTGAGTTTTCAAAGCTGCAACTTTTCTAAAGCGTATGATTTCCCTTTCCTTTCCCTTTTTGTGTGATTTATCTCTTTATATATAT
>JBAMHV010000006.1:18296020-18308539 GCA_037177535.1 Pseudomugil gertrudae | reverse complement strand
ATATAGTAGATAGTAGATTGTAGATTGCCATATAAATTATAAAAAGGTGTATAGCTCCAATATGAATGATCATATTGGTGAATGATCAAATTTTTAATCAAATGAAACAAGACAATTAATGATGAGTTTTCACATTTCATAAAACATACTATTAGATTAGTTCAACGTCATTCATTGTGAGTTTTGCATTTTCCTTCTGAACGTTCTTTCTTTTTTAGATGTGTTTTTCAGGGTCTCTGACTAAAATCTCCCCCAACACTCAGTTCAATGATCGACACTCTGATCCCATATAAACACAAGGAGCAAGCCTGTGCTCACCATATGCACTTAGCAGTGAGGTTAGAGTGCAGCCCTCATTAGCATGTATAAACTCCTTGTGTCAAGAGGTCGCCTTTGACCCTAACACACACAATCTTTCACACAACATTGCTAACACAAACTGCATTGATGCCTGTTGAGATATATGCATTTGTTTAGCATCTATTTGTAAAAGTAGACTCAATATGTGTTATAAAAAATATATAACTATCACTGTATATATTTTCAACTAAATGGTGCAATATCTAGTATATATATATATATATATATATATATATATATATATATATATATATAGTATGAGAAAGAAAACACTTCTTCATGCTTAAAAAAGATCACCACAGAGCTGATGTCCCTTCGGTCGCAGTCCAGCACAATGTGTTCCAGTTCACTTTCATCATGTTGTACCAGCTGAACATGGTGTAGCTTTCAGCCCTGCCCTGTGGGAAACCAGCCTGTCTTTTCTCTCACTCTGTGTTTGTGTGTGTGCATGTGTGTATTAGATGCTGTAGAGCTATGTTGTCCCGAGCTTTCAGCGGCACAAACTCCCTGTCCTAGGGCCTCCAGCATGGATTGGCCACAGAGGCTCTGTGCGGCATGCTCGGATGAATGCTACCCTGATTCGCTACCAGAATGTTACCAATGCAACCCCCGAAGCCTGTCTGTTGGACAGCACTGGTCTGCCAAGAAAGCGCCACTTTTTCCATTCTGCTTTTGCTGTGACTGCCTTTTCTTGTCATCCCCTTTTAAACTTCATTCTTTCTCTTTAAGGGCAAACAAAAGAAGTGTCAGCCCCATGTGTCTTTCCCTCCCCCATGTACAGTTCTTTCACACACATGCAAATACAAAAACAACACAAAATACAAATTTGCAACATGGCCTCACACCCATGCTCTCCAGTGCCTAATAAGCCATCAGATCATGGGAATCTTCCTCCATAGAATGGTTTAGATCACGTGAAAATGCTTCTCTGTTCATGTTTACGGGTCAAACCATGAAACTTGATCGTATCTGCTAATAATGGGGATTGTCCAGAGGTTTTGCTTTGCACTGCAACTGACTGGGTGCAGCAGTAGTCAACCAGTAAATTACTTGCTCTGTAATTGTTTGATTACAGCATACTGCCTGGGACACCGGATAATGTAATCATACTTCAGTCAGGGTTTTACATGTTAATTTCTTTTTTTCCCGTCTTTCTCCAGCGAGTTCATGTGGAAACAGCTGTCTGGCATATAATATGGTCTTCAATGACTAGTGTCAACAGGTTTACGAAAATAACAATGTTCTCATTGTTTGGATAGGCCGCCGTTCCAGACGGTCTGAATCTGGAGTTGTTGACATTTATGAATACTTTATGATATTAATTCTCTCCCTCAAGGTTACTTAACATGACCTAATAACAAGTGCCCTTATTTTTACAAATATAAGTGACAATCTCTACCGTTAAACTTGATTCCACTCTCAGTGAACATTTTGCCTAGTACAATAAATCACAGCCCTGCATAATATAAATGAGGACAAGAATAATACATGAGAGATTCTGTTCAGCATCACACATAAAGAGTGTAATCTAATTAGATGGTTGTTTAATTCAAGTATCTGTTCTTGTCTACAGAGGGAGGATTTTAATCACAATCTGAGTCAGAAGGTCATTTCTGGGGCTGATTGCTTTTCAAACCCTCATAGAGATCCTTAAAGACCTATAAGCAATTCATGTTAAAGTCTACGCACATGCAAAGCTTTAAAACGAGACCAGCCACAGTGTCCATTACATTTTATATTTACTTTTTGGCATTGTTACATTTCTTTGGAGACCTTAAGCAGCTGTGGATTCTGCTGGTTCACCAATTAATACTTGGAGGCCAAATGTTCTCCATCTCAGGGGACTCAAAACTAAACAAACCCCAGGTTTCCATTTTCAAGCAACCTTAGAAAAGTGAATGTGAGAGTTTGAATCAAATATCTCCTCTCAGATGTCTGGTTTGTTTACATTTTGCTTCCTTTTGTATTCCTCTGGGGAAGCTTGGAAATGGTAATAATGTCAAGACGTGCTATGTCTTTAATGGCTCAGGCGAGGTGGAGCTTGCCTCCAAATGTCCATGTAAAACTAACACCGTGTGGTGGGTATATGTAGGGAAAGCCTAATCAATTCTGAAGCTGATATGTAGGTAAAATAAATGAGACTTCAAACAAGGTAAAGTAGTCCTAGAGGGATAAAAACAAGGCACAAAGGGAGGTGCACTTTGTGTGACATGTGCAATGTTTCACCCGTGAAACATGCCAGAGAGTCGTGGCCTGTTAAATGTAAACTCAGAGAGTGGATGTGCTTGGTGTCAAATATAGTAAATAATTAGCTTATTCAGAGCAATGTGGAGTGCTTCAAACCCCAGCCACAAACCCATAATGGCATAAAAGTTATAAACATCCATGGCATTGAGAAAGAGTGCTGAGTTTGGAAAGACAATGCTAAATCTGGTGAAATGGCATTTCATTTTTATAACTGCCATCTGGTAATTAAATCACATTGTCTTGCATATTCCATCTATTTCTCTTCTAATTTATTCTAATTTTCATTCACTGAAAGAACAATAACAGGAACAAACTGCCAGTAGAGATTAAACTTTCATGACACTTTAAAATACAGCTTTAAGCTTTTTTTGTGCCTATGAAAGAAATCTGCACAGTAACTTTTAACTTATGTTGCTTTTAATCATTTTAGTATTTCTAATTCTTTTATGACTTGTATTTGTGATCATTCCGATTTGTTGCTGCTTTTTAATACTTTTACTTGCATCACTTGTGATGCTTTTAATGTTTTAGATGTGTTAAGATGTGTATAATTACTAAACTTGCCTTTAAATAAAGTGTCAGATACAAGTTGACACGTTACTTGCCTGTTTCCTTTAGATTTTGTATATAAAAAGAAAATAAATTTAAAACACTTTTGTTTGACAGACATGTAAAGGATCTTCGACATTGTATTTGTAAGATTTATAGTAGCTAAAATATTTATGTAGATTGAGGCTAATTTAAATGGCACTGTCTAAAAAAACTGGTATTGAAGTATAAATCACTTTTTGTTGTAAAAATGTACTCATGCTACATGACATCACAGCATGCCCTTCTTTTCAAGCTCAGCAGATCTTTATTGTTTAATTCTTGTAGGGTCTGGACAAATGTCATGGAAAAAGCATCAAATCCTGACCCAAATAGGTTCAAAATGTACAAAATTACAGTGATCTGCTGAAACATGCTGCAATCACCATCCAAATCCGTTCCCAAAAATATCTGCACAAGCTAAACATTATCTGTTGGTGATTATAGCACCACTACTATGAAAGTGTGATTCAGTGTACAGAGGTGGCCCAGGAGAACCCTCCCTTTTCTCAAAAACTAATGTTTACAATCATTTAGGGGCGTCTGTGGAAAGCATACAGGAGACATTGGCGTATGTTTGTCTCCGTTTTGAGGATTGTGGTTAAGCTGAAGCTCATCTGGCAACCTTATGGGCAGCTCATCCACTCTAAAGCTCCTGTGTTCCTTCCTCTGCTTACTCACTTTTGTTTTTCACTCTGCTGCTATTATCTGGTTACAAAAACCCTTTTCTCTCTGCCGCAATTTAACAATGCCTTTTAAAAAAGACATATTTTAACTTAATTCTTTTAATTTTACCAAACTTTTTATCTATTAATTTTTTTCTGTTTTTATGAAGCCACTCCTTGTTTCAGCTGTCTCAAGTCATACGTGTCATCTGCTGGTATGTGCTGATGGGTGAGTTTAGTAGGTCTCTCATGTGTGCATCATGTGTTGCAATGACTGGAATGGGATGCAGCTTGAGTAAATCAATTTGTCATATGAGTAAAATCCGCTGAGTGCACAGGGTCAGGACCAGGTCTGTGGTTCATCTTCTGTCTTTTCCTTATTACAGCCTCGGTTTGTGCCAAATAGGCCTGAAAACCCACCCCTACAATTACAGAGAACATAATTCCAAATGTTGAGGTTTTCAACACTAGTGATACCCTTGTGTAAAAACTGATCATATTATTTCTTTTTAAAGTTGTCACATTACCTGGACTTTCTGTTGAGTTAACTTAATGCCACACTGACGTAACAAATTCAATGCTTGACTGACGTAAATGCCTGATTCAGCACTGATGTCACTTCTAGAAGAAATACATCAGTGGCGAGATATTACCGTACAGCTCACTCCAAATTGAAACATTTCCTATTTTGAACAAACTGACACTAACTCATACAAAAAGACTGCTGCACTGTGTGTGCTAAGCAGAAATTGATATAAGATGATTATCTCAAATGAGTGCTGCAGAAAAGCAGGCTTCCTAAAATTTGTTCTCATTTTTCTAAAGCTTCTTCTATTTAGGACTAGTCTAATGACCTTAGTCTATAATTTGTATGAAAAAAGACAAACAAACAAAAACAAATGAATATTTAGAAAATTGCAAAAAACAGAAGTAGAAATGCTTAGACTGAAAGCGTGAGCTGGAAAGTAAAGCTGCAGTGGTTAGGGTTTTGGGAAAGCATCTACGTACATCTGTTTTCAACTTCACAGAGTTGAGATTCAGACAGCGCTTAAAGAAAGATGCTTTTTACAGTAAATCGTCATTTTGTGCAAAAGTTTTTGTTTTCTATTTAGCCATAACAAAAAATGCTGGGTTATGGTTAACCAAAATGTTTATTTCTGCTATGATTGTAACCCCAGGATGAACTTTCAGTATGAGTTTCTTAAAGTGTTTTTTTTTTTTTTGCATTCAGCTAAAAGTTTATGGAAAAACTAGATTAGTTGTTGTAAAAATAATAGGATGCCAAAGTTTATGACTGTCACATGTTCATAATTTATTTTACCATTCTTTTCTTTGTCATTGGAATACAACTTTTGTTTTGTCATCAGATTTTTGTTTAAATCGGCCCGTTTAGTATAGTAGCGCTCAACCACTTTATTTTTTTTTTTCACAAAGTCACAAACGCATTTTATCTGAACGTTTCTCGAATAAAGTCACCTGTTAGATAGCAGATAAAGAAGCCTTTACTCTCATCTTGTAACGTAAGATTTCATAAGAACGAGGCAGGGTTTTGTTTTTAAATACGATCTGTTCCGAATCCTAGCTGTATGATTTCATTGCTTAAACATAACTAATTTTCTAGAATGCTGTAGAATTGTAGGATCCATAGAAGAGCAAAAAAGCAGTAACTTCACAATAAAATCCTGTTACTTATTCCACCTTCAGCTTTCTAACACAGGGCTGTTTGTTGTTGTTGTTTCAGTTCATATAAAATGTATCCATAGCAAAATACACTCACAGAAAATGTTACAGATTATTTATTTTTTCACATTGTCAATTTGCGTCTCCTTCCAGTATTATGTACACTTCATACTATTTGTCAGAAGCCTGATGTAAGATAATTTGTTTTGCCTTCCATAGTCCATAAACAGTGTCTTGAAATTAAAAGAATAAGGCCACGGCTATTCCAGGAAAAACAGATTGTAAATGTTAATCACAGAGGCTTTATCACTATTTGATCTCACTGCAGGACTTGCTAAACACCACTAACACCCGCACCAGGTAATCCAACAACACTACCTCACACGTACACACAAGAGAAAACACAGCTGAGGAGGAAATGGCATCTTGGGATCCCTGGCTGAGTCAGGGTGTTTATTTTTCTCCTATGGTGCACCAGATTGAAGTCGCTTAATATGAGGCTGGGGTTCCTACAGGGCTATGTATACTCTAACGTGTGTGCGTGTAACCTCTTTCACAAACACGTTTGTCTGCATCATTAACAAATACACTAATAGAATATTTTTTGTTGAAATCATCTCTATTAGCACAGCAATAAAAGTTCTAAAAAATATCACTACTATCAGTACTTTCTTTATTTTCTATAAAACCAGTAAAGTCATGTTCCTGCATGCGTACTATAGGAACAAGAGGGAGGAGAGGGAGCAGGGAATGAGCCTGGGGCTCAAGTGTTGGATAAACGTTTGGTTTTCCCTGCTGTCTCCGCCTGTGTCTGGATTATGAAGGGCAGATATTGAGCACTTCAGAGTGTGCCAATTAACAGCCCCAGCAGCGGCCACCACACAGGAGGGTCCTTCATAAAGACTAACCCTGTGGTGTAAGTCCTGCCACTTCCAAGTGCTTTATCCAGGGCCGAGCCCATACACACAGGTGCTAAAGTGAAAGGTTTTTAAGCAGCCTCAGCTATGCCGACAGGCTCGGGCGTTCATAAAGATTTTCTCAGTGAGTGCTTTCCTGAGAAAAGAGCAAAAAAAAAGCGGAGAGAAAAAGGAGGCAGCTGGGCAAGCAGGCGGCAGACATCGCTCAGAGAGGAAGAGCTCTCTGTCCTTCTATCTATCCTTCTATCTGTCCGTTCTTGACTTCTCTCCTTCCCCTCTCTGTTATTTTTTCATGTGAAGAAATGATTGCAAGGGTGTGCAAGCCAAAAACAAGCAGGGGGTGGCCTGCTGAGGACTTGCAAGTTGGAGTAACTCCAATCGTCCAAGTCGCTGCCACCACTGCCTGCCACATACTTACTTCTGGCATTTGAACAGCTTTGATACATATTTTAAAGGCTGCAGTGCATCAGAACTGTACTAATCTTAGTTAAAAGGCAAAGGACCATACACCTTTTTTTCCCTGCAAAGAGGCGTAATGGCTCATGCTGTAATTGACTGGAATGAAAGGACACACAAGCTGTGCATCCATCAATAAATCTGTGAAAATAAAATGAATAAAATATATAGGCAAAACCAAGTTGCATGTTTCATGAGTTTTTCTTGCACGTGGACTGAGATGTTACAAATCTAAATCCTTGTTTGTTTCATGAATGGATTTATTACTTTCTGCTGCTGTGAGAGTGGAGAGATGCAGGGTAGACCTGAAAAGAGTAAACTGATATGCATCCTCGTGCTTTTTTAGCTTGTTCGTAGCCTAGAGCCCACTGCCATTGTTCCAGTGGAGTAAAGCAGAGATAAAGCAGTGGAAAGTGAGCTGACCACATGCTAAACAGTATTGGCCACAGATGTGCCCAGACAGATCACAGAGAAAACGTGATGGCATTTCCTCAAGATGTGCATGTGTATTTTTAAACTTTGATGTGAACATGATTTGCCATGAAAAAATAAAAAATGCTCTTTGTTCATCTGCTTCACATGGTCTCAATAACAGAGCTCATACATATTGTATGCCTAGGCAGAAATGTTTTTTTTTTCAATCTTAGTAATGACACAGGTTGATGTCAGGACATTTAGTAGCATGGAAAAGATTTCTGGTGAACAGAAACTCATAGTTGAATCTTACTTTGATAACAGGGATGGGATAAAATACACAGCATGTTAATAACTTAGGTAGCTGGTGCTACAGTTGCAATATTATACCTTTAGGTTATTTTTCATTTTGACATAATAAATGGCAACAAGACCAATGTTGGCTCTAAGATTAGCCAAAAAATTAGTGTTATTTAAAAAAATGTGATCACTTAAATGTTGAAGTCTGAAGGTTGTCATGCTTATGCCACATCTTAAGATTGTGTATATGGTTATTTTTATACATAACCGAGCCAACTTTATACTACATTATTTTCCCTTGTTGAAGCCAACCCCATTATCATGCTGACTTCATTCAAGCTGTCAGTTTATTCAGAGGACCAAACTGAGCACTTTTTAGTCCAAATCAAGCATGTTTTTTTATTTATTGAATTATTTTCATAGTGACTTTTTTTCTATTAAAGTTTCAAGCAGTTAAAATCATGAGTTTAAAGAACAAAAGTTGGTAAAAGTAAAGCACCTTGAAGCTTTTGTACATTTGAGGCATGCTTAACTTTTGATGGAGATCCTTACATTTTGTTATTTTTTGCTCTTAAAAGTAAATGAAAGAATAAATACAGAAAATAGGCGGGCTTTAACCAGACACACCACCACAGTGTTTAATATGATCCAATGTTGCATTGCTATGTTGTTAATATTTGAAAGAAAGATCATCTGCTTAAACTCTGCTCTTCTCTGTCCTTGCTTTTATTTTCTTAGTAACAGAGAGGAACTGCAGGTGTGAAGACAGAGTGTCCAGTTCAAGCAGAGGGGAAAGGTATCAATGTGAGGTAGCCTGCCTGTTGACCGGCCTGCTCCTGTTTAGTTTAGGTTTGCGTGTGTGTGAAGTGATAGTTCCAACACATTGTGTCCTTGTTCTGCTCTTCTTCTGTTTCAGCTTTGGCAGGTGACCCGGCATTGGATGTACTGGCTTCTGTACTCCAGGTGACAGCTTCTGACATTGTAATTGTCTGCTTTGGGCAAGAGGATGGAGGGTGTAATACATCTTATGTTTCCTTACAGTAGAAATTATTGATAACTGATGGTGACAAATGTAGCTGGTATCATTAACCTCTGTGAACAAGTTGGTTGGGATTGGGTGTTTGCATTCACAACTAAATTCCTGATTTTGTCAAATTTATTTGAAAGTAATTTCATATTCCTGTACATATTCTGGAGTGAAATATTTCAATAGAATCATTTAAGTTTTCAATTTTGTTTGTAAAATTACATTGGATTAAATTTTACTCTTCTGTAAATAAATGTAATAAATGTTGTAATATGTTTACTGACTATTTGTAATCTATAGAGTCATATTCAATCTTAGCAAATAAGAGCTTTCATCTAAGTGCAGAAGACAAAACCAAGAGAGGCAGAGTAGACAGGGACAGCTGGACAAAGAGAGTTAATATTTAACATTACAGGAAGAAACCAGCAAGTTGCAGTTGATATCGCCTTCTGCACTGCACATGTTCTGGGAGTGTTCCGAGAGCATGAGAGAGAGAGAAGCATCCTCTACTAAATGGAAATTCCTCAGCATCAGCCACAGCTGCAGTGTGACACTTCAGATGGCTGTGCTTCCCTTTGTACAGCCCCCTGGAATTATCCCAAACCACAATGGCATCACATCAGAAAAGAAGACAGGAAAATCAGACTTTATTATCTGTCACTGTGGAAATATTTGTGGAAAGGCCCTTGGCTTCCTGGCCGTGTCAACCTGAATTTTATTATCATTAATACAAAATATATATATATTGTCTTCAAGTAAGTGGGAATTATTATAATTCTGCTTGGTTGAATTGACCCTTAACTGTAATATAATTAACTCTCTATGTTAAAATCCGTTATTTATTCAGTTTACTTTTCAAGTCAATTGTCAAGACAAATTTGGATGCATATTGTTATATACAACTATGTAGCATGAATTAAAGCAGCATTGTAATTTCCCATCAAACTGATAGAAAAGAAACAGTTGAACTTGTGCTGGGAAGTCAACTCTGTGCTAACGAAGTGAAGCAATGTTGCAGAAAGTAAAAAAAAAAACAACAACTTTTCTTCAAATTGTGTTTGGAGAAGGGATTCACTTCAAAGGGATTTTAACAACAGTGCTGTCTGTCTAATTTACGTTTTCAAGCACATGCCAAATGTAAAAAGAAAAAAAACAATTTTGAGGAGTGTATAATTACAGAGTGAGAGAATAAATGACTATAAATAACCCCATCATTACTAGTCGCTCCTGAAGAACATGATCCATACTGAAAGATAATTAAGGAAAAATATTTCTGATCCTCCAACAGTCTGTATGAGGAATGTGCATGCTTCCGTATGGAGTGTGGGTACATGCTTATGTGTGCTTATATGTGTGTGTGATACAGAAAGTTTGTGTGTGTGTAGGTGGGGGGTGGCTGAGAAGGAGGGTAAATTGAAGGCATTATTCTCAAAATATAGTACTGTTGTGGTAGAACTGTTATGTACCAGTACTTTAGGAGAACTCAAGACAGACTCATCTTTAATTGGTTTGTGGAGTCATTAATGGAACAGAAGCACAAACTCGAGTACAAGTGTGTGCATCAGAACCAGAGCACTTATGTGTGTGTATTGGACCTCGCCAATGCCCTTTAAACAACAACAGACACATGGAAATAACTTTGATCAACAAACATGTAGCAAACAAGAAAATAATAATGAACCTCTATGTTCAGAAGTACTCTCCTAAAATAGACCATTTCAACGAGGATATATCAGACTTGAGGAGAACATTTCTTGATTAGGCCAGCTAATTAGTGCCCCAATATTTGGCACGGTGCTTTGAGTATGATCCAAATAAGCATATTGTCCTCATCGCAGAGAAGTTTTTTCTCTCTGTGTTCCTCACTCAGAGTCAGACAACATTCAACCGAGACATGGAAAACTTTACTCAACTGCTCTCCCTGCCTCACTTTGTTATCTCTTTCTCTTTCTTGCCCGATCAAAACATCAGAATGTTGCTTTGAGTGGCCAAATGAAAGAGAACCAGGCAAACATGAGCGAGAGTCCGTGTTTATTTCTAGTACATCTAGAAGCCAGGCCAGGTTTTTTTATAAGTGTGTGTCAGCAGGGGTCTACATTGGGTTGTTGAGATGTCGTGAGCTGCTGCTTAACCGGCACTGCAGTCAGTCAGGCAGCCAGTTGTCAGGCAAGTACGAGTTCCTTGTTGCTATTTGTGTTTGAGTGTAGCCTTGCCGAGAGCCTCCCTCACTTCATTCTCCCTTTCCCAACCGAATCCTCCAACCTCTTCCTGTGGCAGGAATCTTTACAGCAGCCTAGTTCTTCAGGAATGAAAACCCCATGACTGAGTATCCGCTTCTTTTCTGCTATTGTGTTGCTGAAACAAGGAGCAGAACCAGTAGTCAGCTATGGTGTTGCAGGGAAGGTGGCCCCACTGCGGCTGGTCCCTTTATGGGCTCCAAAGACTTGTTGTTTCTTCTTGTCCTTGTGTGCCCCCCCACACTCCCCCCCTCCCCCCCCCTTCCCCCCTCATCCTCTCTTTCTCTCCATCTAAATCTGAGGTAGTGGGGGCAACCCTGGGATGGCTTTTGTGTCACTGCTCGACCAGTGCTGTACGTGAAACTAGATAAATGGATTAGAGAGCCACATATATAGGCGGGCATCTTGGAGAAAAGACAACGGAGATGTTGAATGGAAGCGGAGCATTAAGAGAGGAGAAGAGGCAAAGACATGTGTGCTGTCGGACAACAAGGGGTCGAGTCTGTTGTAAGAATAGCCTGCTTCTGCCAAAAAAGACAAGACAGTGATAAACTTTCCTCCCCATGCAGTCAAACCTCAACCCCATCCCACTCCTAAACACGCACACACACACACACAGAGCTTTCCTGGTACACATTCACACACAAAGTGTCACAATGCACGATTTAGCGTGAAAATGAATGGATTGCCACAGCGTGACACGTCTCAGTTGCAGGGGGAGATGGTCCTTGTTAGCCGACAAAAGAGTGTGGGGCATTATGGGGAGCCGGGCCTGTGACAGAATGCTAAATTGTTTTAGGGTCAACAACTTATTGTCTTTGCATAAGCCACAATTCACATATTCCCCGAGTAGGTTTCAGCTTACAGACAAAAACAGTAAAAACTCCTCTTGCCTTGAAGAGGGATTTTAAAAGTTAGGCTACTGAAAAGTTCATTTAAAAAATAATTGGTTTCTTTTTTAAAAAAAACGTTTAATTTAAATGCAACCACACAATAAATTAACGGGTTTTAGTTATTATTTGTTGTTACTTTAAATAGTGCACAGTCTTTACAACTAGGTCTATTACTGTGCAATTAAAATGAGCAAAGTAACATATATCGTAACAGAGCTTTAAAATCAAACTATATTGTGTGTTATTTCTGTGGCTCCCAAAGAGATTTATTTATCAGCTCCAATTTTACATTTAATTTATTCATTTGTGCTTTCTTCTTCTTCTTCTTCTTTGTTTCATGGTGTTCTTTCCCTCCCTCCCCTTCTCTTGCTATCCAGGGAAGTGATGGCTGGAAGTGCCAGCCTAATTATCAACTTCAACTTCACTCATTACCCATTAGACAATCCACTGTACATCCACTTACTAAATGAATAATTTTGTATATATTATGGAAACACAATATTATGGCCTGCAGCTAACGCCTTTGCGCTAACCCCACGCTGTTTCAGTACAAAAGGAATAAATGGGACGCTGAGAGGTTATTTAATTTTAGCCCAAAAGCCAGTTCGTGAGAGCATGACATGTGCAAAAAAAAAAAAAAAAAAAGGAAAGAGGGAGAGGGGGGGGGGGGGTCATTCTGAAATTTACCCACCTTCTTCTTCCTTCCCAACATTGAAATCCTTATTGTTAAACCCG
>JBAMHV010000006.1:18274310-18292635 GCA_037177535.1 Pseudomugil gertrudae | reverse complement strand
AAGATAGTAATTTAATTTAATTTTTACCTTACCTCCTCATTTGTACTGTTTTTTGATTCACCATTGTTATTCCTATAAAAGCTGTTGCATTTCCCTCCGTTTTTATTGTTGATACTTTATTTATATATTTTATTTTAATTATTTTAATGATAACTCAACCTTATGACTGCACAATTCTTATGTGAACAAAAACACAAGTCACACCTGTCATGAATGGGTCGAAAGGAAGACTTCAGGGTCTGCGTAGGAGGTGAATCAGATCTTACTCCGTTTTCATGATCTAAAAGAAGAGGGGGGGGGGGGGGGGGATACACAAGTCAGTACCAGGGTAGGCCTAGACAGTTGACAGGCCTGAACATTTCCCCCCATATTCTAGTAACTGAAAAATAAACTTGAGCTGTTTAAGTCAGTGTTACTGCTGGTGAATGTTGTGCAGTGTGTGTGTGTGTGCATGTAAACGTGTGTACAAGGCTTTCATATTATAATTGATGTCCTCTTTGAAAAGCAAGCAAGAGCTGCAGCATTAAGATAATGCACGCAAGTAAACACACTTAATACAACATTCTACTTTATATAAGTGTCAATGGTCGCGCGCGTGTTGTTAACTTACCTATATGTTTGGGACTGTGGGTCTCTGGCAGGGCCTTGCTGTCATTGCTAAGCGCTGCTGAAGCTGCTACTGGCGACAGTACCACGGATGTTGGCTGCTGTTGGTTCGGTAAGTGATGGTGATGGTGCTGATTTACTCCCAAAAACGATCGCACATTCAGCAGGGAGTTCTGGCCGAGGAAAGCCCCATTTGTCCAATTGTGGAACTTTCCAATCTGGCAAGTGTACAGTCCATGACTGGGGAGGAAGGCCGGGTGGGTCTGGATCTGATGGTGGGGTGCTGATGGGTGAGTGGTGGCCCCTGGGCCACAAGGGGAAGTGGGTTTCTGAGATGAACTGTCGGGACTCGTGGCGGTTTCAGCTAAAGACCATATTTTGGGTTTATTGTTTGACGGGAGAGGAAAACTCCCAGGTCTGTCCGGGGATAAAACTCTTGTGGTGTTGTTGTTGCCATCCGAGTTTTCCTTACCCCCTGTGTGAACTGAAAGTGTGCTCTTAGATTTCTCAAAGGCCTCGTGGGCCTGCAGAGCGAAGGCCCGTCTTTTCTCCAAGCTGTCTAACTCTCCGACGCTAACCCTGTGGTCCCTGCTCCCCTCCGTTGATTTATCATCGTCATCCTCATTGCTTTGATCCCCGTCATTGTCGTCGATTTTGTCTATATCTATGCTTTCCAAATCAATTTCCTCCTCGTCTTCGTTTTTTTCCGCCTCATCTCCACTGCCGAACAAATTGCCGTCCTCTCCGTCCTCTTTGCTCCTGCTGCCCCATGTCACCTTGTTCTCTTTCTTGAGCCTCCTCCTGGCGTTGGCGAACCATGTGGAGACCTGCGTTAGCGTCATTTTGGTGATGATTGCCAGCATGATCTTCTCCCCTTTGGTCGGGTAGGGATTCTTCCTGTGCTCGTTGAGCCAGGCTTTCAGGGTGCTGGTACTCTCCCGGGTGGCGTTCTTGGGTCTGGCAGGGTCTCCATACTGAAACTGGCCGTATGGATAGAAGGCAGGAGATGTGTGCGCTGCAAAGCTGGCCGGATGAACACCAGGACTGTCCTTCAGTTCATACTGGGACCCCTTAAAACAAAATTAAATAAAAAAAAAGGCGAAAAAAAAGAAAAAAAGACGACACCGTTACTTCCGTTGCATCATTAATATGCGGGATTAGTTTGTTTATTGTACAATTAGTTGCTTTTTCATCACAACAATGTACCTATAAGGTTTTTTTCCCTGAATTTTAAATATGACAACACACTGCAGAACACACAACACACACTTCCTAGACACTTGACTTAGTTTTCCACGAATACACTTAAACTTGCAACATGCATGCCAGGCCTGCTGCATGCGACTGCACAACTTCTTCCCTAATCATATTTTAGTTCCACGTGTTTTTAATACAATGAAAGAAATCACTAATAACGTTAACAAAATAGATGGTACACAAATCAACAGTTTTTATCTGGTACAACTAAACTTCTTTCACACTTCGCCAGCAGTGTGAAGGCCTGCGCACTTATTTTCTTACCGTCACAATCACAGTTTTGAGCTGAATCCAAAACCCTGAGCCGTTTATTGCTTTAAGGGGAAACACTTCGATCAAGTCAAGCGAAGTAGGCTACTATCTTTTATTTTTGTGCAACAGCTTGAGTTTTGAAGCTTTAAAGCAGCGCTCAACTGCGCCAGGCCCTAATACAAACAGTATATAAGCCAACATATTAGAGCATTGCAAATTACTTTCATCAGTGTCTTTTGACTGCAAATGTCTGACAATTCTCTTGCAAAGTTGGTGAAAGAAAACGTCTGTCCACTGCATATTTATAGTTAGAGCTATAGACATATTCTAGAACAAGTGACCGTGTCAGGAGTAGAGATAAGTTTTAGGTCTTTGTCATGCAGGCCATAATGTAACTCTTTGGAAGGTTTTGTTTATACTTTGAGTTTATTTTTATATTATTTATTTCTATTATCTTTGTGACGTAGCCTATACAAGTTTTCTTATGTTATTATATAGTATTTATATGATGAAACTGCACCGACGGACGATCAAACAATCTAACTTTATGGACTTTATTGACATAAAAAGAATTCTGACTCACCCAAATAAACATAGGCTACACACTCATGTGGTTCAGACTATCTTATAGATATATGAACATAGGATTGTGTAGGTCGAATAAAGTAAAACCAAAAAGAAGATATTCTTACCATTTGCGAGAAAAGAGCCAAGTCGGCGCTGGTGTAAGGTAAGAAAGCGCTGTAGTTGTGCGCATACGGATTGGCGTACATGCCCAGCACCGATGTGACGGCAGCTGCTGTGGCGGACGGACTTCCTCCGATTTCGGTGCTCCCTCCCCGGGACGACGGTGTAAGCACTCCCGGTCTCTCGCTCCCGTACACCGCCTGGGAGGCACTTAGATACTGCGGATAGCCTAACTGCGGAAAAGACATCTCCACCCCTCGACTGCCGCACAGCTCGATTGTCCAACAAACTGTGCGTAAAAAAAGTGTGCGAGGAGGAAAGAGAAAAAAGGGGAAAAAGAACCCAGAGGAGCAAAGGGAAAGTGTTTAAGCCAAAGTGGCAGTTACTACAGACATACAGAGGTGTGCAGTCTGAACAAACCGCTGCTAAATCTCAGCTTCCTCTCTTTTTTCTCCTGCAAAGTCCGCTGGATGTGATCTGATCAACAATTGCGCTCCGACTGACGCGCCTGGCCCTGAGGTCTCCAGGCTGATCTCTCAGATACAATTTGAAGTTGATGCTTTGATTGGCATTCCCTACTTGAGCCTGCAAGCTCCTCCTCGTTTGGAGAAATGTGGATAATGTGAATATAGAGTGAGCGCATTGGTTGGGGCCGACCATCGCACCCACCCACCCCCCTGCTCTTTTTTTACTCTCCCTCTCTCTCTCTCTTTCTCTCTCTTTCTCCCCCTTTTCTCTCTCTCCGTGTTTGGACTTATTGTATGTTAAATGTTCAAGCATTAGAGTCCATTCACCGAAGGCTTTGATTGTTGTATGACAACCTGTCTACACGATTTTACAGCTGTCCGACACAGGGGGAAGTAAACCCGTCAGAAGAAGGAACTTACTTTGAATAGATTTAAATTGTAATTAAAAAGGGGAAAGCTTCTCCGCAGAGGAATTAGTATTTGATAATAAGGACTGCTGGTATACCTTTATGTAATTCACAGTGACTAATTTTCTCTAAAAGTCTCTTTGGATTAGTTACTGAAGAGTTTTCAGTTTGTCTAACTTTATGATCTTCCTTAAAGAGAGTATACATTTTTTAAGGATAATTCATTTAAATAAATAAAAATTATTATTATTATTTTTCATAATAATAACAATATTAATAATAATAATATTAATAATAATAGTATAAATAAATTTACATTTGTGACAAAAAAAACGTCTTTTTACCTAAAAGCCAAATAGTAAAGGATATCTATGCAAATTTCCTAATATCATTTATCAATTATGTATGTTTTCATTGACTTCTGTTTCGGTCTTCTTTGATTTGCTCATAAAGGTTTAATCAGACAAAAAACCCCAGCCCCCCACACACTCTTGTTTTCACACACTCCCTCTTTCAGATTATGTGTGTGTGTGTGTGTGTGTGTGTGTGTGTGTGTGTGTGGACTTAAAACCAGATTGTTGCTGTCCTTTGTAACAACAGAGCCACTTCACGTCGTCTTGCTTTAAGTAAAAGAAAAAATAAGAAAAAAAGAATGTGGACAAGCCAGAGCTACAAAAGTGACGGATATCAGGAGTTACGCGTCACAACATATGCTCAAGTCTCTAATTTAATTAAAATGACGTACCGATAGTTCTGACGAATAGAAATAAAAGGGAGGAGAAATTATTTAGTATTTTGTTTTCTGTGTTTGATTTTTAAAAAGGAGGGAAGAAAGAAAGAGAAACATTGAAAGTCTTAATTTTTCTGTTTCCCAAATAAACATTACATTAAAAATCATCCCAAAGAGGTGAAGTAGAGGGAAATCTGCTATTTGGTCATCTTTTCTTAAACTGTTTATCAAAGTTTTAGCGCTCAAAAAAAGAAAAGAAAAAAGAAGGCTCGGACTCTAACCTCCGACATAACTTTCAATGATCAGATGTGGCGAACAGGATGGAAGGTGTGTTCATATTTTAACTCTTGTATTTCTGTTTGATTTGATTCTCCTATCACCAACCTCCCGAGTCAAAGGGGATGTTCTGTAGATCTAGATTTAATGCCTTAACGACTGAAGCCCAAGAAGTCAGTAGATTTTGATCTGCACCAGATGGCTCCGAGTGGATATTGCCGAGCGCCGAGGATCTGTTAAAAATATCTAAGGGGCACTGATGGTAATCTTGGTAACACATCAGAAAGGAGGGGAGGAATGGCAATTGTGATAACCCGCTGGAGATGTGTGCAGGGGGCTAAATATGATGGCTTTGGTGGGCTGGGAATAAAAAGTAAAAAATAATAAAAAACGTATATGTATGTATAAAGCGATATAAAAGCGATATGAAAGAAGAAAGATTTAATTAAATACATGATTGATTATTATTGTTAGTTATTAATTAACATTTCAAGCTGAATTGCGTAAATAATGACAGGTTTGTAAAACAACCGATTCTAATTTAAAGTGATTTTACACAGTTAAATCTTGTCTAAGAGGGATATAAACTTTCTGCAGTCTTCCCTCAGTCCACTCCTTCGTCTACATCACGTTTTCACCCACAGCGCCTCGAACCAGGGCTGAAGCCTCTCCATAGCAGTGCCCGGTGCGCGCGCTTTCACGCAGTGTATACGTGCACGCCTCGTAACGATTTTCAAGCGCTCTGCACTTGTTTAAAAGAAAAGAAAAAAATAGAAAAACGAAACTCTCCAGGCATGTCCTATCAGATAGTTTTATCATGTAAATCTACAGGAGGCTCTTCATAAGCTGCTATGCCTTAATGGCCACATTCTGATAAGTAACCAGTTTGTCGATATGCTTTTATTCAACAGCCTGTGTGCTTAATGCTTTCATCAGTTTGGTCATAAAATCGTCTTTTCAACATTCCGACAGTGTGTTGAAGATATACATGGTTTTATGGTAAGTTATATTTGAATGCATGTTTTTAATTTGATAAGCTCAGAATCTCCATCTGCCAAGACACTCTTAAAAAAACAAAACAAAAGAAAAAGAAAACAACACAGCATTTTCTTTACTATTGACTTTGCAGATGCTTGAGTGAATAACACAAAAATATCTATAAAGTTCATGTTTTTAATATTATAATATAGCTTTTACATTTATAGTGTGTCTTGAAAGCAATTATTGCATATTTATATTATTATTAATAATAATAATAATAATAACAATAAATGTAATAAAAAAATAATCAAATCTCTTTTTCAACAACCAACAATAGCAGATAATCTTATTTTTTAAGCAGCCTACAAAACTTATTACTAGACTGTCACGTTCAACGTGTTTAAAAAAGACAACATTGCAAATCCCAGTCATCTCCTTTATACAGTGGCAGTTTATGAACACATGAATGTAGTTTCCCAACTGTGACAAATGTACGTTATTTAAAATTTGCATGATAATTCCTTGAACTCCGGTATAAAATTAGGCCAACTGTAGGCCTGAATTACTAGAAGTTAGAAAGTGAACCTGCATTGCAATAAAACCAGTTATGTTGACAGTTGGCTACCACCACAGAGGTCAAGGGTGTCTCTGTGAACTAATAACTGCGGTGAAAGATACTCCTTTCCTGCCTCTGGGAGTGCCAAAGTTGAGGAAAGGTTAAGAATCTGCAGAATGTTCCTTTTGTGCTTTTCTCGCGGATTATCAAATTAAGTGTTGAGACCAAAACTCCCTTAACCCCACCCCACCACCACCACAGAGGAGAGAATAGATGGATATCAATAATATTAATTATCACAACTGTTAAATGTTTCCCTTTATTATTGCTCTGGAGGATATGTTTACCCTCACACACTGGTTGTACATTCCCTGAACTGTGTTAGAGCAACTGAACTATCCAGCTGTGGGTTCGAGTTAGAGAACCACTGGTGTTACTTTGAGATATATGGACAACTGCACCACACCTATAAGGAAACTAGGAATTTCCTGGATAATAAGAGATCTATTCTGGGTCTTAGCAGGTCAAGATGTTATACACTTGACAGCTAAACAGTTGGGTGGTGTTCTCCAGTTCTGACAAGACAATGAGCTCCTGGGGTTCAATTTAAAGGGACTTTGCTGAAAGCTTACTTGTTTGTTCATTACAGCCTTGCTACAAATAGGCACCACAGGCCCGTTAATACTTGCACTACAAAGATCATCAATTGATATTAATTATTTTTGATAAATGATCATCATTCATAATTCATTCAGACTTGTGTATTTAAACTGAATGTGTATTTGTGATGCTTTGTGTTGTTTGCACTTGTCAGAGGACATTGTTCTAACTATGCTGACATTACAAACATTGTGAGTGAGTCTGTTTACATGTGATGCTTTTAAATCTTCCTTCCTTTTAACATGTAAATGGTAATGTATTATCTGCATAAAGTAGAACGTTTTGGTCTGAATTTCTCTTGATTCTCGCTCCACACACACTTTATAACCCCTGTTCTGAGGTGTATTTTCAGAAAGACTCTTATTGGTGCCGTCGCTTTAAATGTGAACCCTGTCAAGCCCCGCCCCCCTCCAAGTCACAGAAAGCTCGACTCTATCCTGATCCACCATGTTTTTAGCTTGATAGCAGCGATACACTGATCTCGACAGAGAAACATTTTATTGTTTACTATACTATACTATAGTTTACTATAGTTTACTATAAATGTCAATGTATCCGATTCACAAAATTGTTTACCTGGAAGTCCAAAACCTTATTTGGCAGACCCACAGCAAATACTGTGATGTAATAGATAAACAAAAAGTATTACAGAACAGAGAAAATTAAACAAACTGAAAAATATGACAAAAAAGAATATAAAGATATATGCACAGCATCAGTATGGAATAAATTGACATTTTCTGCCTTCCTAAACACTTAGAAGTGCACAAAAGCATGTATATAAGGCTAAAAAAGTGGATTTTGCTTGATATGTCCCCTTTAAGTAATTATGTTTTCCAAAGCCTAAACAAGTAGTGGTAATCATGTAGTTGCCAGAGTTTTTACATTGTTTACGATATTCTGTAAATGCGACAGAATGTTGAATGTGAACCAGAAATTGATGGTAGCATTGCTCATCTAATTAAATTTAATGTAATCTTATACTGGAAGCATATTAGATTTCATAC
This sequence comes from Pseudomugil gertrudae, assembly GCA_037177535.1. Taxonomy (NCBI): domain Eukaryota; kingdom Metazoa; phylum Chordata; class Actinopteri; order Atheriniformes; family Pseudomugilidae; genus Pseudomugil; species Pseudomugil gertrudae. The sequence goes on along the minus strand of JBAMHV010000006.1, from coordinate 18,284,749 downwards.
TTTGACAATGAACTATGCTCATTATATTTGGTAGGGGACGGCTAATTGCCAAGTCCGGTCGATTGGTCATGGTCGATTCACATGTCTGCCATCTAGTGATGGAAACTGAGAACAGCTCCTTAAACAATGTTGCTTTTTTGGCACCTACAGGGTTAAAGGAGTAAACCTGAGCATGTTTCTGTAGGTTTAAAGAATTACAGTTGCATCAAATAATTCTCAGAGTATCATGAAATTTTGTCAGAAGTGTTTTAGACCAGTTCTACTTTATAGACAGTGTTTTGTTGATATATTTCATAACAAGTTATGATTTTGATATTCATTTATTTAATGGATTTTGAATTTAATATAAAATGTTTTACTATAGATTTAAAGCATGGGCCACATAAGTGTCAGCAGGTTGCAAACTTATTCAGCAGTATGGTTGCAGCAGATTTAACCCCTATAGCCTTACTGCTGCTAACAAGTAAAACAAACAATACTAAGCACTGCAAGTGAAATTTGACTGTCATGATTCAGTTTATCTAAATAAAAAAAAACAAACAAACAAAAAAACCTGCTTTTACACTGATGCAAAGTTGTAGGGAAAGTACAACAGCCCATTATTGTTGACACGCTTCTTTTAAGTCATTCTGGCTTCTAACTGCATGCCATAGAAAAGACAACAGCCAAGGATCTGACTTCTTTCTTCCCAAGGGCATTCTCAGGGGTGGGTAATGAATGGGTGGGCCCAGATTCTGATGTGGTTAGGGGCCAAGGGGAAAGAAATGTGAGAAGGGGTGTTAATTGTTTTGGCTCTTTGCTGGGGAAACATATCAACATTAGATCTAATGGAGGTTAAAGACTCTTATTGCCATAGGAGCTGAAGCTAATGAATAGCTATAGCTAGCCAAGAAGACAGAGAGTAGGAGGGATACAGGGAAAGGGAGAAGAGGATGTAGCATTTATTGGTGTTTAAACTATTTAAACTGCTCTAAGCTGAGTGTCTTATGGCTATAGTTACCTAAGAGGATTACCATTTGTATAATCATAAAAGTATTTTAATGGGACAAATAGTGTTTTAAGCACACTTAAGCAGTGCTATTGCATTTTTTACTTTAAAACCTGTTGCATCTGCATTCACATTTACAAGTCAGCATTCATTTGATCAGAACAGAGACTGCATGAGCTTGTTAACTATTTTTGGCAATTCACAAACTGATTCTATTATTGGGTGTTTAACTTCCCCATGAATAATAAATTGAATTGTAGTCAGCCAGCAGGCGGTAAGCCACGGACTCTCAATCTATACTATATACACATATCTGCAGAATTCAGTTGCTGATGAATACTAAGTACAGTATGTGTAAGATGTACCAAAAGAAAAGAGACAATTTGGATAAAAAGAGTAGAACTATGAAAGTCCTTCCTTTGTTCCACATTTAATTTTATGCAAAATCTGAATGAGGGAGACTCAGAGATTGGTTTGAAAGCTCAGAAATATTCATAAGAGTTGCTTTCCCATTTCAGATGTTTATTTGCTGCTTCAGAAATGCTGAAAAAAATGGGAGCATGCAAATCTGCTTTCAGATGATACAATTCCCACGTTTATTTATGAACAGAGTTAATTGAATTTTAAGGAACGGCCTTCTTGGGGAAAAATATTTTTCACATTGAAGTATTCTTTGAAATTAAACCCTTTGGTAGTGGTCTAAAGGATAGACTTATAGATAAAATGATCAACAGACAGCATGACAAATGGAATTTTAATGAGCTTGTTCCTTTTATCTGTTATCATGTTGTGCTGCTTTTTGCTTTGGTGTGTTTTTGTTCTAACTTTTGAAACCTGCTGTTTTTATGTTGCTGGACATGCTCCCCAGGATACCTTGGCCTCTCACTCTCAACAAAACTTTGTTCACATTGATCTCTGATCAGACTCACTCTGTCTCAGTTGTGTTGGGGTTTAACTTCCTGGAGTGTTTAATTGGTTGTAAATACAGAAGACTAAAAATACTGGAGAGGGGAAAAAGTGTTTACACATTGCTGTCTGCTGTGGTTGCTGACCCGAAACAGGAATATTTGACTTGCAGACTGTTAGAAAAATTTTGGTTCTGGGGCTTTTACATTTTCTGAAATACATACATGACACTGGTGTTTATAGTGATGCTTATGGAAAACATCTTGTTGCAAATGAATGTCTTAAGTGTGGAATTAAAGACTGCAATTTGCATTGAAATTATTATGACTTCTGAGGATATTCACTATTGGCTTCGACTGGGTCACAAATGTAAACAGTAGTGTGTCAAACTCATCTATGCAGTAACAAACACCATGATTTCAGTTGGGAGAAAAAAATGAAAACACATTGATTTCCAAGGTGGGTTTTCAGGGTTTTGATGTTTTATATTAGTCTTTGTGTCACAGATTACATCTTCTCATGAGGTTGAGCATAGACAAACTACATGAAATCTTCTTTGTTTTGTTTAGGCAACCGTGACAAACATGAGTATGAGCTGGAAACAGAATCGGCCTTTGTGTCCCACAGTACACAACCGGAGCTGAATCATTTTGCGTTGGTGAAAGGTCAGATAAATCAATCAAGGTGTTAAATAAATCAATGAAGCCATCCAAAAAATTCAGATGAATGAATTTGAATATGCTTTAGTTTAGGATATAATGCAGAAAGAATTATGACATAGGTTCTAATTAATAAATATTTAATGGCTAATGTCTAAAATATGTTATTTAACAGCTTGTCTATTCCAGCTATTAGCAGTTGAGAGGCAAAGTACACCCTAGACAGATCACAAGTCCATTGCCGGACCAACACAAAGACAAACAACCATTCACATTTACATTCGCTCCTCTGGACACTTTTAAAGTAACCATTTAACCTAACATGCATGTCTTTGTAAGATTGGAGGAAGCCAGAGTACATGGAGAAAACCCACACATACACAGAGAGAACATGCAAACTCCACACAGAAAACCACCTCTCCCAACCAAAGCTTGAACCAGCAACCTTCCTGCAGTGCTAACCACTACTGCGCAGCACAATCAACCTTGCTTCCATTGTTTTCCATCATGTATTAGATATAGAAGAGAGTGGCATAGTTTTACCATTTACAATATCAGATGAACATTCTGTGATGGATGGTAAACTCATACTTATATAGCACTTTTCCAGTCTTATCGACCACTCAAAGTGCTTTACACTACATAGTCACATTCACCCATTCACACACACACTCACACCCCGATAAGGGGGGCTAGTTGGGATTCGGGGGGCTAGTTGGGGTTCAGTGTTTTGGCCAAGGACACTTCAGCATGTAGGCAGGGGAAGCCTGGAATTGAACTCCCAACCTTTGAAAGACAACTGCTCTTCCACCTGAGTTACAGCTGCCCCCAAGGATTCCAAGTATATGCATTTTTCTGCCGCTGTTTAGCCACTTTATTGGTTATACTGCTTTGTTAGGACATGTTTTGGTGCAAAAAAAAAATGTATTTTATTAGATACATCCAGTTTCTGAGATCTTTTGGAACAAGTTATGGTAAAAGCTTTGTTTAATACTCGGTTATACACAGTCTGATACTTATCTTCTGCCCTCTGTTGGAAACAATAAGACAAGAATGCACTTTAATAATTTCAATCTATATATCAATATTGGCAAATAAAGAAAAAAAATAATTATCTTTTTACATGTTAAATACCCTATGTTTTTATCTTTTTTTTTTCTTGGAGTAGGCTTTAAATGGTAAGACCAACAACATATTTTAAGATGCTATCATAAAAACAAACCACCTTTCTCACTTTGTGGTTGGATTTACACAAACATATTGTTACATATTATTTGCACATCATAGGCCATGTATCTTTGTTGGTCATGTTGCATTTTATAGAAGGCAATGTGCATGAAAACTTTATAAACAATTCAGAATGGAACATAATAATGACCAATGTGTCTGTGGTGTCCAGGTGTAAGTAAATAATTTTATGTAACTGCTTGTCGTTAACATGATAGTTGAATGAAAATATGCTTAGATCAGATTTAAATATATAGATGTCTCATCAAGGTCAAATTAAATATAATAGAAAAATTCCTGGGACTTGATCAGGTGTAAGTAGACCACTAATCTTGTGGATGAATGTGTGGTGGGATCTGGTGTAATACATGTTATTTGCAACACAGCTAATGATGTTCAAAAACTAAAAGTAATACCAAAAAGATAGATGACTGAAGACTACATTTGTTGTAAAAAGGCTTGACTACCCTGATGTAACTCAACAAACCTTTAAAATAAGAATTTCCAGTGTGGCGATGGTGTTACATGGAACGGGTGGCAGGTTGCAGCATGGCTTTTTACATCACACACAGGTTGAGGCATCATTGATCCCAGCTGAAAAAGAAACCAGTCTGAACAATGAAGTTCAATCACAACTGATTCCAGTCTCAAAAGGGGACAGCTGATCTGGCGGAGTGTAATGTTTTAGCATTAGTGGCACTCAGCTGTTTCTGCCAAACATCGTCCACACCATGAAATCTCTTGTTAAGAAAGGAGAAATAGTGTTCGCCTTGTAATTGAACCATTTTATACCCCCTCCCGTCTTGTCCAGTCCCATATTGCTCTTCCCCATTTGTTTCCTGCTCACCGAGTCTTAATGCATATACACATATATCCACACATACGCCTTTTGTATTAGGAGCAGCACCCATCAAAATCTGGATCGATCCCCAAGTGTCATTGTGTAAGGAGGTTATTTATGTGGGCATCCAATCTGCACCTGCTGTTGTGTTCGAGCACAGGAGGAACATGGCCAGAGTTTGTTAAAAGTGAAAGGGGAAACACCAAAGCAGCAAGAGACAGAGCAATAGAGAAAGGAAGAGCAGAAAAGAGAGAAAGCAGCCACCTCAGAGCCCCGTGAGTCCCCCGCCAGCTCGCTGCCTCGTCTCTCGTGAAATGAGCACTTTCACAGTCAGTTAGTCTTTAAGTAATAGATATATTGAGTTCATCCCTTGTAACGTTAGACAACTAATTTATTATTATTTTTCTTCTCTCCCTGCATCCTTTGTAGTTCCTATTCCATTTCTTCTCCATTCCTCCTTCTTTCTTCCCCCCATCAACATAGGATTATGAAGGTTAAATAAACTCTGTCAAAATGAATGAATATTGCCAACAACCTCCTCCCCTCCTACCCTGCCTGCAATCAAACCCGCACCACCACCTCAGTCTTTCTCTCTTCCCTCATTGCTTAAAGTAGGGGAAAAAAGAACTCAAGCCCAGGCTATCTGGCGGCAGAATGAATGATCCTATTTATGTTAATGCATACATGAACGTTACACAGGTTTTTCCCCTGATAAGGCGATAGGTTAATGAAATGCTCATTTCATTTTACCAGTTGTTTTCTCTGTGAAGTTCCGATAAGTAGCAAACCAATGAAGCTTGTAATTACAATCTTACAGAAACCCGGCCAATCTGTGTATAAATCTCACCATCCAATTACAAGATGTAATAATTTTGCAGTCAAGCTGGTAATGAGGTCTAATACTCATGCATGTGATAATCCCCCCTGGATGCTGACTCTATCAGATGTTAGCTTTGTAATTATGAGCTTGAGAAAAAAAAAATCATTATTTCATGTTCAAGTAGAAAATGAGGTTGGTGGGAAGTTAATTTTCTCTATGCTCTGTGAAGCGTAGACAAGAATTTAATGATTTAATTACAGTTGTTAGCCCTTTTTTGCGAGAGGCTTAAATTGAGCTAAGCATTTTTCATAGCGCCTGACATCAAGAGTCGGGGAACATCAAAGATTTTGACAGCATACAAAGTGATGAGCAGGCCCATAGGCCCTCAGATCCTCTCTTTTTTCCTTTTCTGTTAGACGGAAAATAAAGATTTCTTATCTTTCACTTTTCTCTTCCTTCCTTTCCTTTGCTTTCCTTTCCTTTGCTTTCCTTTCCTCTCTTCTCCTCTTCAGGGTAACCACAGCTCTGGGACACCGGACCTCCTGGATAAAAGCAACATCAACAAATATTAACCGCTCTGGCTTTCTCCACCGGCAGCTAATCCACTGTATGTGAATTTGTCATATCAGATTACTATGACAGTCATGGTGCTGTGCAGAATGGAAAGCATCCTTCTGCATCCTCAAAAGGACAATATAGTTTTACTCCCCACCTTTTTTGAATTTCAAAACAGCCCGTGAGTGGTGTCTGTAGTCCTCTGATTTCCATAGAGCCTTTATTTGAGAGAAAGAAACTGTAAATACATTCCTCAGAGTAATCCCTAGAAAGGGAATGGGTGCTTTTGGCACTTAAAAAATGCTTTGAGCACTGTAATTCAGCTTCATAGTAACAGTAGCTACTTGGTTATGCAGGGTGGGATGGTGTGAGTGTGTCTGTGCTGCTGTCATCTATTTCTATCAGGATTTTGGAAGCTGACATCTGTGGAGTCACTGATTCAGATTTTATTAACTTATTTTAGTTCTGAAACTTGACATGAATGAAAATAAGTTATGAATTTCAAGTAGTTTATTTTTCAAGAACATGCCTTTTAAATGTATTGATACAGTTTATTAAGGGGCTTCAAAAGATGCATATGAGCTTAATATGTGGTCTGTTTCTTCACAGCTTTGTTGTTTTATAAATGCATTTAGTGTACCTAACTGTACATAGTATGTACACTAACGGCTAGTGTTATGTAGAAGACTCATTGACTGGTATCTCTTCGTGAAACCATCTACTAAATGCAGTAATATAAAAAATCCCATCACTAATTAAAACAGCAACTTGCAAAGTTTGATGAAAGATTCAAAGTCCCAAACTACTTAAAATTAATAACCTTACAGAAATGAATGTGTATCCCCTGCACATATACCAATTTAATAAGAAGCTGGAATCAACTCTGTCATATTTGAATTGTAATTGACTAATCTATTACCTAAATAATTGTTTCAGGTGTTATCTATAAATAATATTTGTATGTTGACTACTGTGAAAGAACTATTTTGCATATTTAGCTTTTGCCAATTTAAGATAAATACCATACACATGTCCCAATATAGTGGGAAAACTTTTATTAATAATAAAATAGTTAAGTGTCCCGGATTAGACACTCCCCCTATCCTTTCCCCCCTCTTCCACAACCAGTGGCTCCAACCTCCTCTACTGACCTTTGTTAATCCCCCTCAGCCCTCTCAGGCTTTTCTCTTTGCTTGGTCGTGTCCTGTTAAACAAGGAACGTGTTGCGGTGTTGTGACCCACAATTGTGGGCAGCTTCACGGCAGGTTTTGCAAGCCTTTTTTCTGCTCTGGTGTCCAGTCTGCCTCCATCTGCCACTGCCTCACCACAGTCCCACTGGGGGAGAAGGGGCTAATTCTGCAGTCAATTAGCAGAAGGGCCGCTTTTGTTCTCTCGCTGGCTCCCATGGGCCCTATCTGCTTCACTGCTCCCTTACTCCCGCTCCATTTCGATGGTTCTCACTTTCTGTCTCATTTATTTGTTCATGGTGCTCTATCTCTCTTTGGTTGGATAATTTCTTTTGTTTCATTCCACTCCTGTCTTTTCTAATTTTTTTTGTATCTTTATTTTGCCCATCATATTTAGTGTCGTTTTTTCTCTCCTGGTTTTTCCTCCTACATAGATTTTTGAGGTACTGGGTATCTGATTGCCATCTTTTGTTTGCTGTTCAGTGACCTTTGTGACATTGTTGGCCTAACGGTGTCTCTGGCAGTCATGAGTCATAAAAGAGATGGAAATGAAGTTGCATATTTTCCAACTGATTTTTAAACATAACATATTTTGAGATCAGCTGCACATCTTAGTAATATTAAAGTGTGAATGTGATCATATCATTTTTTTTCTTTTACAGTCTATGTGGCGCTGCAAACCAATATTATTGTTGTCAATGTAACCTGTGAACCATAACTTTAGCACTTACCATTTTAAGTCTTATTGAATTGTGAACATAAGTTTAAATGAGCCCATGTATATTTAAAATAAAGAATGGAAAAAAGCCTACTTAGCGTAACGTAAAACTTTGTAAATGTTTCACAGTCAAATCGAAAATGTTATTTTGCCCTCAATCTACTAAAAAGAGAGAAATTAGAAAAATAATATCCTGTTTAAAATATGCTATAAATCAGTTTCTTTCCTGTGCCTTTTGGTAGATGTGGCACCCTATGGGTCTTACCCCGCTGTTGTCCCTGTGGCTCTACCTGGCCCTACTGAGCTGTACCTGTCTCAAGTTAATAAATCATTTTGGCATTATAAAATATTCAAAGGCGGAGGGGATCGCAAAAGGCCAGGTTAAAGAATTTCTTAAATTTTCATGGCATGACAGCCTGTTCCACATACACCCTCAGCCGCTTTGTGTTCTGGGTTGTGTGTGTGTGTGTGTGTGTGTGTGTAGGAGGTTGGAAGAATCTCCAGTGTCACTCTAATAGTCTAGAATTACACTTGTATCAGTGTCACTAGCATATGGGGTCTATGTATACCCTTAGGCCCATCACACTCCCTTCCACCTTCCACTGTCATGGCATTTAAAATGATACCATTTGGGCAAAGCTAGTTTTGACAGAAAAAGCGAAAAGCTGTTTCCATCCTTAGCCCGACGACAGAGCCAAGCAGCCATCAGGGGCCCCTGCCACAGAGCAGCCAATCAAATGATATTTTACAGGATAATGATGGAAAGAGGGATTTCATCCTAACTGAGAGCTGGCTCCCTCTTTCTCTTCTGTCCTTTCTTCAACCTCCTTTTTTTTATACTCTGTGCCACTATGTTTTCCTTCACCCCACTCTCTGCACCTCTCTGTCTCCTATGCTCTATAACAAGCAAATGGTGGGGCGGCATCTTAAAAGCAAATGTTATCCATAAAGCACTTAACTGAAATGCGGTTTAACTTTTAACTCTAATTTTTATTAAATTTTCTTCTTAGACAGCCAAGTAGCAATATTTGTAGATCACAAGTGAAACAGTTTTGACTCATTTCCGTTTGGTTGGTGGAAATAATTTTACAAATATGTTCATAAATGACAACACAGTGTAATGATAAATTCAGTTGAAATTAAACTGACTAAATAATAGATTTTTAATCCCAAAAAGGAATATAATTTAAAACAAGCTCATGAAATAACTGGGAATTATTTAGTGACCTTTGTTTTATTAAGATTTTAAACCTATTAAGCAATTAATGAAAGCATGTTCCAGCTTTTTAATTTTAATAAACCGTTGTGTCCTTAGTTTGTGTAGTTAAGTTTAAACATAATAATGTTTGTCCCATCATGATCTTTTCTCAATAATTTAACTTACATTTTACTCACTTATCATTTAAAAAAAGTACATTTTTAAAATAACATTAAATTGTTAATCCAATATATACAGTAGATAAATGATGAATGAAGAGTTTTATGTGATTCATGTTAGAGGCATGTAAGGTGCATTACATGGCACTACTGCTTCATGCCACAAAAGTTGAGGTTCAACGTGGGGTCCCAACTTCAGAGTTTAGATTTGCTCCTTAAGTCTGCACCACCCATTTCCTCCAGTTGCACAGCTCCTACTTCAAGTTCCAAGTCACATGATTTAAGTTTGTTCAGTGGCTAAATCTAAGCTAACTTGGATGAATGGATGACTTTCTGTCTCTGTGTTTGACCCTGGACTGGCAACCTATCGGTTGTGTATCCCACATTTCCTCCAGTATCAGCAGGGGAAGATGCAGGAGAAGGTTGTTGAAAGCATAATTTGTATTACATTTCTTTCTTGCAACTGTTACATGTCACTATGATAGAATTAAACTCAATCAGAATATGAAGCCCTTTATCTATTGTGGTAAAATTAGTCTTACTTAAACAAAAATGAGATTTGTATGTAAATGACTCACCCTCTTCTTTGCTGAAACAGCTCTAGAGACCTGATGTATAGCCACACAAAGGTTAAACAGCATTTGAAATAGTGATGAATTCATGGCAAGGTAGACCAATTAAAGTTTCTTCTATTGCTTTTAAATTGCTACCCATCTTCTCTCAACCCACTTCACCATCTCTTTCTTACTCATCCTCGTTAGTGTCATCCTCTGTTGTCATACCTTTTATCATTATTTGATCTACTCCACCACAGTAAGGCTTGCTAGTCAACTTTTTCTCTCAACCTTGCTCTCATTTTCTTTATACACTGAATTCCAATCAAAGATAGACAATGCTTTTGGTGGCTATCTTGTTCTGTGTGACTCACTCCTGAAGATTGTAATGTGGAAACGTTGTTGTTGTATTTGTTAATCGGTAATCAGCATGATGTTATCAGAGATATATGCTACATGGGCTATGCCTGTAAAAGGATAAAAAATACATAATAATTTCAGAATGTTTGACAAGGACAAAATAACTGAATAATCTTAAAGGAGAACTTCACTTTTTTTTAACCTGGGGTCTGTTGTCATATTTCCTTCCATACATGTGAGTGATGTA
>JBAMHV010000006.1:18259444-18273220 GCA_037177535.1 Pseudomugil gertrudae | reverse complement strand
TGGGGAACTTTTCAGGGGGGGAAAAGGCTTTTACCCTTTGTTAGGTGGGGGTTGGTCCAGACCCCCTTTGGGGGGGAAAAGGGGGGGGGAAAACCCCCCCCCCCCCCTTTTTTTTTTTTTTTTACCTTGAGTGGCATCTTGGAACTTTATAAATGGGATGCCCCCCTATCAACATGGAGAGCTGTTTCCAGCCAGTAAAAGCCAATCTAATGTTGATGCTTGTCCTACCTCCTGCTGCCCTTCTCTTTTTCTTTTCTTCTCTTCCTTCAATAATGTTTATTTGCGTGTCTTTGCTGAATTAGCCACCTCGCATATTCAGTGGGTTTATATTTTCTTACTAGTGTACAATGTGGTATGTAAAGCATAACTCATCTGCACCATCATGTGGTATCCTGAAAACAAACATTGTGAAGTGTGGTTTTTCAGTCTTTGGATGCTGCTTGGCAGGTACAGCTCCAGACTTAATAGACTTCTCTGTGCCAACAAATCAGCCAGTTTTATGGTTGAAAAGTTTCATAGCGTGTCTGTGAGGATATAAACAAATGAGCTATTAGGTCAAATTTTATTAGAGGGCTCGTCGTTTAACGTATTATAAACAGAAATTCAAAATTTGTTCTATAACTACCATAAAATAGGCAGGTATCTATCATAACACAGTGATGACATGGAAATGATGTGATAAAGTGTTAGTGGGAGTTAGTTTATGTTAGCTAAGTCCATAATATTGAAATAGGTAAGCAGAAGCACAAAACAGAATAAAACACCTTTCCAAACAGATGCTTTTTTAAAGCCAAAATGAAACAGTCACAGTTTTTAGCACATCTTCAACATTTGCATCATACCATACAATTCTGCTTTACTGATGATGACCCACACAAACCCACGTACACACTCACACACACACACATGCATGCAATGTTGATACGGTTTTCCCTTTTTATCTCTTGGTATATTGTCACCTTTTCTGCCTTGTTAGTCTGACCTCTGTGAAATTCCTAATATAGAAAAATAATTGCGCATCAAAACTCTATGCATTATTTTCAGAGGAAATTCGACCACAGCAACAACACTACACACACCTATATCAACACAAATACACATTCAAACCCAGTAGCCTATCACATGCAAACACACATATATGAATTTAAAATAACTTACAAATATACAAATAAGCTTGCATATATTGTAAAGTGAACTTGCATGTGATATTTTTATGTATGTACACACAAACACACCCAGAAACATGGCTTGTTGGCCTGCTGATGGTGTAGAACTCATGTATTTTGATGATATGAAAGTTGACCACATTTACATGCAAATCGAAGTCCCAGATTAATAGGGTCCACGTGTGAGGGTGAAGGAAGACTCCATGGTAATATGCTATTATGGCTTTTAAATACATTTACCAATGTTTTTATGCAAAATTAGTATAGTCCTAGCGCAAGAAATCATGTTGGCCTGATAGCAATTTGGTTTTCAGTAGGGAATACAATTTCATCAGGTTCAGCTGTCATTTCCAATAATCAGCAGGTTGTGCTTGCTAAATCGAAGAATCTTTCTCTAAGATTTTTTTCTCAACCTTGGTGGATAGAAGAACAAGCACTATGTTTCAGTCCAGTAATAGCTGCACACAATACCATTTACAGCAGCCTCACTGTGGATACATTACAAAAACAGCAACAGCAAAAATTTATGTGTTCATGTGTATGAGTAGTCTCATCTTTGGAAAACTATGAAGGTGCATGTGAAAAGTTTATTCCTTCAACTTGGAGAATTTCTATTTTTCATTGAACTTCAGTATAAAGGTGGGAGGGATTCATTGAAACCAGTAATTCCCAGATAGAGTACTTGTGCATGTTCCACATGTTGTATAGTTTGATATATACTCTCCCATGTGATGAAGTTAACATGACCAGTCAACACTGCTTGTTGAGCGTTATGAGCAAAATGTCAATCACCCTTGAGAGAAAATGGTTCTGACAGCTAAATACAGATCTCAATTTTCCAAAGTCATTACTTCAGAATAGTAAATGATGAAATAGATTGCTTTAAGCTTTGCATTTTAAGCTTGTCTTCAAAGGGATGAATTTCAATGTCAAGGCTGTTGACAAAAATAAAAGCTCTCTTTGCTAGAAAATGATCAGACCAGTGACTGAACAAAAAGAGCAAACTGAATGTTTTCTACTTTTATAAGCCTGTTTTCTTAAAAAAAATCAAATACAATGTTTTTAACTGTATCACGGTTTGATATTTTTGAACACATAAAAATATAGGAGGTTATGAGGAAAGAAGAACATAAGAGAAGACAGAAAAAAGGAATAGAGATATCATATTTTCTTGGCGTTGAACTTATGATGCATTTCTTTAAATTTCAACACTCAAGAAAAACAAATAATTAACAGCCTCATGGGACACAGCACATAAATAGAATAATGTATTTGTGTCAGTCAAATGCCTTTCCATAGCCGACCAAAGAAAACATAATAAATGAATATAAAATATGTAAACAGAGTCTGGATACCATCCAATTAATTAATACCATTTTTATCATGTCTTCTGGGAGCTAAAACAGTTTTCAAAAAGGGCAGCATAGCTTTTTTGGTTTTCTTGTCAGTTTATGTAAACAGCCTGAAACCATTCTCGAGGCGAGCAGCACAAGGAGATCATAGATTATTAATGCAGTTTGAAAATAACAAAGACTGTGTCAGCTGTATCCTGTGCCCTGGTATCAATGGCACTAGGATGCTAAATGACACAAAACAACTCCTTGCTGCATAGCACAAGTTCAATATGAAGGATTTTTTGGAGTTAGTTCTTACCCTTGGAAAGCTGCTGAATAGGTGGTCTGAACAAAAATACAACAGCTAAAGAGCAAAATCTCCTAGGTATTTGTTTTACCCAGACTCCGATGCATTGATGCTTGCTAATTTGGTTCTTCTTAGAGGCTGGTAGGGTTGTGCTTGCGGGAGTCTGAACTGAGGGGCCCAGAAATATTAGGCCTTTTGACATCGAGGATCAATTGCACTCTCAGTGGGCTGAGTGCAAAAGGGAGAAAAGAGGATTGTAGCAATGCATGCCCCCTCTCATTAGCTGATCGTGGGGGAGCAGAGGCGTTAACTGGACTTCTCCTCTGGGATTCTAAATAGCTGTGGCTGCTGCTGATGGGATGGAGAGGGGGGGGCTTCAAAACCATACAACTGTATAACTGGATTCAGTATTGAGTTGAACTTACTTTCTTGTTCCTAAGCAGACTAAGTGGACTGCTAACAGCAACATAGAAAATAGCAAGGGTGAGAAAGCAGTTGTATCTTAAACAAACATTTTTAGTCAGCAGATTGTAGTACTCACCTAGGTATACATGCATGCATCTTGAAAAAAAAACTAAGACATTATAGCAGTTCAGTAAACAAGATTACCCTCTTTGGTTAATTAAGCTCATACACCCTACCAGGTAGCAACACAATGTTAGCAGACAAATCGGCTGCTTTGACAAGCAAGTTTAAGATAAAGGGTTCATTTAATGAGGGGACTAATCATCTGCATTAGATAAGTCCATCGGGCCTAATTTCCCTAAAAACAAAAAAAAAAAAGGAAAAAAAAGAGTGTGCACACAGAACTAATCTCCTCCTTTATTTATTAATTTACTATCCAGAGGTTCAACATTGCACTAATAGGTATCCTCACTACAATGTAATCATGCAGTTGAAGCGCCTCCTTTCACACACATGCACATTAAAAGGTGTTGAGCTGTGGGCTACAGAACAAAGAGTGGGAGATTGTAAGTAGATAAAACATTTGCTCATAAGGAGACTCAGCTTTTAGTATAATGAGGTATTTTAGGCTTTAATGAATGAGAACTCACACTTTTATGTCACCTTTCTTCTTTTACTTCACAACAACCACACACACATACACACACACACACACACAAACAGACATATACACACACAATTTCCTCTTGTGTTTCATGTACAAATAGGGGGAAATAACATATTTAATGTCTGCACCCACATCAGCATATATGTATATGTGCATGAGGTAGATCACTTTGGTTCATTGTAAATGACACAAAGAGCTTTGTTGTTCTGTTTTAAATATGTATCAACTCACTTAGACTGAACAGATGAATCACTCAATCAAGAGTTTTTTTTATACATGCTTTCAAGTTATCTGTGTAAAAACGTTATTTTCAGTAGATGGAGAATAACTATAAACTGAACTACAAGGGACATTTACCTTTCTAAAGTATTATAATTTAGCTTGGCCTGTCTATTTTAGCAGGATCTGCTTTATATTTGTTATACTTATTTAAAAAGAGGACAGTCAGAGAAAGCAAAGTGGAACAACAGCCAATGGAACAAGATGTCAACACTCCATCTCATCTCATTTTTGTAAAACTTTCATGACCTCCTGTTTGGCCTCTTTAACAACTGCATCTCAAAGCACTCTACCTTAGTGTAAGGGCACACTTAAAGTTATGTTTGTCTTAAATTAATGATGTGACATTAATTAATTAAGACCAATCACTCCCAAAACATAGTTTACATCTGAGAAGAAAAGTGAGCAAGACTTATGGAATTAACACAGGTTTGTGCAATTACTGGCATGCCTCATGAGATGAAATGGATGTTTTCCCCCTCTTTTTGTACATCTCACTTCATACATCAAATACATCTCACAATCTCCTATTTAAAGTATGCACAGCGCAGGTTCATGTGAAGAAAGTTTTTCAATAACTTGAAACAGATGTTAAGCATTGCAGAATATCATGCCATGACTTTAAAAAAAAAAAATAAATAAGTGGAGAAACCCGGAGTGCTGATGACCTGGTTTGGCAAGAATATACAACGAGGGAAAGAAAAAGAAAGAACGAGGGGAGTAAAACCAGCTACATGGACCACCAAAGGCCCAGAGAGCACAGCTAATATGAGACTCTAAGGCCTAATCTTCTTAGTGGGGTGGGATAAAATGAGTATCCATTACGAAATCAACCTTCATCCCAACCCTCTTTCCTCAGTGTTACCGCTCCTACCACTTCATCCTGCCTTCCTTTACTCCCCACAAAACACATATCCTCCCTTCAGAGCCAATGCTAATACTGATAGCATGTATTGAGACAATTGGCTGACTGAGCCCTAATCAGGTATTAGCCACTAAAGCTATAAAGAAAGGCTTCTAATCTCCATACTCACTTCATCTGTAAAGGCAAGGCCTCTTCTGCTTGCTTCCTCTGGCCCAGGCGTAGATCAAAGATATCTGCTAGCAATCAGATTAGAGTGGAGAAGAGAGCAGAGGTTTGAAGGGACCAAGGTGCAAAGGTCACAGATCCGTCAAAACTCCCTCTAACGTGGTGCTTTAAAAGCTTTTTACATCACACAGAAGAGGAGTAAGCGATGGGTAGTTACATTAATACATAGGAGAAGGAACATGCATACACATGAAATCACAAAAAGATTATCTAGATTATCTAAAAATGATTCCAACCAGTCCGGATAAGTAATGTGAACAATTAACTCTTTCCCTAAGCCATCCGTCCATCCATCTTCTACCCTTATTCCCTGAACAGGGTCGGTGGGGGGGTTACCAGTCCATCACAGGGCCAACACACAGACAAACAACCATGCACATATACACTCCTATAGGTAATTTAGAGTGCCCAATCAACCTATCCCCAAGGTCCATGTCTTTGGACTGTGGGAGGAAGCCGGAGTACCCGGAGAGAACCCACGCTAACACAGGGAGAACATGCAAACTCCACACAGAAAGGTTCCTGGTAGGGCCCCAGCCGAGGCTCGAACCAGCAACCTTCTTGCTGTGAAGCCACAGTGCTAACCAACTGTGCCACCGTGCAGCCCTTGCTAAGCGTTTGCTTTTGGTATTTTTCCCGAATTCACCCTCGAAAGTGTAAAAGGTCCATGTCTTTAACTTTTTGGAGATGTAATTATAATTCTATATATTGCACAGACACAATGAAAATTGCTTTGTTCTACTGTTTTACTTGTTGCCCTGCAGCACACATCTGTGTCACATGGTCGCTGTCTACTTCAATGATGACATGACCCTGGAAATGTTTGTATTGTTACATTTTTATATCAGTCTCAGACTGAGACAAAAGAATAAAAAAAGATCTAGCTGCCAAAATGACACTTAATAAATTTAAAACAACTGTGTCTGTCCCACAAAACGTACAATAGTACAAAGAGTGACAAGATATATTCTTGCCTGTACTTGCAAATCTGGCAATAATCCAGCTACCCTGCAAGGGAACATCTTTTTGCTTTTACACATTTTAAGGCTGTTGGATTACACTCACACAAACACACACACGCACGAACACTGGGTTGTAAAATGCGTGCTTGTTTTTATTGACTGGAACTATCTTCACACTTTTCCACGATAGATTCTTAGGTGAAGGTGCTCCTTTAATTGTCAAGCTAGCTGCCTGAGTGGAGCAGAAGGTGTCGAGGGACTTATGCTGTGTCGCCACTCCACTTGATGATGGTCAAGGACAAGGAGCCACTGGAAACATATACACAAACATAGCTATATTATACTTTACATTTAATCTGTATTTATTCCTTAATATGTGTCAGTTTTGGACATCTTTGTTTAAGTGTAGTAAAAAAACTTTGACATGCTATTAAACATGCTTTTATTTTATACAAGTCTAATTCCCTTTTAATGTTCAGGACTTTGACAAAACCTTTAAGTTTAAGCACCTCATGTGCCAACATATATAGTTTTCAATTTAGATTAAATTGAAAACGCACTGATGCTAATTGCTACGGACAAAATGCTGCTGCATGACCCTTAACTACACATTGAAAATGCACACATTTCCTACGTTTTCCAAGGGGGACAGCCTGTCCTTAGCGAAGCAGACAAATGTTAATTCCCTTCAGTGAACACAGGTCTGACCTCCAGACTTCTTGAGTAGAACACACACACACACGTACACATGCAGTCTTCTCAGAAGGTCACAGAGCAGATGACACCAGCCTGTTCCCTGTTTCACTTCGATTGGCCCATCTTTTCTCCTTCATTACCACACACAGCTGTGAATAAGAGAGTTTGTGTGAGTGTGTGTGTGTGTGTTTGTGTGTCTGTTCCCCTAGTTTCTGAAATGGCTAAGTGCTGTTAGTGCAGTTTTTATCTGCGAGGCCGTTGGTGAGACTCGAGGGAAAAGACCAGGGCTATCTCTCTGTGCCGGTCCAGAAAATTGATATTGAACATGGAAGAGGAGTAGGAGAGAAATCTCACATGCTGGTAGCAATTAGCTAAAAAGAGGTTTGCAACTCTGTGATTCATCACACCAGAGATCGAATTCATTTAAAGACAATGTTTTTTCTCCCCATTTCCTCACTTCTTATTTGCTTACTTTTTTCCAGGCTGTGTCCTTTAGCCCACTTACATCATAATGTGAGATTTCCTATATCAGGTTTTATTTCTCTACTCTGAAAACCTGCAGTGTGCTGGGGCACAAACAAGGTCTTTGATTTGACTTTCAGTGTGTACATACCTAGCACTGGGGTGCTAAACTGATGCAAGGCTGCTTTTGGTTTGCTTTGAGATTTTGCAATGCAGTGTGGAGCACCGTCAACAACGCACAGAAGAAAATACATCATTGGTGAAGGAAGGGCAAATGATACGGGTTAAATAAACTTTCTATAGTGCACTTAAGTCTTCCTATTTACAACATTCAGAGCCAGTTAGGCTTTTGTTTACACTGTGTGCTTTTCAAATACTTTGAACAACCTGCCAACTTCAGGATATGAGGTGGAAGTAGTAAAGCACACTTTTGCCACTACACTTCAGCAGTTTACATTACACAGAGAAAGAAGAGAAACATTCACCCTAATGTTTTTATAGCAAACATAATGTTTTGAGTGATGGTGAAAGTGTCGTTTACAACGTTTACAACCTAAATCGACACAATTTGAACTAAGAAATTGTGTAATGCAGACATGCTTGGTCTATCTTTATGCAAGGGACCAGATAAAACATGTCTAAAAGGTGAGAGCAGTGGACAGTATGAACATTTGGCTACTACGCATGTAGTTTATGATCACCTAAAAAGAATGTGACCTGGTGAATAAGGGAAGCAAGGCTTTAAAAGCTGTCAGCATTAAAGTAATAATAATAATAATAATAATAATACAAAATTACAAAAATGTATGAAACATATTTCTCAATTCAAAAGCTAGTACAACAACATTTCAGGAGCAATTACTTGAAGAATGTCTTTATCTCTATGACCTTTACGATGTCTATAAATATTATTCTGTCACCACTTCAGAAATTTTTTGGCCTACTTCTCTTTACTACTTTGATTTAGAAAGATTGTGAAAACTTCTAAAGTTCCATGAGAGCATTTTGGTTTGGTAGAGGTTTAAAATTTGAGTGGACCATTACACCACTTTACATTTTATTTTATTTAGTCCATCCATCCATCCATTTATTGTGAGTTTGTGGCATATTTTGGATCATTAGCAGGTTTTCCATATTTATTTATTTTTTGTATTTGTTAGTGTGTTTTTTGTAGCTGAGTACTAACTGTGTTACTGTTGACTTCATATTTGACAACAGAATGCTTTGGTTTATAGTTAATAACTGGGACTACAATGACTGCAAAGTACTAAGCTGTGTTCTTTTTAAAGAGAATGGACTTTCTCCTGTCAGTCTTTCTAAACAAAATCTGAAAACAACCCAAAGACTAAAAACATGCAACATAACCATAGGTAAAAAAATAAGTTATTTAATGAGTTGTTCAGATTTGCAATGGAAACATCACATTAACACAGTCAGAGTACTGTTGGGAAGCCTCCTAATATTTATCTCTCTAAGTTCAAATCACTCTTCAATTACTGCACCTTGCCAACAAAAACAGAGAAAAAGACCGCCAGGGTTAATGTAAGTTTATGGAGGGAATATGCTATTGATGAATTACTATGGGAGCATGCCATAAGCTTAAGCTACCTATTATTAAAGTGAACTTGTAGAGTGAATTGATTGAAAATAGTGTTGTAAACTTCACCAGGTGGATTGTCACCGACAATTCCCTTTCAAAGATATATATAATGGTTTGTTTTACTCCTTGGATTTTTTAAAATTATTTATTATTGTTATGTTCTGACATACAATATATTAGGAAAAAATGAGTGTTAAATTTAAGACAGTTCTCATCTTTCTTAGTTAATACATTTATTTTTGTTATTTTTAATACACTATAGGTTATAAATTTTTTTTAACCCATTACGTTATATGTTTTTTTTTATTTCTATTTTTTTTTTTTTACTTTAGGTAGCATCTTAACATTTTTGGGAACAGGGTTGTACACATCAAACACAGAAAATGACACGTTCTTCATAAAGAATCCAGGCAACAGGGGAGCACTGCCCCAGCCACTAAATCTCTGCAGTTTAAAACCTGAGCTGCAGCTGTTAATGGAGCCAGAGATGACGGATGAGTTCATATGCCATGCAAGCAGCCCTAGACAATTGCTTTAGCCTGATGACAGATTGCCTGACCGTAACCCGGTTTATGTTAAACTCATTCTTGCTGTTCAATTTCACAAGTGTAATTTTGTTGGGCTGTGCTGCATTGTCTTTGACTGTCGGTAAAGTGTCGGGGTGTGCTCTTGAGCCTGCGATCCCTACCTCTGGTAATGATTCCCCTGCTCTTTTCTATTGTATTCTTTTCTGCATAATAAGGTTGGTAGTCAAGGGTTTGGGTGACACAGCCATCTGTCAAGTTCATTTGCTCTGTGAAATGCAAAGGAATAATGCCTGATCCTACGGGAGCCTATCTGTTATCAAATCGGAGAGGTGCCCCCTGTTTATGGCCCTACTGCACTGTACAGCAGAATAGGATTGAATGAATGGGTTGCAAGTACACACTGATATTTGTGCACACTTTTTTTTTCTTCTACACAAGCCTGTGCAGGCATCCTGAGTACATGCAGTGCGTGCCTGTCACATCCTGACACATAGTGCAGTTGTGCAGGTTTGGCTTGATCCTCACATCTTATTCTGGTAGAGTTGGATCATGTGTTATAAATATAATTCAGTTAACGTTATTGTCCAACTGGAGCTCTTTTGCCTGTATATAAACATTTTTGGATAAACTGTATGGTTAGAGAGTGGCACATGATTGTTGGCATTCAGTGAAGGTTTTTGTGAATCCTTGTTTGTTTTTTGTCAAATTTACCTACCGGTACATACTTTTCACAGCACCTTTCTGTTTTCACCAATGATGATACCCCTGTATACATAACTCTGCACTACTGTCACCCACACTTTAACCATCATAAACCTAATATGAAACAGGCAGGACTGAAAAGTCAGACTTAGACAAAATAAACAGAAACCAGAAAGACAGAGAAAGTGTAATGTCAAACAAAAGGTCCGTTAATTTCAGCATTGGGTTAATGTCAAATAGTTTAAATGCACTCACACTGCCAGCTTGTTGCAAAAGTATGCATTCTGACACCTCTGTTAGAAGGAATTTACAGTTTTAACAACATAATTGCATGTTGGAACAAGAAAACCTCAACTATTCCTCAGCTTCATTGAGAAGTTGAAGCTAAGCCAGAGTTTAAGTGCAAAAATGATGCAGAAAGATGTGCGGCTTGCTGCTGGCAACAACAGGAGGCAGCTGAAATCAAACCAAAACATAATGTAGATAAATGTTATTAAAAAACATTAAGTGGGTAAATGTATAAAAGACAAGAAACATCTAAATTTATGTGTAAAGACAAAAAACACAACACAACAGCAACAAGCAAAACAATAGTTTAAGAAGATGTTACAAAGGAAGATGAAAGGAAAGTTTAAAGTTTCAGTTCACCTCAGTGATCTCAGCATGAGCAAGCAAACCTGGAGAAACATAGAATCTAGAAGATCAAAATCAGCACGGTATGGTAGGATCTTGTCAGCACCTTCGTTCTGTCTTTTTGGCAAACTATTGATTCAACTCTGTGAAGTCAAGAAGTATATGTACTGGAATTTCAGTGGTAATCAGGCACCTCTGGCAGTGGAGAATAATTTTTGAGTGAGGTGAAATATGAATAGTGAAAACAAATTATTTTGAATGCTATCTAAAAACATGATAACTGATAATTCTTCATGACAGTGAAATAAAATGGTTCATGATCACATTACAGTAATTTTGTAATAGCCTACTTAGTTGAAAAGTGATACATAATCTATTAGTACTACCACAATTTCTTCTTCTTCTACTGCTCTTCCTAAATTCATAACAGCTATCTACTGTTATTTTGACTCACAGCCTTAACTATTTCTCAACATGCAATAAATGGAGATTGTATTGAAATGTACATGTTAAAAAATATAGTATCTGTTGTATATTTATATAAATTCCTCAAAGTACTTATCTGTCTTCAGTAAAGACAGCTTTTTATTTGCGTGTTGCTTTCTACATTAAGTTGATAGTACAGAAAACATATTCTCTTCAAGCATCATGCTACATTTATTTTTTCATGTAGACTTCTTTACTTTGCATTGTGAATCTATATTAATTTAGTACGGCTGAACATTAGATTTACAGCTTTATGGTTCATTTTATTGTTGGAAAAAAGTAACCTGTGACCAAGGATGAAGAAAAAGGTTTGACAGATTTTCAAACAATAACATATTAATCAAAATGACTCCCTTTTTTTCAGATCAGGCTCTGTCTCTCTGTCTTTTTGTCTCTCTTTTCTACTTTCCCTCTACCACCTCCCACTTCTCTCCGCTCTCTCACCTAACCCATTATTCCATAGCTTGTGTGAAAAGGGTAATCGCTCAAATCATTCAAAGGCAACTATCTGTGTTTGACACTGGGGAGCATAACCATCATCACAAGCAGCCGCTAATGGCTCTCTCTGGATCCAGCAAAAACACTCCTCAGCTCGGCCTAGCGCAGCACAGCGCAGCAGGGCCAAATGCTGTGGGCACTACAGTGCTGCAGCCAGGGCCAAATTTTACCCTAATGAATTTGGACCTTGCCAGGTTATTGCAAAAGGCAGCCATGGCCATCCAATACCCTCCTAGATGATCTGAAGCAACTCCCTTGGCCACTGTTTATGCCAGGGAGCCCATTGCCATGTGGAAATTTAGAAATGAGTGGCGGGGGGGCTGTGGCTGTTTTATTTATTTATTTATTTGGCAATTGTCTGCTTAGCTCTACTATTCATTCCTGCACAAACATACTTGGAGAGGTTGTAAAAATGAATGTAGGCATGCAAGGATGTCCATGTTCACCTAAACACCCATGCATCTGACCAACAAAAGGGGTACAATGCATACAACTCAGGTGCAAAGACCCTCATATGCATACACGCTACCAAACATTTTCTGTAATGAAGCCTGAAGAAAATGCCCCTGTATGCTATTATTTTCAATGGTCACATTTTGGAGAAAATGTGTTCTTCGTCTCAATGCAATGATCATGTTGCTTTTTTCCCTCTAAATTGCCCAAAAGCTTTGCATATTGTGAATTAAGCTCCAGTCCAGTTGCCTTTAAAATGCACTGCTTTATGCGTTTTGGGAATGGTTTGAAAGGCGATGAGATGGGATGGAAACCAGTTTGTTTGCACTAATTTTGCATGCATTCCCTGGTTAGAAATTGATTTTTAGCAGATGCATGTTTGCAGTCTCCAATATGTTGAACAAGCTATCCAAATGCTAGACATTGAACATTCATTGGCTTTCCATGAACGAATAGTGTTTGTTGGCAATGTTTCATTAATGGACATTCACAACTTCATTCCAATATATTAAATGTGCTCAAGTGCTAATATTATATATACTGGACATATTTCTCTGTGCCACCTATTAATACACTTTGTTTTGTTTCTAGTCATTTCTACTTTTTATCCACTTTTGCTTCATTTCTTTGCTTCAGACCTTCCTCCTTTCCTTCACCATCTCGAGTAACACACTCCCTGTTCTTTTCTCCCTGCCTGTTTTCATCTGTCCAATATGCTTAAGGCCCCCCAGCTGTGTTACAGGTAGCGAAAGTCTCCTTCAATTAGACATAATCATCACTCACGGTCAATGATTGTGCTAAAGGCTAACTTCCAGTCTATGAGGGGGCCTTCGCATCTAATGCACTGATTCAGCTTGTCTCAGCCAACTTTTCTGCCTGCTGAAACCAAAGCAATTTATTCATCGCCCAAGGCTCTTTTGGCAACAGCCAGTTGAGCAAGCTAAGTGAGAGACAGATAGAGAGACATGAGGGGGTGCATAAAGGAGGGGGAGGGCTGTAAGGAGGACTCTCTCTTTTTCTCTCTCAGAGATACAATTTAATCAGAGACATCTGTGCACAGGCAGGCAGCTTTTCCTTAGAGGAGACTTAAGCAGAGTCTTAGTTAGGGGGCTGTGTTTGAAGTGCAGGGGAATTATCACTTTCTTCCAATAACAGTGCCAGGGATGGAGAGTGAAAGAGAGAGCGTAGAGAAATAGAAAATCTAGTTAATCTGCTCCATCCTGGTGTGCAGGGGTGTGCTCCGGACACATGAGAACCAAATCCAATCATCAGACAGGAAAGGCACACAGCTGACCAATCAAGTAACACCTTGTTGGCCAAATGGAAAAGACCAAAGGAAATTAAGTATTGTAGTGGGAGGAGTAGTTGGGAATGTGTATGTTTGAATGTGTTAGCTTCAAATAATACTTCAAATAATGGACTTGACCACTATTGAATTTTACAGTTTACCATGTACTATATCACTGGCATGTGTTGTAAAGCTTAAAATGTTTAGTGAATTAATATATA
>JBAMHV010000006.1:18205179-18227258 GCA_037177535.1 Pseudomugil gertrudae | reverse complement strand
TGGTGGACAGCTGCTGTCCTAGACGTTTGGACCGGGCTGGTGGACAGCTGCTGTCCTAGACGTTTGGACCGGGCTGGTGGACAGCTGCTGTCCTAGACGTTTGGACCGGGCTGGAGGACAGCTGCTGTCCTAGACGTTTGGACCAGGCTGGAGGACAGCTGCTGTCCTAGACGTTTGGACCGGGCTGGAGGACAGCTGCTGTCCTCTCTGATGACGGTTCTTCTGTCCGTCCACAGCCAAAGCAGATCGGAGACGATTTCTGTGGACTGGTTCTGAACCAGCCGCTCGGAGGACTGAGAGTCATCGAAGGACATCCTCTGTACGAGGACCGGACCGAAGGGATGAGCGCGGTGGCCGCCTACACCTACGGAGAGAATACGGTGGTGTTCGTAGGGACCAGGAGCGGACAGATGAAGAAGGTATGGAGCGGGGGAGGGAGGGTTAGGGGGGAGGGAGGGATGGATGTTGGACAGGACACTTGTCCTCTGAAGACATTTATCAGGGACAGTTGGGACAATCTGGTTTGTGTCTCCAGTGAGAACATAAACATGACGAAGTGAATCCAGACCATAATAAACACACGTGAGGTTTTTATGATGTTAGGATGGAGAGACAGACGGTGCTAAAAATATCGTTACCACGGTGACGGCTTCCTGTGCCCTACAAAATAAGACTACCGGGTAGTATTACCGTATTTTTATGACCAAAAGGCTCAGACACACACACACACACACACACACGCACACTTACAACACACACACACACACTTACAACACACACACACTTACAACACACACACACTTACAACACACACACACACACTTACAACACACACACACTTACAACACACACACACACTTACAACACACACACACACTTACAACCATGCACACTCACCCCTATGGGCAAATTAGAATACACACACATACACATACATACACTCATGTACACACACACCTACACACACACGCACACACATATTATTCTATATTATATATTACTCCAAGTTAGAACTTTTACACCATTTTCATACCAAAGGGTATGAAAGGTTCTCTGTTCTTTTTCTCATTTCAGCCAAGTCATTAATTAGTTGTTAAAGAATTATTTCAAATTAGGATATTAAGTTGGAACTTTGTTCACTTCTCAGAAGTTCTCCCTCCTTCTCATAATCAGTGGTGTTTTAGTTTTAAAATTACACCAAAAATGCAATTAAATGTGTAGGGGTAAAACACACACAAAAAAATCTGAAATCAAAATTCATACATAAGTTATTAAAAAAATCAACAGCTGAATGTAAGTTTTCTGTTTATTTTTTATAATAAAATATTAGTTCAATGGCTGTCACACAAAACAGTGTATTTCTGCAATTCATTCCAAGCGCACTAGTACATAGAAAGTGTGAACATTTCAGCATAAATAGAAAGATTAAATTAAATATTTTGTTGTGAGAAAGGGACTTATTAAGCAGGCTTTAATGCAAAGTGTTTGTCTGATCTGAGCAAGATTATCGGGATATTGTGCATGCACAAACATAATTATTATAGTAATGTTAAAAATGGGTGACAAAAGAGATAAATGATACTTTCAAACCAGTATTTTTGCTTGAATTGTTAGATAAATGTACAGCACAATTTATTCATAAATCAACTGATGGGTAGTACAGGTGGACATATTCTGATGGATATGATTCTGATTGGAATAATACTCTTAAGTAACATAAAAAGCAAATTTCTATTTAATATTTCTATTTAAAGTGGCACCTTCCAACATGGACACGAAGCGCCAAGAAAGAAAAGTACCAAATATGTCCCCTTTAATCTCCACAATTCCCCACTGTAGTGTCAAAATTCTGTTCAAACGGAAGTGCTGCCAGGGAGAAAGTGACTAAACAATGCTGTGGGATGCAGTCAGTCACTGTTGTAAAAGCCTTTGCTGATCATGATATACTGAAACAAACCCTCAAATGGTGCTAGGCTCCTTCTTCTGTCTTCCGTCTGTCTCGCTCTCTCTTTCTCCCATCTGACTCCAGACCATCCTACGCCGCGAGCAGAGGGAGAAAGGGGTTAGCCGGGGGAAAGATAGACAATAAGGTTTTTAAAGCCTCCGAGCTGCCTACAGCAAAGCCTCTTTCCAAGCAGCAAGGAGCCAGCCAGCTTCTACCAAGCCAAGCGCTCCAGCCACATCAGCCATGACAGAAGGCTGGCAGAACAATCATCTTAACAATATGGCTGAGTTGCTGACCCAACATTGAAATTGGGCTATTGCTCCAACCAGTGTTATGGTTGGCTTGCCACTGGCACTAATAGCTCAACATGGAGCCAGACCTTGGACCAAACTGATTGTGAAGGGACAGCAATAGGCTGGAATTGGTTGTTCTGGAATGTAAAGTCATAAATGCTGTGGAGGAACAAGTTGGCCTGGTTGGTGATCATTTACAGAAACAAGATCTTTTACAATTAAGTGTAAAAATATGTTTTATTTTTCTGTGTGCATTAGCAACTTATTAATATGAATATCTAAAATATTTATCTCTACAACACATCCTTGTGAGTTGTTGGCCGAGCACTGGTTCTGTGATCTACATTTGGGGCTGACACGCCGATTTAAAAACAAAAAAAAACACCACATTAAACTTAACCCTCAGTAAATTACTGTGTTCTCCTCCATATAATCACTTGCTTCATAAGAAAAGTAGGATTTGGACTTCACAGCTCCAATAATAAGCAACTGCAAATCCAAAAATGTTTAAATAAACAAAAATAAAAAACCCAAGACCTTGCAGTTATTACAGAAATGCTATAATTATTTTAATTGACCGGGCTACTATCAAGTCGAAAACCTTGGTCTACCTTTTTGAGTAGGCAAGCTAACAATTAGGTGTTTCACTACAGTGTGAGCATTTTTTTCTTCAGAATATTTAAGGATTAGGGGAGAAAGAAACATGTCATTAAATGATTTCCTCTGATGTGTATTGTACTTATAAAAGCACAACTGTTTCCCTTTAAATTTTAGGGAAAATGCTGTTTGATTTAAGTATTAAAAAGAAAGATTGGGGAGAAAAAAACACAAGTGTTTGCATGTTTATAGTAAATTTAAAATAAATATGATATTCCAAATAAATGCTAAATTGCATCTAAATTGTAGCATGCATCCATTTTTCAAAATCTGATTATGCCTTTTTTATTGTAAAAAGATTAAAAGAAAATGCTTTATAAACTTCAGTTTAAATAAAACACAGATCTCTTTGCTTCCTGTGGGCATTTAGTCCCCTATAATTTTTTAGGATTTGTGCAAAATACAGCTGTCCATAGTGTTGTTGTATTATTTGAGTCAAAAATGGGTATTTGCACAAAGGCTGAAGTCCCCAGACTGAAAATGAGAGGTGTAAGAAGACATGGCGGGGCCCCAGGGCGTGGGCACTGTTGCCAGTGTTCATAGGGTTACCCCCAGCGAGCACACATAAACATATACACACAAAAAATAATAATAAAAGGAAGTATCTCCTCATGTGTCTCTCAAGTGTGCAGCAATGGATAGTGTGTTACACACAAAAAGCAGCTGAAAAGGACTCAAACACTTTATATGTAATGCCCTGGTTTTCTGGCCAGGAAGCAGAAATACATTTCCACAAAATGATATGTTACATGTTTTTGAAAGTATGTAAAGAGATCTTTGCTTATTTAAATTTAAAGAGTTTGGTGGGCAAATGCTTCAACTTTTCATGTGGAATTGAACATGTAACTGCACATTTTTCAGCTTAACTGACACTAGAACCCAGCCATTTAATCAGTTGCCACATACTGTGCCCCGTCACACCCCTTCTGCATTTTCTTATTCATTCACTTAACCACATAATGAGCCATTACGAGGGGTACAGAAGGCTTGTAAGTATCGCACTGCACATGGTTACGTATTTACATTCAGCTCACTTTTTTTAATGAGATGAAAATGAAGGATTTCACTTTTAATGCCACATTTTCATGTATGCCACGCTTCACGCAGCCCTGCAAATAAACACTGGTATCAATGGTTGGCCAGAAAGTAGTGCCATAAAGGCTGCCATGAAATTTGTTTATCTAGCTGCTGAATTGTATTCAGCTGGGGATATATGGCATAAGAATGTAAGAACTGTGGGCTCTGTAATTAAGTCTGTCTTCTAATGCTTTCGAAGCAATTCATTAACACTGTCTCTCACTGTCAGCTAATATGCAGGAAGTGCTACCATTCATAAATGACAAAAGTTTTTATTAAATGATATTTTTGAGTTTTTAGACTAACCAAGGAAAACTTTCTCCCTCTCGTTTGTCAGGTTTTTTTTCATAATAGATATTGCAATGTATTTATTAGTGTTCAAGAAGAATGTCATTAAAATCTACACAACGCTATTGAATATTACTTTGTTAAACTTTTTTTCTTAAAAACCTCAAATGCCTTGCTACCTTTTTTTTTTTTACATGTTTTATTGTCACCTGCACAATAATCTGCAAATAAAATACAGCTTAACAAAATGGTTTCATTAATATACATGATAAACATTTTAGGACAAGGACAGACCTTTGAGGTACCCCAGAAGTTATATAACATGCATCTGATTTTATTTATTTGAACATACTTTTGTTTGTTTTTTAAAATTTATATTTTGAGTTGATGCCCCTCTGATATCATATTTACTTTTTTTTTCCTTAAAGAAGAATGTTATAACATATGGTCTCAAATAATTTTCCAGGTCAATGAAAATACAATAATGTAATTTTTCTTATCTTTTGCAGTGGATATGCAATCAATTAACTACATTTGTGCCATTGAGGTTGAATGATTTGGCCTGAAATCTCTTACTTCCATCATTCCCAGTCAAGTTCAGTCTAAAGCTTGCAATATTTACAAGTAAACAAATTAATGCAGCTGGTTCCATTACAGGACATCCAGCTGTGTTGCATATCCGCATAAAGAGTGAGATCTAAGGCTTGTATCTTTTCTCAATCTGAATGCTTTATTAGTTGCGAGATAAGGTGTACATGCACCTTATCCTTAAGTATTCTCATGGTGATGCTTAGTCAAAAAGGCCCTTTTCCCTTCTTACATCCTGGACACTTTTCAATTCATCACAGAGGCTTAGCCAACTTTAAAGTGCCTACAAATTATGAAATGAGGCTTTTGCCCCTATGCGCTCTTGCCAATTGGCTGCCTATAACAACACATTCAAAGCTAAAAGTTGTTTTTTCAAAGCCAGACCAATTAAAGGATATAAAACACAACATAATATCAACTGTGATCGTTTGGCAAAACCTTGGAATAAACAGTAGGTCTTTTAATGGCTATCTAAGGGTGTTTCTGATTTTTCCGGAGGGACACAAAGCATTTCTCATAAAGAAAAACAGAGGAACCTGTGATATGAATTGTCTTCTGTTTGCAACTGCTGGACTTTCTGGATCAACAGCAAGGCAATCATTATTTGCAGAGTATCTAAACATATGTATTATGAAGTGCATCAAGGAAGGGAAAAAAAAGAAAACCCACAGGCTAATAAAAAAACAATAAAGATAATGTCACGGCGAGATGCATGTCAGTGATCTAAAGCATACTTTACAGAAGAGAACCTCACAGTCATTCCTCGACAAAACAGTGATCTTATTTACAAGGCTCACAATAACCCCACGCAAATGTCGGGAAGAGGAATAAAGACAGGGGAGGAAAAAATAATTAGCATATTAATCTTTTTTATGCCGTCATCTCTCAGGTCCAGAGGACTCATGGTGTAATTTAAATCTAAATGCTTTCCTTGGCATTAGAATTCATTTTAGATGGGTCAATTGTTCCATAATAAAGGGATAGAAGGTGTACTTCATGCAAGAGATTTATGTTTGCCATTTGTTCATATTCATGTGCTAGTGAATACCCCTCAATTCAAATGGTGATGGCAGCTCATATCAGTCGAGCTCCAGACCTACAGATCACTAACCAGCAGCAATGAATTTCATTTGCTGAGGACAAAAAGACTAAGGAGAGAGAGAGAGAAAGAGGGAGACAGAGACATAGAGAGAGAGAGAGAGAGAGAGAGAGAGAGAGAGAAAGAGAGAGAGAGAGATGGGGGGATCAGCTCCCCAACACAGTTTATTGATTTTTTTTCCCCCCCTGCTCGACAGAAAGCCTGTATAACAGCTCTATTGCCCTCATAATGATTAGTGACAAAAGTTTAATTAAGCAATTATGAAGCCAATAATAGAGTTGTCTGGTTTGCTTAGCTTTAGACTGTTTAAGACTTATCTCCCTCTCGCACATCACAGCAGCTGGAATGTGCTTGAAGAGATTAATGCCGCGAGAACACAGATGCCCACTTTAATACAGCACCATGATGCCGTTTGAATGAAGTTGAGAACACAAGCGTCTCTTTATCAAATTACAAGTCTGCTTTTCATGAATATGGAGCAAAAAGAAAGAAAAAAAATCTGCTATTGCTTCAAGGTGTAATTATAAACACATACAACAGAAAGACACAATTCTGTTTTAGTAATCTCTCTGTATGAAATATGCATGATAATGTATTACTGAATAAAGACTTGCCATGTTCTAAGAGGCTTTAGCATTTTACATTTACTCAGACAATTGGATATTTCTAAATATTCTTAATTTTGTGTTTGATCCTCAACCTCATCCTGTTGTTCTTGCAAATTTTTTGTCACTGCAAATTGATTAGATTATCTCCTCTCTTCATGCACTGCACCAAATAAATGAGGTTTCAAAATGTAAACTTTGCATTTAAGTTGATGCCATTTGTCCTTGTTGATAAATCTGTGACATATTGTGATGCATGTGCAATTTAAACAGATCAGTCCACAGATGGATTGAGACATTTGCAAAAGCAATATTTCACATTTGGTGCAAGAGCACATGATAATAAAGAGTTCAGTCTTTTTTGTTTATCAATGTTGTTGCTGAACAGTGGAATTATTTTCTCTGTTTTATTTTATATGTCTCAGGTCAGTAAAGTAGATACAGCTAGAGGAGACTTTTGTGTTGACATTGTATTTGAGGAAAAGCTGCTGATATGCCATGAAGGCATGAAAGAGCTCTTTTAACTGGTCTATAAAAAGTCTCCAGTCCTCTGAGCTTATCCACATTTACCATAAGAACGGCAGCACAAAGTTGTGCACTGTGACAACTTAAATCCAAAAGGAAGCACATGAGCAGTAACGAATGGAAGCTGCTGTTAGTATTACAGCATATCCAGTATTTATATGCTCTGAAAGAAAACTATTATAAGAGAGGAATCTTAGAAGGCTCTGGGACATGTTTACACCGTTTTAGATAATGCCTGCTCTTGCTCTACATATTGAATCACAGATTAGTCTAATATCAGGTTTTACAGTGGATGACTAAAAGGAGGTCAAACTTGGTTGGATTTAATGCAGCCCCTGGATGTGGTTTTTCATTTTTAGATCTTTTATTCACAATGGCTTGGAATAAACACTCCTAAAAGTAGTGGAAGGTGGAGGAAAATGTTAAAGCCACGAGATTAGATGTGTTGATGATGGTACATAAACTCAACAGACATGCAACATTTAATCATTTTATGCTTGTCAAGTAACATCACAGAGGCTCTGAAAGGTCCTTGTGCATGCATGTCTGCATATGCTCCATTTGAATATTTTCCCATAAGACTATAGAAAGTATCAGGTGAAATTTTGAGAATTAAAATTCTGTCAGTTGTCCAGTTGGAGGTCACGTCAGGTCTCATTTGATGTCTCTCGCTCAGCTGAGTATGTTAGTACAGGAGGAATTGTGCTTGCTGAATGACAGAAAGCAAAACAGTAACAAGCAAAGTGAGAATAAACACAACACAATAAGGACAACATCCCCTAACACATGCTGCGTTGTGGGATGTTGCGCACTCTCTCTCCCCCTGGCTTCCTAGGACAATGAGATGACATGCTGAAGGTGGGACTGCATCTGGCATCATATTTAAACAGGGCTGCCACATCTCAGGAACACGGGTCGTTGCCAGATTGCAGGCTAATTAAGGAGCTTCTTGGATGACCATCAGTGCCTGTCGGTGGGCAAGGTAGCAGGCTGAGGCTTGCTCTATACGCTCCCACTGCGAGGTCCTAAAAAGACGAATGGCCACTGAAACCCTCTTGGGACGTCATAATGCTACATATTTACCCCCCAAAACAAAAGATTTCCCTCCTGGGATTCATGTTTCCCTTTTTCCTTTTGTCCTCCTCTCCTCTTTTCAAACAAGTGTAAATTACCTTACCTTTGGATACGTGTTCAAGTGGTCTGTTCACACACATTAGCTAATTGTCCAAATGCACACTAAAATATGTATTTCACAGATGCTAGAACCTGAATGCAATAATTAGTGGTGATATAATGTGCTGTGAAGGTTATTTAATGACTCTCGTCCAGTAATTCTGCAGTAAATAATTATTTAGTATAATTAAGGAATGGGGATATGATGAAAATATGGGCTCAACTTTGGAGGAAAAGGACGAAAGCTGTTATTGTAATGACAGATACACCCTGTTAACTACTTAAGTGATAACATTTCTATGGGAGCAGTTTGACTTCTGATTAATTGCGTTGTAAAAGTTCTGCTTTAGCAAGGACAGCTCAAACAACAAGCTGCTCCACTGTTTTTGTATTCAGCATAATGCCTATTTATGACAGGCAGTATAAAATAGCAAGTATGCTTGGTTTGACAGCAAGTGGGAAGCTGGAATTGTTTACTTGACTTCATTTCTCTTCCCCACTTGCTCCCTTTATTTCGTGCCAATGTGTGAAAGGGGGGAGGGTGGGGCACAAGACGTGTTTGAAAAATGTAGCTGGCTGGCTGCTTGGCTAATAAGATGCCCATCATGCTAGCAAGCGCCACTGATTTGTGTCTCCCTCTAACTCTCTCCATGATTACATTCTAAGAAGCTTCACCTCCTCTCTCTTTCCCCAGCTGATCCTCGTCTTGTTACGTGGCATTAATGACACTTCAGTCATTGTGGCTTTCAAGCAGAGCCCTTCCACAGCGAACAGAGAGTTGACATTTCCTGACATTTTCCCAACTAATTACAGTACAAATAATTAAGCATGTTCCTCTATGTAACAAATGAAGGCGAAAGCCGTCTGTCATCCCAGGCCATGATTGATGACACTCCGGGAGACTTTATCTGATGGGTCCTGCCATGAGGTACAGAGGAAGCAAATTTATTAGAACGAACAATGCAAATTTAGAGTCATCTCATCCAGTTATGCGCCGAGGCAATATCCGTGTCAAGGTGAATGTGACAATGAAAGCAAAATATTAGCATTTTGTGGAGCGGGTTGAAGGGGAAATCAGAGCACTGAGATGACAGGCCTAATTATTTCGGCTCACACAGGCCAGGACAGCTGTTTCTGGTGTCCTGAACAAGCCTGTCACACAGGTAACCAAATAGGGTCTGCGTATGAGTCTCTGTATTCGACACCACACGGATGTGTGTGCCACTAATGACCAATGCTAATGTTGCTGCCATGTCTCTAAAAATGTGACACTATGCAGGATTTCTCCTATTTTTATTTCCTCTCACTCAATATATTTCAACATAATAATGTGTTTTTTTAAATTAATGCTTGCCTGTCACATAGCAGTTGGACCCACATTTTCTGCATTGATCATTTTTACCTTTTTTTTTTTTTACAGAAATGGAACTAAATGGACATGTAGATACATCAACATTTAAGCTCATTGGAATATTTTAAATCTATTTGTTGTGAAGTCACGTGCAAGCTCACCTAAATTGATGTATTAAAAGCTGTTTCTATAATTCTGATAATGCTAGAAATATGTATCTCGGTGTATTTTTCTATTATACATCTTTTGAATAAAAATGTGCAAGATGAAAGAACAAAGTGGGCATGTGAAGACAGACCCCTGATTAATGAAGAATGTCTTAAAGCATGTAATCATCTCTTCAATAATCATACATAAACAGATAAAACAAATTGGTGTTTAGGTCAAATATGAGTGATGCTAATAAAAATGTGCATATTTATTAGTAAGTCCTAACCACAGGTATTTCATGGCAGGGACATTGTGTTCTGAATTATAGAGCTATGTGTGATATATGAACCAACAATTAACAATGAGCTTAGGCTTTTATGCTACCAAATAGCAATATGTTGTCTGCGTACACGTGCACTTTAGGGGATACAAAGGTAGTCGCCCACACTCAAAATGAATGTAGAATTTGTACTCCAGGGCAACCTCACAATGGTTCTTGAGGGGCAGGCAAATCCGGATGGGTTTGGAAAAAATCTACATGGGGATCAAAGTTTGCTGCTTAGTGGTTTGCTGGCTGGCTTGGAACAGATGGGCGTCGGAGGCACTATGAGCCCATTGAGATTCAGGATCCAAAGTGGCTTCTGCTGCTCTGTACACACAGGCAGATGATGCCTTTGTGTCAGTGGATTGCAGATATCCATTTAGATAGGAAAGGAGGATTGTGGGCTTTTCTTTTCTTTTTTTGGCTTATAGCTGCAGAAATAAAGCAGGAGACAAAGCAGAAAGAAACTGGAATGTATAGAGGAGTATCTGTAAGAGAATATCTAAGGGGAGTATCTGTAGAGAGTCACTCATACAGGTTTTTGTTCATACTCTAAGGTTGTGAACCTTTAATTGAATTTGTATGTAAAATAAAAACAACAACCGACCTTTGTACACTTTGTCGTGGCTTTTGTTTCCTTTTTTTGTCTCAGAAGAAACAGTTATACAATAACTGACTCTAAATGTGTCTTGTTTTTACAGATGTAATTTTATAGTTGTGAATTGAAAGCTCAAATACATTTAGCAAAAAGCATAACACATGGTTCATTATTTTTAACATGTCTATTTTGTTTGCAGTATTGCATCAACTTAAAATTCTGCTGCGGCCCTTTTTAATTGGAAGCCGACAAAAAACAGCTCTCATTAAATGTTTTATACTTTGCTCTCTGAATATTACAAAGGGCAGCATAAAACAGTGTCAGTAATTCGACACTTAATCCATGACCTTTGGAAAGACAAGAAGACGTATGGCCAATATAAGCTATAATAAAAGGCACAAATAGCACACACGATGTACGCTAAAACACAGCAGTATACGTATTTATAGGAATTTGTATTGTTTAATGCTGCAGGTTTTTATTGTTTGCATCTCAAGTAACTGATATGCAACACTTTCATGAAATGAAAAATGCATTAGATGTCAACTGAAGAAGAGACTTTTTTAAAGCTTTTCCAGTACTATCTAAACACGTCCTCTTTCAGTAGCTCCAAATGTCAGAGCAGTCTCATCCCTTTAATGTTTAGAGCAGTGACGTGCCGTTCTAGGTTCACTGTTGGCAGGTTTGAAATGCCATGAAGTTGAGCAGGGTTCAGAAGCAGTGACTCAAAGCCTGACATCCTTCTTACAACATGACAATTAATTCTTACAACACAGACTGTCAGCACATCAAAGTAGGAAAAAAAAGCATTAAACAATGTAAAACAGGTTTAACATTTTCTGTAACGGAGACTTCCATGATCTTCCTCAGTGCCCCTTGGGACACATCACTTTTTTGTTCCTGCTGTGCAGAGTAGTTCTAGTTTAAAATGCTAAGAGATCTAGTTCACTTCTTTTCTTTTATGTTTTTTTTGCAAGAAATACTAGACTTTTTTTCTTTTTTTAATAGATTGTTTATTTCATAGACAGCAGTGTTCAGTAGTCCATTGTGTTATTGCTGTTTTAAATGAACAATAAAAAAACAAATAAATAAACAGGAGAGAGAATGAGTATAACCTGGGAAGAGAAAGCCTCAAGGCCTTGCGTTTAACCTGCCCATCAATCCCAATCAATGTCATTACTCCGTTCCACTTCACTTTGTCTGCATCTAGTAACTGTAGTTTTCTAGAAGTGACCATTGTATGGCGCTCTATGAAACAGTCACAGGGCTAATGGGATGAGATGCAAAGAATTATAAATGCTGACAGTAAATCATATTACATCCCTAATAAGCATTAACTGGATAACTGGGTCAAAGCTGTATTATCTTAATTGATTTTTCTAAAGAAACCTGACAGTGAAATGTCAATGCTTGAATATTTCTTCATGCATCATTAAAACAAGATTGGCTTTTAACAAAAGGGGAGGAGGACGGGATCCTTTGGGCTGAATTGATTCTTGCTTGAGGCTGCCTTGCAAGTAAGTGTATTACATAAAAATCTATACAGGATATTAAAACAACACCCATTCTGCAAGACAGTTACAATTAAACGCTGACACCCATCCATGCTTTTGTATCTGCTACTGCTGTCTGCCAAAAATGCGTACATTAGCCATGTGAGTTACTGCATCCAGACTGTATAAATGCCTACAAAGCTAATGTTAAATGGATAATTGAGCTGTTGCTTTCTGGCCAATGACGACAAAGTTTCAGTGTAATATTAAGCTAATCTAGAAATGACACTGGAATTATTATTGGAAGTCATACAATTGGAATAAAATGTGCTTTGTTTATAAAACAAATAAGTAAAGCTTTACTGAATGCTCCATATGTGGAGGTTTTTTCATATTTAGAACTCAAGAAACCCTGCCCACACTCAACAAAACCAAAAAATTGAGTTTCAGAAAACACAAAAAATAATTGTTTGATACAGTATTACAATGAAATACAAAATGCTTCAACATTTTAACTTGGGATAAATGAAACCTTAATACCAACAAGATTACACAACATTAACACAAAATAAAATAAAAACTACAACATTCTGTATATTTTGCAGTTTCAGAAACACTTAAACAAATATGTGTTTTAAATACTTATTTGTTTTGTTTTCAATTGTATTTTCTGTTTATTGTGTGTATTTAGAAATACTGCATTTTCATTTTAAATTTCTCTTAAATTTATCAGTGATTTGCTTGTGAATATTTTATGAAATGTATAAGAAAGTATAGAAAATAAATGAATGAATTTTCTCTGCAGTGTCTGCAATATTGACATTTCCAATAGATTTTTCTTTAACATATTTGCTGGTGTTTTCTGTGCAAGTGTCTTGCTTGTATAATTTTACTGTTTAATAATTGTGTTCTCATGTTGTGTTGCAACTAAATCTTAACTAGATATGAGATGTGGCTTTTCAGTGCAGTACTTTGCAGAGTAAATAAAATATCAAGTTTCCCATTTGATCACAATTAACTTTGGTACTCGCCATTAACAGCATCACTAACAGTTTTAGTGCTTTACAGCAACAGGATCAAAACCACATCCCACCCAATCACTCTGCATTGCAAGGAAACTCTGCTTTTAACTATTCTGTCAAACATCTGAAACATGCTGTTCTTACAAACCAACCTATGATCCTAGGATTAATGTGAAATTGTCTGGTTGTTTGTACCACTATAATTCATGGTCAAAACGTCAGCAGACACCACTTTATGCTGATGGTATGTAAAATCACTCATGGCATCATCACTTTGCATCTCAGGTGAAATTTAATAGGATATCTGTGAAATGAGTTGAGGGCATGTTTTTCATATGAAGTTACTGCAACTTGGTAGGATGCGTCCTATTCTGAGAGTGAGCAGAGTCATCCAAGATAGTGGGGTTTGGGAGTGTGGTGGGCCAGAGTGGGGAAAGGGTTGGACTGGGTCAGTTGGCACGACCGCAGAGCAAATGCTGGGAATAAATCAGTCTCACTGACATGGAGCCTCTCATCAAGTGACATCCCGCAGTGTCCCCATCAGTTACAAACTAATAAAGATGTATGGGGGAAAACAGAAGCGATCGCAGCAGATGCCAAGGTGAAATGCATCTAGTGTCTGGAGAGATATGTCATGGCTGAGAAACCCATTAGGAATGGTTACTGATGTCAGGGCTTTTTAAATGTTGTTGCATTAAAGTGTTGATCCAGTTTCATCTGCAAAAACTTTATAGAAATATGTGCAAGAAGTTCACAGCAGAGGTGCAGAGACTTTAACTGTGCACCAGGGGTATTCAAGTTATTTAAAAATATTTAAACACATTTACTTTATTTTTTTAAATAAACAAAATGACACAAAATGATGAAGTCTTTCTCAATCTATTTAGCAAAAAACAAAGTAGATTTAAAATTCCTGGGAAGATGACATCACTATATTAAAGAATGTAACAAGATTTTTTAACTTAAAAAAACACAAGTATACACTATTGCAATTAGTTGAAAGTGACTCAATTAATGTCAGTTGTTGATTTATTGCAAGATCTCACATTTGTCTCTTTGATGGTTAGGTGTGAAAGCATGTGTGAAATAGACAGAGGGAAAAGAGGCAATGTGAGGTTATGTGGAACAATGTAATATTCATGATAGTCCAAGTGGAAGTTGTTTTGTTTCTGAGCTCCTGGAAAACACCACACACACGTGTACACACACTAAGCAGCACAGTCC
The DNA here is from genome assembly GCA_037177535.1 of Pseudomugil gertrudae. NCBI lineage: Eukaryota > Metazoa > Chordata > Actinopteri > Atheriniformes > Pseudomugilidae > Pseudomugil > Pseudomugil gertrudae. The sequence goes on along the minus strand of JBAMHV010000006.1, from coordinate 18,212,848 downwards.
GGTGGTGCACACCTGACATCTGCATATGCCATTCAGAAGGGCAATATGTGTCTGCATCAGTGATTTCTAAACACTTTGGGGTCAACAAATTATTAATATTTAGTATTAGCACTGATGACAATGTGGCATCCTCCTGAGAGTCGGGCAAAATGTTGAGTGGGGGCCATTCTCTTGACGTCGACTGTGTTTGGCAGATGGTGCTGTCAGTTTAGGTCTTCGTTTATTCTCCCATGCATATGGCAGCATCTCCCCTTCGTTAAGAAAAGAAAAAAAAAGACGAAAGCAAGCAAGCTCATGTATTATCTATGGGGCCAAAAAGCATGCAAACATGAGCAGGGATGTTTCAGAGGGGCTTTAACTTCTGTAAACAACCACCGGTGGTTGTTGTAAATGTAATTTTACTGGCAGAAATAGCAAAAACATATGGCCTGACACAGGAAAAGGGTTGATACCTGTATGAGATGTACCGGTAGTTCCATGAGGGCAGACACAACAGTTTGTGATAGGATGTAATTTAAGAAACATGTTTATATAATTTTAGTTTTAATTACTTGAATAACAGCTTTTTAAACAACTTTTCATCACAATTCTGGCAAACCTGGGATTACAAAAAGTAAAAGTAAAAGCCATATGTCAGTCTAGGGCCACTCCGTCACAGATTTACTTGTGAATATTATGCATTTGTAGATAGGTTCAGGCTAATAATATATAAATAAATAGACAAAATTTGACTTTGAAAACATTCACTTTTAGAAAAAAAGAGAAAAAAAATTGCAACTCACAAAAATAAATGCTAGTTTTGTAATATGAAGAATTCATATTGATACATTTTTACATTATAGTTGATCCGTTCATTAGCTACAGTTTCAAATAGGACACTTAGCATTTTGTTTTTCACAGCAGTATAATGAAGTAAAACTGTTTTAACTTTCAACAATTTGCAGTTACTAAAGATAACTGATCTGTATATATTTAAATAAAAATTAACAACCTCAGCGCTGATACTGTACAAATGCACAATATCCATTTTCAATTTTCTGCAGAAAATTCTAAACACAACAAAACTCTTTTTTTCTGTCATTTTTGTATGTATTTATTTTTGTGACCTAGTTTTGTTCAAGATATGTAGACGGACAAAATTTGACTTTGAACATGTTCACCTCTAGAAAATTTTTTTGCAACTCACAAAAATAGTGTCTTTCTGCAGGGGAGCAGAAAGAGGAAGAAAGAGGAGGGAGAAAGACCTCAGTTAACTTCTGGAGTGTTTAACAGCGAGGGGTCTTACTCCTGCTTTTCTCTGACACGAAGGCGGGTTGGATAGAAACGACACTGGGGTTGAACCAGAGGATGAGTGGAGATATGAGGGTCCCTGTGGCGACCTGGCAGGTGCCATAGCAATGGATGGTGGGAAGATAGGAAGGACAGGCAGAGACACAGAGAAACAGCAAGGGAGAGGATATCCTGTTGAAAGGAGGGGGCTGTGGCACCAACAGCAAAATCACTTGTGACAGACCAAAACACAGGTCGGCAGCTTTCATGTTAGAGCCTCTGTCTAATCTCTGTGAGGGAAAAGAGGTGAGAGAAGGCAACGACACTAAGACAGACAGACAGAGAGAAGGTGTGAGAAAGCAACAAAGACGGATATTGTCAATAATTAATCATCAGATTGTTCCATGCTATGGTTGTTGAAATGACAGCTGTTTTGATTGACAGATTTGGAGCATTTGATCTGCATGCTGTGGCTCTTGCTGGGAACTCGCTGTTTTCCCTCTCTTGCACTTGCCTCACTTGTTTTATCCTATAATTCCTCTGCAAGTCGCAGAGCATCTATTGCATAGAAGTTGTAACTGCAAGACAAAAGAAAGCATTTCCCTGAATTGTTACCATTTTTTTTTTCTTTTTGACAGCATCCAAATTGCAACTTATATGAGTTATCTCTTATGTAACAGACAAAAGGGGAATAAATGCTATTTGATTGCGATGAGACTGTATTCTAGGGAAAATACTAAAAATTTTAACTTTTAAAATGAACAATATTAAGTAATCTTTTTCTGTAGCAGAGAACTGCTGAGACAGCTGAGCTTCAGGGAAAAATGTGGAGCAAAAGGAGTTTGTGATAGATGGTTTACATTAAAGTCTCAATCCAAAATGTGATCAGGGCATCTTAACAAACATTATGGATAGGATTCAGTTAAAATGCCATGCAATGCTCCATTCACCGTTTGCTGTGTTGCTGGAAAAGTTATTTCCAGTGTGTAGTATCCGTGGTTCGTGGGAGTCCATTATTCAGTGAGTGAGTGAGTGTTTCCTGCTAAACAAGGCCTTCATTGACCTAATAATTGGCAGCTTTCTCAGTCACCAGCATGTTGAGTAGTATTCATTATTCATGCTCATTAAATTCTGGGCCTCATATGAGCAAAGACTGCCAGCTTGCTGCCAAACTGTGTTGGTTTTGTGATGTGCCCACTTGAGACTTGGGGATTTAAAACCAGGACACCACTTCTGAAAAACCAGCACATAAATACACAGAAATCCTTCCGCTTCCAGTTTAATTTGATCACATTTGACAAAATACAAAATTTTGCCCACCTCCATTCTTCAGCCATGAAAAGGATTTGGAATTAATAAATGGTGGAAAAATGTGCACATTGTCCCCCATGAAAAGAGATTTAGAGTCAAATCTGGCTATTTGAATAAGCATGTTCATAGTTAGTTGATTTTTTTTTTTTTGCCAGGCTTTATACCCTATCATTTATTCTGCATGGGAATCAAGCTTGTCAACAAAACCTTTTTCAATGAAAGCGGCCTTTGAAGCTTTTTCAGCATGCAGTGTTGTGTCACATCCTATTCAGTTGTTTTTCTCACCGGAAGAATTGTCAGTTCTTCCATCATTCTGTAACACATCTATGATTTTGGAGTGAAAACAGAGCAAATGCAATGTCTTAAGGCTCAATATATCATTTTAAGTCATTTTTAACATGGTGCCGATCTTGAATAGACATTTTGTTTACTTTGTGCTTGGTGCCAGCACAACTCCTAAAGGTTGATTTGTCATGATCTCAGCAAAGAATAAAACATTTAACGTTAAACATATGCTTGGAAAGAACCATGACAAGATTAACCTGAAACGGTGCAGTAAAAAATAAAAAGATTAGAAAAAAAAAGCTAAAACTACTATTAAGGTGCATTTGAGGAAAACAGAGATAAGGGGAAAACAGCTATGTTTTACATGCACGCCACATGGAGAGCAAACCCAGCTATGTGTTGCAAGTGTGCTGACATCTAAAAGGAGAATTTTTCACACAGTTCTAAGCCAGTTATGATTTGAAAAGAGGTTATGACAGATAGACAACAATTATTTATCGTGGCACATATCAACAAAGTACTAGCAGCTGTCTGTACCATTTCCAGAACTGCACAGCCTTTCGTATTTGTCTCTCGTATACTCGAATCCCCAAGACAAATACCCACAGTTCCAGCACAGAGAGTGGATTACTGCTTTCCCATATGTTGTCCTGTGCAGACACAGCCGTATCAATCTAAGCTTGGTCAGTTGCTCTTTCATATACTCCTAATGTACTGGAAAGCCTGCCACAGTCGGTTGCCCCTCACTGCTGGTCCTGAACAGGTCTCAGACACAAGCTCCACAATGGAGAACAATCAGGCTTTTCTGTTGGATTACGTGGGGAAAAAAAAAGAAGAAAAAAAAAAACGAGGGGTGAAGACCCCCAAGTGGCTGATTGTTGTCTGGTAAGGTTATGTTTTTAAACAGACTCTTCAGCTGTGGTTCTTTGTGTCAGAAACAAGAGGTTTATATAAACACTGAGGTCCACCGAGTCTTTCATTCATCATGGCTGCCTCTGACAGCAGCATGCCAAGAAATCATCTGGAATCATCTTCTATGGGTTCCAGCAAATGCTTACGCGTGGTCAGTCCTGGGTCCTAAGCCCAGCCATGTGAACTGTGTGTTATGTATTTATAAACACCGATCAAACATTGTTAATTTATTGTTCAGGTGATTTTCGACTCATATTATTAAAACATGCTCACATGGCTTCACATAACTGAGACATACAGTTTCAGTCATGTAGAGTATTATATGAGAATTCTGTGAGGCAGCGTTTGTTTGTAAAAGATCAGCAGTTATACTTAAATCACCCTATCTATCATAAGCAGATCCGAGATGACAGCCGCCGTTTTATGAGTCACAAACTCACAATAGGTTCTCTTGTGAGACATGAGCTCAAATATTAGTTTTGAGTCTGTTCTTTGAATTTCTAGAGTTAGTTTGGATTACTACCTCTAATCCAAGCACTAGTACGATGGGGAATTTCCTGGACTCAATGAGATGGGAGTGTTTCCGAACAAACAAGACTTCAAAAGGTGTGCTCGGCAGAAAGGTAAGGTTGAATGCAAACATGTATTCCTTTAACAATATTTATTTTTTCTCCCCTCAAAGCATCTCTCCACTTGGATCTAAAGCTTAACCTTTTGACCGACTAAAATACCTGTGCTGTGTTTGATTTTGTAAATAGCAACTTATTTTTCTTTTCTTAAAGAGTTTAATGTGTGCTGGCTGACATTTAACTTATTAGTATATTGAATGATATTTCCTCCTAAACAACTGCCAATTAATTTAGCTTCTTTAGTATAGATAACACAGATTATCCTGTGGTTGGGGTACATGATGAGGTCAACACAGTTTTCCAAATTCTTTTATTAAGAAATCCTCTACTCTGGTCCAAAACTCCTTTTAATTGACATTCTGTTCTGTGGTTGGTTGTGGAGGGCAAGTCATTAGAAGGCTTAAGATCCTATTTCTGGAAACGGGTATTCTCTTTAAACGATTGCATGGTGATGTATTTAAAATAATTATTGGATAAGCCTGAAATAACCTAATGACATGCTGCACTAATGTTTTATGATCTCTAACAGCTCAGTTCCACCTTTGAAATAGATCATTTTCTATTGTACTGTGTTTTTTTTAGTCAACTGCACACATAGTTTTGGTGCGCAAGACGACAAATCTGTGAAAGGTTTTGAAGAATGTCTAAGAAATGATTAGGAACAGATTTGGTATGCTAAGCCCCTCCAGTTGACTAAATGGGATATAGACAGAAAATGAGGGAAATGGAGAAAATGCATAAAGAGATGTTGAATTTAGTTGTTTAATATGCACTCTATTAACTGTCTTTTTTCAGTTGTGCAGAGGAGAAAATAATGGATTTTTATTCCGCTAATTCATCACATCCTAAATGCTTAAAGTGCTGCATGTAAATGCTGCCTTTGCCGCACAAGACTGTGCAAACTGCACTCCCTAGCACAATGCCATCTAAAACATCTTGATCAAAAATGAGTTAAAACAAAAACCTAACAAATAGAAAAGAACGTAGTTTTTCCTTACAATAATCCTTGAATTATTTAAATATGTAGATGCAGTGACACAATACATATAAAAAAAACAATGTATTTTGACAGAAACCAATGTATATACTACTTCAGCGTCATACACTAAGAGTTATCATGCTGTTGTCCATATCCAGTGATCTCAGATGTCACATAGTGCAGCAGTTTCAGACAGCTGTGATCTGTGTCAGGCAGTTTCCATCCCCAGGCGAGAGGTCATGATGGTTGACTTCATCTCCCTCCCCTGGCTTCCAATCACTCAAACATAAATCAATACTGTTAATAACTGTTTGGACGATGTCTAAATGGGATATCTTTGCTTGAAGCGATATTAAAAGATATTCCCTCGCTGGTCTCCTCACTTACTCACTGGAAGAGAAAGAAAATCCCTGAATTGTGTTGCTTACTGCAGGTCCAGATTTTTCAATGTCTCTATCATGTTTATTTGTTTGTGTATCAATATAAATGAGGTAATTCCACACAGGAACTTACTCCATGTAAAAAAAGAAAGTAGCTCATAGACATATACTCCCCTTCATCCAACTGCATGGTATATTTTGTAGAGAAAGTGTTATTTATCATGCTACCTTTCTTTTATTTTATTTTAGTTCACACTTCATTTCTGTGATATCACAGAAAAAAAAAACAACCATCATTTGCAAATGAGGGATACTTTCTCACAAAAAAAAGCTTGTGTGAGAAATGATCAGGTCTGCGAAGGTCAAAGCCATTGACTGTGAGAGTGTGGTGTCTTATCATTCAAATTATCCATTAATTAGCTTTCACACAACCATGGTAATAACCTACAAGCTTTGGACATCAGCTAAGGCACATTAAATGTTTTAAAGGGTGTTTCTGCAGTCATGTGACCTCTATCTCATCTTGCTTTCATTTACTGTGAGGGTATGCATCAGTAGGCTAAGTGTATTTACTCTGATAGCACTGCCACGATGGAATTATGTGAGCTTGTAAATACAGTTAGCAGACAGCTGATCTTGGCTTTTTATTATCTAGTGGAGAGTCTGTGAGAGAACTGCAAACTGTTTTGCTTTATGATCCATTGTAAAAGCTATTCAAATGATTACTATAAAATAATAAGATTACTTCATATAAAGCCTTACTGCTCACTGATGCAGGGTGGTCATCAATACGATTTGTAGGTTAACACTGAGGTAAACTGCAAAAACTGTAGAATGAGAGCAATGTCACATTACCCTTTTATGTGGCAGTGTAATATATACTATATGACAGGGCTGTTTGTTGGACAGTGGGCTTGGGTGTTGCACGTTTCTTTTCTGCAAATATTGTTGACAGAAGACTTCTAATTCACTTTACGAGTTTTCTATAAAGATAAATTGTGCACATGGTAATTTCAGCTCCTTGTGTAAAGAATGGTTCAATAAAAAATATTATCCATAATACAACTTTAAAACATTGCACTATTTGTTAAAGGGCTGTGTTGATAGGAAACTGGTATCCCATCAAAAATCATAATAATAATAACACTATGGGTCATTTTTGGACCTATATACATTAAAATAACAAATATAAGACACTGTGCTACAGCCAATTGTTATTTATTTATTTATCATACTTTTTATTGAATTAGTCATTACAAAAGTAATGTAATTTTACAAAAAAGACTAACTGCCTTTTGTGAACAGTTTTCAAATCAGTTAGGATAACCTGCGATTTCTTAACAAATACATTTGTATTCTTCCTTTTTTGTCTTTTGTGCTGATTGACTAAATTTATGTAAGTACATATAAAACAATATGAAGTAAAATTGAGCTCATACGCAACATTAAGCTACAACCTCAACTGTGATATAAGTTCAATGTGAGCCACAGTAAATGACAGTCATCTAAAATTCTTGGCAACAATTTATGTCTGATGTGCAGACCCCATTATGATGATACCTGCTGATTCATAACAGACTGTGAGTGTGAAGAAGAGTAACAAGTAACAGATAACAAGTAGCGTCATGCTAACATTTAATGAGCCTACTGACTGAAAAACAGCTACCTTGTCTTGTACATATTGATACTTCATTAGGTTGCTACTCAGTTACTCACAATTCTTTATGTATAGCATGCTTCTTTGCTAGGTCATATAGTTGGAGGTCACCGTATACAAGCAAAGGTTTTGATTCCACAGTTAATCCAGAATTTGAATCAATCAATCACTCAATCAATCAATCAATCAATCAATCAATCAATCAATCCATCCATCCATCCATCCATCCATCCATCCATCCATCCAT
>JBAMHV010000006.1:18120579-18133111 GCA_037177535.1 Pseudomugil gertrudae | reverse complement strand
TATATTTCCACGCTCTGCAGGTAGGTGTCACAATTGCTTTGGCTATAAAACGAAGGAAGGACACAACCTTTAGCCTCATGTTTTAACCCTCAAACTCAAAATCTTTAGTACCCGGATAGTGCCACCGTGCATATTGTTGGAATGAAAGCTGCTACCGCCTCCAAAGCCCTGCGCACGCTGAGACATCCACTCAGATGATTATTGTATTATTTCAGCTGCATTGTTTGGTGCATTGAGAACAATTAGTTTGCAGGGTTTTGAAACACATCTCCCATTATATGTGATTAACATGTTATTACTCAGGATCCTTCTGTTTGCTTATTTGCCACGGTGTTACCATTTCATTGTATATTTACGTGTGAAAAAAACCCATTTGGCTTGAAAACGTTAAAAGGGGAGGGGTCGGTATGCATAACCGAACTGGAGTGAACTTGGGGATTTCTAAGTGGAGTAGCCTACATTTGATATTTATTTTTTTAAACGATGGCGGAACAATGCCTATAATTTATGCAAGTTATATTGCAAAAATGGTAACTGACATCTGTTTGTTTTGTAAATATACATATTATGGACGGTTTTTATTTGAAACGCATTTGGGAAGAAAAGCTACACAATCTTGTTATCAGGAGTACTTTTACTAATTTATATCTTTGAATGTACATAAAATAAAAACGCGCTGGTATAGATTTGCTGGCGGGATATATCCATTATTCAAATGAGAACATATTAAACTGTTTTCCCACCTATTAAATTATTTTTGCGAGTCCTTTTATTCAAAGAAGACTTGTTTGTTATTTTATTTATTTTCCTTTATCATCGACGTTTTTTTAAAACATTCAGTCGTTTATTGCGCTATCATTTTGCCAGTTGGGCGCAGATGGGAAATGCTTGATAAATCTCACGATTCAGAATCATTATAGATTTTTGCAGATTGCAAGATCTATTCTCTCTAAATGGACAATCATTTTCATTTAAGACCTCGTTCTGTTTAGGGAATCTCTTTCGGTCACATATTCACGACCTTGGTGGGTATAAACGACATGCTTATTTCATTTTTCTCTCCTTTCCTCTCTCCTCTTACCCTGCCACATGTATTTTTCTGTGTGATTAATATAACCGAGGGGACGCATCGAGCACTATGGGGCTCCCAACGGGACCATCCCTGGAGCTTTTTAAGCCTGGTTCAAGATGGGTCAGCCCTGCCTGCTTCATTATGGCACGGCATCGAGCAATACATAAAAGTCTATCTAAGCATCTGCCAGCTCCAATGGGCTGTGTGATGAGCCCTAATCGGACAGGCTTTTCCCTGCTTTCATCACAGCTTGGGTAACATAAGACATCTAATTAAACGATTATTATTATTATTATTATTATTATCTTTTTAAAAATCACAAATTTGTCACTTTCACTTTTTTGTGGACTTGAAATTCTCTGGATTAAATATTGTATCTTATTCTTCCAAGAGGATACCCATGTTCACCTTCAGCCATAGGCTTACTAAAAGCTAATCCTTAATTTTCCAGTTGAATTTGAGCTTGAGTGTTGTCCAAATGTCATGGGACCCTCACCCCAATTCAAGGACGTAATATTCAGTTGCCACCAGGGAGGCAGTAAAGGATAAACCCACCTAAACTCAGCTAGTCTATCTTTAAGGCTGACATAAGTATTTGTGACGTAGCATGTGCTTTGCTTTGCTATGAATAGTGCTACACACTTTTGTTTTAAGTTGTAAGAAAATGCAGTAACTAGAACACATTGACTTTTGTTTAATTATATTGTCATTTTCATCAAGGCACATTTAACTATATTTTTACTTAAGGAACTTCAATACCTGTCATCTACTGTAAATGGAAGCCATGGATGTTATAGCCCCTGGCCAGCTTCATCTTCCTCAGTCCAAATGCTTTCATTAAGAGCTGATTTATTGAAATGCATGCTTTATTCTCAGGTGGGCTCCCCCAGGGATTCGGCACTGTTGTCAAATAGCACCAGAGGCAGTCTCCAAAGCACACAGGGGCCCAGCCTCTCATTCGGTCTCTCTTTCTCTCACCTGCTGCTGCTCCCTTCAAATGTCAACATTTGTTCTCAATAAAAAGAGTTATTGTTTCTGTGAAAAGGAAAAAAGAGAAAAAAAAAATACTGGGTACCCAGGCACCTTTGAACACATGAAAAGACCTTCCACCCCACCTCTTTGTTTGATTGAGAGCAATGGCAGGTGAAAATGGGAACAAGGGGGTGACTGCACATGATAAACCTCAAGCTGTGAAGCCTGTTATGAAACATTTGTGAATTTATACCACAATTAGTCACAATTGTGCAAAGGAATTTCCGTCCCCTTTGAGGAAACTGCTCTTTCACAATCATTAAAGTATAGGAGAGGAAACCAGGGTGCCCTTGACGCAGCCTGGACATTGATCCTCAAGGGTGAAACAAGCTATGTTACTCAGACTTACTGTAGAGACCTAAGGCTAAACCTGTATTTTAGAGTGAGGTGATAATTCAAACCTATCTAGATATTCTTTAATTATACATAGCAGACATAATCCTATCTCACCAATAAGCCTGCTATCCAAACTAAGGCTGGTTGTCATTGAAAACTAAATTGATGGTATCAAACAACCTTTAGGCTTCAGCTAAGCATAGCTTGACAAGTGGACTCATTTTTTCTTATCACTAATCAAATAAGCAGCTTTTACACAGATAATTCATGAGCTCTTTGTATCTTTTATCCTTATATCAACCTGTTCTCCTTCAAAATAGTTCAGACATTAATCACTGATTCATAGTTGCTAAAGTTAAGTTTTTATGGGAACAGTTTGTAATAGATATTTGGACAGGGATGATGAAAGATATGATTTATTTTATTTTATTTTTATTTTTGTGTATGTGTGTGTGTGTGTGTGTGTGTGGGGGGGGGGGGGGGTAGATGACAAGACTATTCCACTCATTCGGCTAAGTTAGGTTAGGTGTTGGTTTGCTTGCTATGTTTATGTGTGCCACAGACAGGCACAACGGTGTACTTTGCATTTACCAAAAATCCACTGAGAGTTATCATGTCAATATAAACACATCTTTAATAGAAAGAACCAGAAATGATCTTTAAGCAGTTTGAAGGCATGGACTAAACAGACTAAATTATGAACAATAGTCTTAGTAACTTTATACACAACTTGTCAAAATTTGACAATAAGCAAAGTTAGAAAAGAGAAATAAAAAGCATCATTACCCTTTGATTGAAGATTTTTTTAATTCATGTTTTATTGCTCTCATTCCTATTTTAGTAAACATATCTATTAAAAGCTAACCATAAATAGTGCTGATGTCCAAACTTAACCAGAAGTAACCCTAATATTTAAGGGAGACCGAGAGAGACCAAAGAGGTTGGTGTACAAATCAGGTACAGTTGTGTTTAATAAAACACATCAAAGTAGATGGGAGGCTATAAAATGAGTCTGGGGTCCTGTCCTCTCGTAAATGTGTCAGGTGAAATGTCACTACTCTGAGTGATCAAGGGGAGTGAAGTGTGCAGTCTTTATGTACACACACACACACACACACACCGAAGGTACACATGGACCTCTTCACAACCTACACTATCGTGCACACACACGCTCAGACTGTGAGACGCTATTACTTGTTCATGCTACGGACTAAACAAGGCCATTAGGAGCCCTGACTTCCATCCTAATTGACAGTTATGTTTAATACCTATAGCGAGTAAACACCCTACAGAAGTTTATAGCACCTTCGGGCTGTCAGTCAAGGGAAGAAAGAAGAAACTGCCCTGAATACTCCTGTAAAGCAGATTATTAAAAACGTTAGACATGTTGTTTATTTTTTTTACTAATCCATACATGTTTTAATTGTTTAATAACATAAATGCACAGTTTAGTACTTAATCTGAATTCGCACTTGACAAAATATTTGCTTTTAGTTTTCAGTAGTCCACGATAATTATCCTTATTTATATTGGTGTAAATGGTTTTGCACTTGTGATGAAAATACAATACAACATTAAACCCATTTAAACTTTGTATGAGCCCCTCCATGATCTACACAACTGGATGTGTAACTGGAGACCATTCCTGGTATGGGTTTGTACAGACATACCGGCTGTCAAGGTGTTTTAATTCAGTCCCACGAGTACTCAGTGGTCTTTAATGCATTCTTACACGACTACATAGTATTCATAAGTCAGACCACCCCTATCTATGACCTCAGTCTCAAGTTTAACCTCAACCACACATCTGTGAAGTTTCATGAATGTGCTTTCCACAGCCATCATACTGACACAATCTGTCCACAGACAGACATATTAACACCTGTTACAGTCTTCTAAACCTCCTTTGTGGTAGTTTTCAGGTAGTTTTCAGGGCTACATTACGTCATGACACATATACACAGAAGCCACATAGGGATCAAAAGCAGAGACTTCAGGCAGAGGCTTCTTCTTTGTCAATGTCATCATCAATAGGTGAGTAGAGACAAAATAATTCATAGGCTGAAACAAAATGATGGGGCTAATAGTGTATGAGTACCAATTATTGGCCATCAACTTTAGAACAGTAATAAATATTGGATTTCCTTTTTTATATTTATCTTAACTTAAATTTAATTTACTCCTCAACTGTAAACACAACCATGTCTTGAAAAATGACATATAGGAGAGAACATTCAAACTCCTCACAGGAAGATCCCCGGTTTGATCCTCGGCCCAACCGAGGCTCGAACCTTCTTGCTGTGAGGCCACAGTGCTCCAGTAAAACATATTTTGATTAAAAGTACTTTTAAAAGATAATGTTTAATTTAAAACAAAAACACAGCCTAGTTCTATCTTTTTACACAGTGTTATCATGTGAAGTGCATCCAACAAATGCAGCACACAACAAAGGCAAAAAAGGATCACTGAGGAGGTAAAGTCATTACAAGGATTCAAGTTGTTTGGAACACATCTGCACACAGTAAATCACACACAAATATCAGAACTGTAAATCTACAGTTTTAGCCATGTGTCTACAATAACAGAGTAAGGTTTATTTACAAACCTCTGCAATGAAATAAAGGAATAGATGGGTAACTGATAAAATAAAATGCTTATGGTTTGCATGGTTTAAGTGGGTTGTGACTCTTATAGCAGTAAACACAAAATTATTTCAGTATTAAAGTTTCACAAAAAATACATCAACAATGTTGTACTCATGGAAAAGATGTCCTTCCTAAAACTTAAATTTAATATTTTTTTTAGGGTTAGCAATGCTGCATTTCATTTGAGTCTATGATTTAATTTCCATTACATTTGGGTGTTGTCATCGCACATGTTCTTGCTTGCTTGTGATTGTTTGCATACATTATGTACATCCAAATTAAGCAGCCACATCTGTCTGAACTTATGTGTGCTTAATACTCAGTTACACCTCCACCCTGAATTCCCAGATGTCAGCTCCAAGATCGCTCAGGCCTACAACTGGATCAGGCAAATACGAGGAAAACCTGATTTTCGCTTCATGTCTGTCTGAAGTGTTTAAAAAAATAACTCAGTATGCTTCCAGTCAATCGTTTTTTTTTCTCACATTATTACTATATGAGACATCAGGGAAGTGATTCATGTTAAATTGTATTCGTCAGACTTGTCGGGTTATTAAAATAAACTTTATTTAAAGCATACACTTCAGTGATTTAACTTGACTGTTGCTTTGATTCTAAGTTACTTTCACACATTGCTAGCAAGGGGTGCAAAATGTAAACTTACTGCAGCAAACTTTGACCCCAAATGCTCTTTTAATTTACCCTGGAAGATGTGCCTTGAGGCACAGTTTAAGGCTATATGTCAGCTGTGTTCATCTGAAGAACACTATTTAAACATGTTGCATCACTAAAAATATATCAACATGTAAGAGCTTTTTCTGTTGATATAGGTGATGATATATCTCTGCTAACAATCTGTATCACCCATCAAGTTTATGCAACTTTAATATTTTAGAATGTCAAAAACAACATAAATAACATGTGCAAAAACAAACTACTGGAAGACAAGGATAACTGAAGTATACTTGCAGAAGTAAAAATGTTTCTGTTATTGTAATTTATTGTGCTTCTTTGAGTATTTTGGTTTTGTAAAAAAATGGAAAATTTAGTTTTAAAGATAAAAGAAAGAGACTGGTTTTCTAAATGGGTGGACTGGGCAAAAACCACACATCACACTTCACATACTGTTGTAATGCTGACTGGGAATCCATGTCTTCTCACTTGGAGTGTGCACAGGTCTTTGACCAACAATGGGATGGTTATAGTTGCAAAACAGAACATATAAAGAAGTATTTTTTTTCCAGACACAATTTTTATATTACAAAAAATATTTTGGTAAATATGGCAGAGGAACTAAAATTATAAAGCAAATACACCAGCCAAAATATCACAGGTAAAAATTTCAGGAGTAAATACAATGACAGTTTTAAAAAGTGAGGACCTTGATTTAACCACCTCTCTTTTTTCTCCCTATTGCACAGTTAAAAACACTTGTCTTTAACAGTTGGCAATAAATTGGTAATCAATTCACTACTTCACAGATCAGCTTTTTCAGTAACTGAGTCCAATTGCTGTGTACTGTCCCTATTGGTGACCCTTAGTATTGAGTGTTTTGGCTGCAGTGTGCTGGAACAAGTATATTTACATAAGGTACAGAACACTGATGTCTGCATAGACCACATTCCAGCCTTTAGAAAGAAAACAAACTCAAACTATACCATGAGGTTGGTGACAATTCCTAATTAAATGGCTTGTTACAGTCGTAATTGAGCTAACATGTTCTTACATCAGCTACCATCATTTTATTCTGTTTCAAAGACAAAAAGTTTTTTGTATCTGGTACCTTGCAACTGACAAAAGTGTAGGACTGAGAGACTATTTCCTAAACAAAACCCAGGATCTTTTTCTAATCATAATGGTTAGTTATTCAATCAGGCATATAGAGATGTGTGCAAATGATTTTCCTACAGATACTGCATTTATATATTTGTATCCTGCTGTTGTTTCCTAACTGTACTGAACCGTGATAGTAAGGACAATAATACTTGAAATTGTCTATACAAAACTATTTTGATGATTAAAAATTGAACATTTATAAACAACATCCACAGGTCAGATTTAAAGTTCTTTGGTGTATCTCCATCACATAAAAAATATTCTTCAAGTCATAGCAACTAATACACCCCCTTCCCCCGCCCCCTTTCTCCCACACACACACATCACTACCACCCACCAGAACGCTTCCCCTCCCGTCCATTCCCTTTTCAAACAGCTTCAACTCTACTCCTCCTCTGCTCTAAATAGGGTTATTCCCCATGAGGTGAAGTACAGTTAGATGGATTTGGTGGGGAGTCTGCACACTGCCAAAAACATTGCTTTCGCTCTTCTTTGCTCCATCTCTCTCCTCTCTCAAAGGACAATCCTTCTTTGACTCCCAACTCACCCAGGAATATTAGTCTTATTGCATTTAATCACTGAATTCTCACACCCTAAAGATTTCAATTCATTAAAGGCACTCAGATATTCAGGCCAGCTGCTTCCTGGCGACTGGGTAAAGACAAGGTGGAGACAGACAGGCTCTGAGTGTGTGAGTGTGTCTGTGTGTGTTCCCTCTCTTTCTCTCTCTGTGGAAACAGGGCAACCCAATCCTCAGCAATGCCCAGGCTGTGCTCAGCACAATTCTGTGACAGCTATACCTAATCACACTACACAGAGGTGGTTCTGCTTATACTGTGTGATTGTATGTGCGTGCAAGGTACAGAAATATCTGTAGACGAGAGCATGTGCATGTACGCTTTGAACTGTGCATGCACATACTGTATATGTACACACATACACTTACACACACATATGCACACACAGCTTTGCAAGGCTTTTAAAGGACAGACTGTTGATCCCCCCCCACAAGCGAGAGAAGCGGCTTACATCTTTTTGTTACAGAGGATTGAAGGTGCATTCTAATACAATTACGCTGACGAATAAAGTGCTTTATAGGAGAAAGGAGGTGCCACAGCAGCATCAGGCTGCTTGATGCTGTCCAAAGACACGTCACTGGTGACATATAGCAAAAAGAGGGAAAGAGGGAAAAGAGTAGAAAATTTAATCTGAATCTATAATTCAGAAAAAAAATGGACTTTTTTTGTGTCGCAATTTTTTTGGAAATAGGTCATTTCCACTGTGAACAAAGACCCATGTGAAGACTTGTGTGTGTATATACAGTATAGTACGCACACACACACATACCCCCCCCCCCCACACACACACACATATATATATATATATATATATATAGAGAGAGAGAGAGAGAGAAAGAGAGAGAGAGAGAGATAGAGGTGCTCACCACTCGGTGTCAGCCAGTAACTGACCATCTAAATTTCCATTTTCCTCCTCTAGCTCCTCGAGGTATGTGGTTTGGTTGAGGTTAGCTAAATGTTAGGGATAAGCAAACGTTTGTGGTTAAATCTCCAGAAAATTCATGTAAGTCAATGTAATGCCCTTTGAAGTCTTGTATACTCAACTGCATATTTGTGTGTGAAAGTGTGTGAGAAAGAATGATGCATTTTTACACACAGTTCTCCACACGCATGTGTGTGTGCGCACCTGTGTGTGTGAATATGTTACACTGACCAGATGGCTGCAGACTGACTTGGGAATCAATATTTAAGAAGAAAACATACCAACAATGCATCTGCATGTGTTTGCTGTACCCCTGTGATAAAATATTGACACTCTGGTTTTTGCATGAATTATCGGCTGTGGTCAAAAATAGGATTTGCGGCTTACAGGCCTGTATCTGTTTTATGAAAGCGATGATGACTGCTACACATTTGTGTCAAATGTGGATGTAGACAGGCTGTGTGGATGTTTGTCATGAAATACTGCCACCAACAGCAGATGTCAAAATGTGTTGCTGGCAGTTGCTGTTACTTCTGTTTGAATGAGCAGAAATAGAGAGAAAGAGTTAGGGATAGAGGGAGAAAGAGGTGCCATGTTGAACTTCTCTGGATCTGCTTATTATAAAATGCTAAACTCAAAAATGCTTTAGTTGTCACACTGGGCATTACAGGTGATTGTTACATATGTGATGACTGCTAAAGCCAAAAGCCATAATCTTCATACCTTCATCTTTATATCGTCATCATCTAAAGAGATTAAAAAGGGTTTTCCTGTTATTTCAAAGTGCATGTACTAGAAGAAGTCAAACTCAACATTTCTTTTTATTTTATCATCCTATGTACCCCCAAAGATGAAAACGTAATGAAAACCATTAAAAATAACTATGGAAAATATGATGATATTATAAAATAAATGGCAAATTATATTGTGGAATTATGTGCTGACCAATGCAATATTGGGATATTGTGAAAAGTTCAGATAGAGTAGACATTGGTGCAAAATTAAATCATTGAGAATTCAGCTATGAAGAAAATGTGGTTGTGTCAAAAGAACTTTGTCTGTGTCATCAGCTGTTTCCTTGATTAGTAGAAAACGACTAGATAGACTAATTGTAGTGAAGCTGAATATTGTAAATAATGAACAGTAATAAACCTTTTTACCATCTTTTACAAATACAGCACATTTTCATTCTACTTGAGTTGATTTGAATGCCTTTTCACTAATCCATATCTCACACACTATAAATGTGACACTCCTTGGGGAATTTACTTTTCAGTTGACAGTATCTTGACCCGAATCTGATCCAAGTGCTCTCCTACACTTTGCGAAGAGTGAAACCAAGCCATCTTTATTTTCAGTCAACAATATAGTATGTGAATGAATGGCACAGCTGATGCAGAGCTGCTTTGACATGTCATGGAATTCACACTACACACAGATTGAGTTCTCCCTCTCATGAGAAAGTATGCAGAAAGGACATTTGGCCCACGCTGGGTATGACTGGCATGATCCACCAAATCACATCTGAGATTAAAACAAAAGAAGACAAAAAGCAAATTGAAGATCAAACACTATTTTTTTAAGTGTAGGTGAGTGAAATGAGGGAGATGGGGTTTGTATACAACAGAATACGCACTTACCATAAAAAGAAAAAACAAACAAACATCATGACGTTTTGTGTTTTCCAATAATCATACCTGTAATTATTAAGTAAACAATAATTCACTTGTGACCAAAACAGACCAAAGCTAAGATAAAACCTATAACACAAACTAAACCCATTGTTTAAAAGATCTATTCTACTATCAGATACCTTGTCAAATGAAATGTCTTGTACATTCAGAAAAAAATAACATTTATATAACACACATTGCAATTAATCATTCATTTTACCTTACAGGCTTTTCAACAAGGATATGTGGGGAAGCTTTAATTAAAAGCATGTCAGGACAAAGTAGAATGAATTCACCTGACTTAAATCTTTTCATCACTTCTTTGCTTCTTTGGTGCCAGCTCAACAATACCATATTCAAAAGTGTGCCAAGTAAGAAACAAAACAAACTCAGACTTGCTTTGTAGGCTGTGCAAAAGAAGTGTTTCCATGAGTCTTTCTAGGAGTCTTTTTGTTCACGAGGACTGAGGTGTGCCCTGTGATGGACTAGCAACATGCCCAGGGTGTGCCCTGACTCCTGCCTGTTGATTTCAGGGATAGGTAACATCTTCCTGAGACACTTTATTTGAATATGCAGTACAGATAATGAATGAATGGATAGATGGATGCGTGAGGTGTCTGGGACATGGATGTGTGTTTGAACAATAACTACTGGAAAATTGCAGAGATTAAAAAAATACCATCTTGTAAGAATGTATGAGGAAATTTATATAAACTAGTAAAAAAGGAAAAGCATTTTTGATGTTTCAATATTTGACTCAGAATAATATGAAGGAGCCATCACTCAGTAACTTTTCTGATAACTATTAAAAATGTGGAAGATGTAAATAAACACATCTTTTAGGTTATTATGATGCAAAATTATCATTAAAACTGTGGTTATAGAAAAGTTAATTAAAGTTTGTCAGTATAATGTCCCCGCAGCATATCTACATAGCAAACATACATAACATACAGAAAGAAATCAAATAAGTTTCGCGGGCAATGTGTTAAAGTGTTTTAATTGTTTTTTTTCTTTCTTTTTTTCTATAAAGATGATGTTTCAGTGTTGGAATACTTGACTTTGTTCATTCTGGATTAATAAAACACCACCATAGATTTTAGATAGACTATCATGCAGCAATTAAACAATATCAAGAGAGTTATTTGTGGAAATTTAAGACTTCAAAATCGTTAGTGTCCCATCTGGTTTACGTGCAAACATTGGACACCAAAATTCATTTGATGGCTTTACACTTGTGTAGTCTCATTCTTTTCCATATTTAATCCGTCAATTTAATTTATAAACCATATAACACAGAGCATCTGACGGAAAAATTACACTTGAATTACACGCTGAGCTGCTCAAAGCATACATCTGAAGATTCCTGTGCCAACAACTATGAACTGGGATCTCTGAACCTTAATTAGAGTGGAATGATGGTCTCTGAGGACCCAGTCTTTTGGCTCCTCTTCCTCCTAGTACAGTCCTAGGTGACTGGGCATGCCTTACAAGATCTGATTAGTTCAAAATTAAAACTTCATTAACTGTCAGGGCTGATTAACAGAGCAGCGGAAGAATGCTTTTGTTCAAGTTCATTATATATTGCCTTGTCTGCTCTTTGATAGCATTTGCATATATAATACATAACTGCAGCTCCTGTACGTCTTCAGCATCCAGCTTTGATCCTTAAACAACATGGTGTTGCAATGTGTGATGTTCTTTTTTACATTTTAAATATTTATTACATTTCCACAGAGACTAAGAAATGCAGGTAAATGTTTTGAACGAGCTTAGCCTTTATTTTTTATGATGTAATACGTTTGGCAAAATGTGAAAAATATTCAACTTTTGTTGTAATTATTTAACTTTTGGGTCAGATAGTTAGGTTGATATAAATCTTTTAATACTGAAAGTTGAAAAATTACAAAAAAATAGTTTTTTTCTGACTTTTACCTTTTTCTTATTTAAAAGCAAAAGTCAAACTAAGGATAATCAAGGAAACATCTTTTGTGACTCCTTGAAAATATGACTAATAATTTTACAGGCTTTTTTTTCAAACTTTTTCCTTTGTTTTAGTCTTCGCTGAAGTGTTATGGACAGAAAATGCTCATTAGCTTACTTATATTTTAGTTGTTTCAATATGGTAGTTTTAGTCAACAACAACATAAAAGCAATAAAGTTGGGTTTTAGTCAGTTTAAATGGGAAAATAGAAAACAATTAGTCAATTTACAAAAAATGTGACTTAATAAGTACTGAAAATTGTAACAAAGTTGAAAAGATTTATAAATGATAATTGCATTGACTAAAAAAACATTTGTAACATTTTTGCATAAAGAACAAGGGCCGAAACTACTAAAGGTTTGCATGTACTAAAATGTGTGCAAACTCATTGCTCACGCTAAAAAAAGTACAAACTGATCTACTAACAGTGAGCAAAACGGTTTGCGTCTTTCAA
>JBAMHV010000006.1:18081409-18095951 GCA_037177535.1 Pseudomugil gertrudae | reverse complement strand
CTTGGTATAGACCTAAAACCTTACTTTTAATTAATTGAGTGGCAATTAAATATACAGTAGCAATAGAGATACTTAGATTTATCCTCTTATGTACTTCAAAAAATACAAAATATGTTTAAAGATATAAGATTGTAACTTTCCTCACACTACTTGTGGACTTATCAGACTTCCAAGATAGGTCTTGCCCAGTAAATGATGTAGGAGATGTAAAAAGATTGTTTATTCAGAATTTTCTACAGATAAAAAATGGAAGGGTGATTTTGGGTAGCCAGGGTGCAGCCAGAGACCTTTGGTGAGCCAACCCATGCTGGACAAATTACCAAAAGACCTAGCCAGAAAGATAACAAGAGCACGAATCAACGCTAAACGTGGCACAGAGGAAATGAAAGCTGCCCTGTACTTAGATAACCATCGTGTCGACTTACACAGCAAATTACAGGGCTGGCTGTTATAACTTGCATTACACTCTCCATCTTCAGATGTAACATGGTTTGTGAAGGAAAAGAACAGAAGTCAAGTTCTGAAACACAACTTCAACAAAGTTGTTTCCTTTTGTTGCTTGGCCATCATAGCACTCAGGCATCTGATAAGGAGCTAGCAGCCAAAGTAGTGAATGAAAAAAAAAGTGTCAGACATGGGTGCACACATACACATGCACACAAACCCACACACATACAGCTGCCATATGTTTCAGGAAGCCAGGAACCCTTCAAGATGAGAGAGCCTTCTGAATTATTGATCAATGATTAGCAAATGCAATAGAAATGTTAGCCATGATGTTGGCTGTCTGAGTAGTGTACATTAGTGTGTACTACCACTAAGCTATTGTGTGACCAGCTCTATAACATGCATATTCCTGCCTTCGCAACACTTGTAAATAGTGATAATCATTTTTAATGACAAATAGATTTAAATAAAGCAATAAGCTGTACATTTACATATTGTATTTCATTTTTATTATAATGTTTACACATTAATGAAAGTGTGTAGGCGTGTGTGTGTAACTTTTGTGTGTAACGTGTATCATTAGAGGCTACAAAGAGCGTCAATGCTGGATTTCAAGGGGGATCTAATTCATTATTAAGTCAGGGACAAAACAGGCAGTATGGGAGACGGGTAACAGTAGGTGATTGTTGGCCTGTATTGATTACTAGCAACACCAGGAGCAAAGTGTAGTGTGACGGGAAGAACAAAACTG
Organism: Pseudomugil gertrudae; assembly: GCA_037177535.1. Lineage (NCBI taxonomy): Eukaryota > Metazoa > Chordata > Actinopteri > Atheriniformes > Pseudomugilidae > Pseudomugil > Pseudomugil gertrudae. The sequence continues at coordinate 18,094,753 of JBAMHV010000006.1, read as the reverse complement.
GCAGAGCAAATACACACACACACACAAGTGTTGACACACGCATTGACAAACAGGTCATGGCTGTAGAAAAGCCGTTGTCATTGCTGTTGAAACAGATTGTCGTGGCTGTTGTGATGCTCTTTCACAGAGGTGAGTCATTTGGCTGAAGATGGTGGCAGGTTACCACAGTCAGAAAGTTGACAGCTATCTAATGTGGTGAAGTGTCTTTGTTTGTGTTTGCCTAAATGATGGGAGCCTATTGGTACTGACAGGCTGGTGGAGGAAAAGAGAATATGCACTTGCTGCTTCTATGACAATTAATGCATCCTACATAAAAATAAAGTTTAATTAAATATATGTTTTTAATAAGGAATTAAAACATAGTAACACAGTGTAATTCACCTCCAAGTGTTGAAGAAAGGTTATTGCATTATTATAAACATTATAAACATTGTAAAAGAATGCCTTACATAATGGGTTATAATATAGATTTTTTTTAAGTAACCTATCTAAAGATGTTTACATCAATTATACAGCAATTGTTAAACAGGAGTCATTTTATGTGTATAAAAGTCTTACCACACTTCACAGAAGTATGAATAAAAATTTTAAAAATATATATCATTTACCTTAAATTGCAGCAACAGATTTTTTAAAGTACAATAAAACCAAAAGTTTGTAATTTAAGTAGACAAAACTTTAATATGTTGGACAATTTTTTCAGAAACATGCCTAAAAAGCAACTAACACTGAGAGGTTTTTATGTTTAGCAGTTCAGTACATGGTATTCTTTTTGTAAGGTATCAAAAGTATCAAACTATTTGTTAAGAGACAAAGGCGGGTGTTGTAACCCTTCACTTCTTTTTTTATATTCTTCTCAACACAACTGTTTTGGGGTTTTTTTCAACGATATGGTCCCAACTATACCAAATAAATGTAAAACATTTCTATCGTATGTCTGTTTTGGAATGTTTGAGAAGCCTAAGATGTTTTTAGAATCAAGCTAAATTACATGCAAATAGTTTAATATAAATTGAATGTAAATATTAATTAATTCTCACGTATTAGTCACCACAAAACTCGGCTCTCTTCTAACTCTGTAATGCATGAAAAGCATACTGTTGATTTTGTTATGCGTGTCCTGTGTCTGTGCGCTCCAAGTGTCTGGTTTCTGGCTGTGACAGAGCAGCTCACACTGCGAAAGAGTCATCTTTATTATAATCTGCCAGACGTCGTGGCAGCTCAGGAAAGGAACTGCCACAGCTAGGTAATCGAAAGCCGCTAGGCTGGGATACGATGAGGGGCACTTGTGAGACGCACCAGCACAAGCCATATGGCGTACTAGCTTGGCAAACCTGGCAACTTTCCACTTTATATCCAAATAAATGTTTCAAGCCCACATGACAATTGGGCTTTGTTGTTTTGAGAGACAAACTGACAATGTGAGATTATCATGTTAGGGTTGTAGTTTTAACTGTGCACGTCACTTCTTTGTTTTCTGCTGCTTGTAATGTGTGAAAAAAATCATATGATGGCAATGTTATTTAGGGATGCTCTACTGTAAGTAAACAGAACACGGAAGGAAAAATATATGAAACGTGATCACTTTAGTTAAACTGACTGCCATTTGACCCTGATGCATTTACTGTAAACATTGGAGTACCGGTAATACAAACCAAAATAAATATTATCATAATGCTGGGGGCAAGAGAGGGCTTTTTTCATAGTCATTAAAATATGAAAACACAACACAGTACAATGTGAAATCCCATGGCTTGATCGCAGTTAGCGAGGAAAAGCTAATTTTATGATAAATTAAAGAACAATGTGATTTCTCTCAGGAGATATTTTTCACTTATTTTATGAAAAGGACTAAAATTAGCCTTATCATATATTATCTTAAATGTGATTAATAAAACATTAATTTCCTGGTGAATGCTGTTATTATATTTCTTTCTTTTTCCTTGCTGGAGGTCCATTTCTCCTAAGGCCTGATTACCATATTCTACAAACACAAAAGAACAATAAGTTACTGTAATGAAGGTTAACTTGGCCCAGGAACAATGGGAGTTATGCAGGGAAGTCACAATAATGCCAAACATTCAGATTTAATCCAGTATTAAATTCCATAAAATGTATTAATGAATAATAATTAAAATAATCTTGATTTATTTTGTTAATTATTCTTCAAGTAGTATAAAAAATGTTAATGCTTTAACGTGTGTTGTGAATCAGAGCATTCAATGATTGTTCACATAATGTATATTTGCATCTCAGCAAAACAACTTAGCATCTCAAATAATTTGATTCATCCTGGTTCATGAGTTAAAGCTGCTCTGCATTCTAAACTTTACTTACTCCCCCTATCTGCCAGGGTAGAAATGCAGTGAATAAAAATGCAGTCAATAGATCACAGGGGACACTTAAATGCAGACAGCCATGATTATGAGTTGTGGGAATGTGCCACAAACTTACTTTGGGCCAATATGTATTGCTTACGCTTATAATAAATGTTATCTTTCTGAGAAGAAAAAATGCTGTCAACTTGATGAAAGACACAGATGAGCATCTATATGGCTGACCAACCATGCATAGATATGCACAAATGCAGTTTTCACAGAGGAAGCGACAGAGAAAGAAAATGTGCTGCTATATCATCTCTTTCAATGAGCATGAGTAATTGTATATACTTGTTTGGGTTTTTTTTATAGGATAGAAAAGAAAAAGGGATTTGTAGAAAACAGTGACTTACCACTGAGGAAAAGTAATTTTTAATTAACCTTTTTATTAAGTGAAATAAATAAATATGTTATTAAATGTTCCGATAGTCTGTAAAATTGTCATTTTTGCGCTTTGGAATATTTTCTCAATGTATTCTGGATGTCTCTGGCTGCAAACAGTTTTGGAAGTGAATGACAAGACTGATAGAAGAGAAAGTTTTAATTATGGCAAATGTTGCCATTTAAATGATGACCTTTTCTGGAAATGGCCACGTGTAATGCTCTCTGTATTACATGCCATTTGATCCCTGTGTTTCTGCATTGTGGCGCTTTACAGGTATTTTATGCAAGATGTCTAACTGTAACTGTGTCCAACCAAGTCATGCAATTCTATTTTGTCCTAACTGGTATAATGACAGTGCTTAGAAAACAACAGCACAAGCTGCCTCTCCCTGGTCCATTAGCAGGGCCTCAATCTTAGCTTGAGGTGTTAGAAACTGTACTGGTTGTTTGTAATGAATATGTCTACTTTGCCTGACATATCAAATAGCAGTGTTAAAAATGACGTAGCGAAAACGAGATGGCATGGAAACTAAAACCTGTGTTTGAATATCAATGTATCACTGTTGTCCTTCTTTATCCTGACCTGGCTTAAAGGATTATTCATGTAACCTATCATGGCTAATGACAGTGAGTCATTCAGGTTGTCTATACACCACCAGCATAACAGAAAATGAATAGGAAGAGTAAAAGAAAACTATTTACAATGTTTAACTTTGAAATAAAAGCAGTTGTTAGTTTAGTTTTTCTTTGTTTTTTTTTTTAAATTAAAATAGGCAATTGGATATTTAGACAAGGCAAGTTTATAAGCGGCTTATATCACGATTAATCAGGAGGATTCAAAGTGCTTCATAGAGACATTAAATCATTAGAAAATATGAGACATAATTTAAAATGAAAACAAAAAAGGAAAATATAAAAGCAATAGATAAAAAAATTACAAATTTATAAAAGGATAAAAAAAAAATCAGCTCGAAAGACATTTGGACTCAAAATAAACCTAAAACAAATCTAAATAAAAACATTACAGAAATGCAGGTGAGAACAGGTGGGTCCTTAACCTGGATTTAAATAAACTGAGTGCTTCAGCTCATCTGAAACTTTCTGGTAGTTTTGTCCAGACGTGGAGCATATTGATGAATCCAGCTTTTCCTCGTTCTGACTCTGGGAACTGTTAAAAGACCGGGTCCAAATGACTTGAGGGGTTTGGTAGTTTCATACAGAGACAAGAGATCACTGATGTATTTTGGTTTTGAAACGTTCAGAGTGGCAACATATAGTCTATCCCATCGGCAACTCCAAACATCAAGTGCAGTAGTCCTGCAAATATTAAGACATTTCTTGCAAGACTTGACTGATGTGGTTGTTCTTAGTGAGGAGTCAAGCAGCAGAGATCTGACCTGCAGTTGTCTAATTGTTTTTAACAAAACCTGTAAAGTCACTGTTGCAGTAATCAAGCTGAATAAGATAAAAACATGGACTAGTTTTTCTGAGTCCCAGTGACATCAGATCATTTACACTCTACATACATATTCTTAATCCTTTGATTATTTTTGTGTGTTTATTTTTTTGTTTAGGTCTGAATTCATCAATACACCTGGTTGGTGGTTTCTATGTGTATAGAATGAAGGTCTGAGTTAACTTGTATTCATTTTTCTTTAAATCCAAAGGCAATCACACCTGCGTATGTTTTTCTATCTGAAAAAAGTTTAAATTACAGGCTATTTTTCTTTGTTTGTTTATTTTGTTTTGCATAGGGCACTCCTTTTACAGAAGCCCCCCCCCCCAAAAAAAAAAATTCGGGTTTGTGAACTCCTCATCCCCCCTCAGGATTACCCCAGAAATATTTTCATCCTCATGGTGTCCCACTGAGTGTGTGACAAAATACTGTTGTACATATGCTTTTTGTCCATTTCCTTCCCTTCCATGTCTTCTTTACTTCTTTTTTTTTCATTTCAAAGCTATTATAACTGACCATACATGTGGTATGAAATAATGGCCAGTGAGTGACCCAGACTTAATTTAAAACCCTAAAATGAACTTACAGAGAAGTGAAGCCAAGCACTTAATTAAATTATCTCTGATTTACATTTACCTTGGTTGAAACATGTTAATATTATATATATATATAATATATATATTTATATCATTAATTAACAAAGGTCATTTGCATACTATATCATTTTGCCAGAGGGCATGATAGCAGACCCATCATCACTCTCTGCAGCCAAGTGTGAAGACGTTTTGTGTGTGGTTGAAAGAACCATTTGGGCCATTAACAAGACTATCACATAGACACAAATGAACTCTGACAGCATTTACTTCATTCGCATAGGACGTATTTTGTTGTTACTTACTAAGAAGTAACACAAGTGTTCCAAACTTTAGTAGAACTAACCCACGTGGTTTTTAGAAAATAGCCAGCTAATTTGACATCAGAAAAATAAAAGTTACTGCGGGTGGAGAAAGTTCATCTATATCCACAAATAAATGTCCTTTTGAGCCTGACTGCCCTCTGAATTTGCCAGTGGCAGTTTAACAAGGGAGTCCCTGTCCTGTTGTTTGGTATTCAGGCCCCAGGCCAGCCCTAGAGGATCCCTTCTTCTAACATCGAGAGAAAAAACATTTTTCCCTGTAGAATTATTTCTGCTTGAATACAAATACAGAAAGTATCTTCTGTATTCCAATGATAAAAGTAACTTTAATAGATAGTCTTGTTTACCTTTTTCTTTCTATTTATTAAAATTACTGTTGGTTTTTGTCATCAGTTGTATTAAGTCTATAAAGTTACAAAGTGAACATGTCAAAAGGAGTTTAGAAATAAAAAAAAGAATTGTACTTGTAGGAAGCATTGAATGTCTCATTGTTCTTTTTCTGTGTCACCTTGAAGCATGTTTACTTAATATCTAGTCATTATTTGGCAACACTCATTTAACAAAAAGGCAGCTCTCCATTAATCCTTTACTTTAACTGTGTCTGTGATTTAAAAATGTACATTAAACTCTTATTTAGGTTTTGAATGGATGTATGGAAAAAAGTATTGCCATAAATTGTTGGTCAAGACAAATAATATTTACAAAGGAACTTGGTTGTACAGTATGTCTTTGGCAACTCAAGCTATACTAATACTATTTAAAATCAATACACACTCATATCATGAAGATTAAACTAATTTATTTTTTCTTTTAGTTGGGATTTTATGAGATATATAACCTTTGCTATTCCCCACAGCATGCTGTTTGGCACCCCACTGTACAAGGTTGGAACACTGTGATGTTAAACTCAGTGTCAGTTTGAGTGCACACTTAAACTTGAAATATTTTACCACTTGTACTTGTAATTTGAGAACCCTGTCTGACAGGGAGCTGAAAAACTAACTTCAAAGATGTTTGTGTGCTTTGGGGGAAAAATACCCAACTATTCTGTTTTCTTCATTAGAATATTACAGGTTTAAACTTATAAAATATCAAAGTCATAATGTAATAACAGACACACACAGACACAAAAACAACCAGACAACAATAGAAGAAGGATGTAAAATTAGTTTAGTTTTTTTTTGTCTGAGAGCATCACAATGGACATATCTCAGACGCATACATCCACTTCATTTAGCAAATCTACCACTCCTGTATTCAGAGAAAATATGCTAAATATTATGTTGCCTGGAAGAATGAACAAGAGAGTCCTTGTTCTGATGTTAATATAGGGGAGTGCTGAGGGGTACATTTAACTTCTAGGTTTTGTTTGCATGTTGTTGATGACTATGACTGGACTCACAAAATATAGCTTATGTGTGTAACTTTATGTTATCTTTTGTGGCCAGGTTACCAAGCAGACTAGATTGAGCTTTTCTGGAGGTGTGGCTTAAAAGACAAGAAATACAAACCACCTGAGATGGATGCTAAAACATTGTTCAGTAAATGAAAATAAAAATAATTCATTTTCTGAACATCAGAATGTACAATTAATTATAAAACACAGAGCTTACTACTCTGTAATATATATTCCTATATAAACTAAATAAAATGTATCTACAGCTGATGACAAATGCATCCAGATTTTTTTTTTTAAATTCATACTATCTTTGTTTTCCAAGTGAAGAAAAAAAAATATTGTTGTTACCATTGTCCTTGGAGTGAAACTAAAACAATTTAGAGTAAACTCCAGTAATTAAACAGAAAAACTTTGTTTCTGAAGCCTAATGATGCATTGATGCATCATCCCAAATACAGTTTTATCACACTCTTTATAATTCTGTTTATTTCAGTCTAAAAGCAGCTACAGCAATGCATTTCTTTACCCAGATAAACTTGGCGAAGAGGATAACACGTCCCTATGGAACCACTTTTCTTTGCTTTCTCCTTAATTTGAACTGATAGGCAGAAAATGTGTTGTCTCTGTATTTGTACTCGTCCTGCTTTCTGAGTATTTGCATTTTAGTAACAACAAAGCCTGTCGATGTCAGATCACTCATTGCTGGATATTGTTTTCCAATGTAATGAACATGCCTCTGAAGTTCTGAAATAAGAATCAAATTCCCTTTCAGGGAGATTCTAATTTATCTTGGGGAGAGCTGTTGTATGCAGATTGTTGTGCTTTCTTTAAAGAGCACAAGAGCCAGCCAATCTGATTTTAAACACTGCCTAATGCTATATTTGATCTGGGGCCACAAACAAGTTTGTTTTTTTTTACTTTGCTTTGTTTAAAAAAAAATGCCTGTTTCTACCTTTTTTGATTAATTTCTGTTTTATGATTTTTCTGGCGTAAAGGATATTGTTTACAGCTATAATAAAGTGGTTGATGAATCAGATGTGTCACTAGAATACACACGTTTGGAAAATAAATCAGTAGCATAAATTATAATTGGGATGTGTCAAAGTGTACTACTGAGTTATTGCCTACGGCAGTCCCTTAAATCATGGAGCATAGTTATAAGGCATACATAATGCTAGTAAGATATCATTAAAAGACCAACATGGCCATGGCAGTTTCCATACATAGTGACATTGTCATGTCAGGACAGTGACCCAATGTGCTGCTGCTGGTGGCAGCCACTTGGAGTGAATTCACATCAACCTTTTTAATTTTGAATCCTAGTCTGTTTGCTTGGAAAATTAGGTTTGTTTGGTGTATTATGAATACAGTAACAAATAATAATTTGAATCAAAGACCAACAAACATGGATTTTGGTCAGTTCCAAGTAAATCAAATACAGGTAGAAGACTACAAAACAAAGTGTATCCAGAGTTCAGTGCATCATGGATAAGTACAACCAAAACATACATACAAGTGAAGTGATAGGCAGCTCTGTACAGAAGAAATTGTCAGACATGGAGGAACTTAGCAAACATTCTGATAAAATTCTGATCCTGCTAATACAGCTAGGATCTAATACAATTCTACATGTAGCTGTTTTGTACTAGAAACCAAAGTTGTTCTGCATTAACCAATAGATGAGCATGTTTTCTGTATCAATGTATGCCTGGTCTTCTCATTCAGTAATTCTTGATACAGTGCCAGCTCAGGTGGAGGGTGGAACACATTATTTAAAAGATCTGATTTGCTTGAGAAGTGAAGCATGAATGCAATCTTGCTTAGGAAGAAAAATGGACCCTCCAACTAACCCAAGTCTCCAATCTTAGTGTGAATGCACACTTACTTCATCTGCTGTCATAATGCAACACAATTGAGCAGGTGTGGCTAAAAGCAACAACTTGTCATCCATTATCAAGTCCTGGGAGCAAACGAAAATTGTCTTTCATATACCTAATAATAAAGTTTATAATCTGAGAACATTATTTTTCATCTTCTGAGTTACTGAACAACATTTGGATAACAATGGTTTTAAATCCAGGTCTGATTCTGATGTATGGTGCCTGATTTAGCTAAGCACCTCTTTCTGAAACTTCTGTCCAGCTCTATACCACTGTACTAAACAGCCACATTAGCTACAATGCAATGCTCTTAAAGGGAAGGCTTAGCATTTAAAGCATCTGTTCATTTTAACTCATCTTTGATTTTGATAATGTAGCTGACATTTTTTCACTTAATAGTAAAACTGCAATTTTCATAATACATACAGTACCGGTAGTCCAAAAATTATTGGGGAACGCAAGGAATTAATGCCACATTTGGTATCTAATAAAACATGTTTTATTTCATCACCAATTATTAAAAATGCTTGTGGTAACTGTTTATTTGGTTACACTTTTTTTTGTCTTGTTAGATATGTAAAGGATAAAGAAACCGTGCATGGTTTTGTTGAGCATACATGTTGTCTAACCAGCCTCTTTATCTCAATAATGGAGAAAGCACCCCTGAAATCACAAAGCATAAATAAAACAGGAGTCCCATAACAATGAAAATATATTATATTACTTATAACCCACAGTTTATAGGAGTAATTTCAGCACTGATATTCTTTCTGTGATCAGTGTAGAAGACAAGAGGCTACGCCACTGTACATACCATAGCAGTCCTTAATAAGTCTGTCTAAGCCAATCCTGATAAAGACACTTCCCTATATTACACTTTTTTCCCATTTATTCCCTCAGCAGCAGTAAAGGAAAAGGGTATAAACTCCAAGCAAATACAGCAATTGCATTTTGAAGATGATAAATATTTCAGAAGCACAGAGGACATATTTAAACTACATTCAAGCCTTTCCCCTCTTGTGAGATGATTATCCTCTTCTCGCCTTTTAGAGATAATCAATGACTCTTGTTATCCCCCTCGGTACAGCTTTCTTTGAGTGTTGAATGGTATAAAATTAGTCTGTGTGTGTGCAAGTGCACAGTTGTGTGTAAAATGAATGCCTAAGATGTAGCAAGCTGTGAACACCATTAATCTACATGTTCTGGAAATATAACCAATTGTCAGAGAGGTGCTCACAGATATTCCATCACCTATCCAATTGCCTTTTACCAAGTTGCACAATTCATTTGCAATGTAATGCACCCGATAAAAAATCATTCTGGCGCACCACTGATTCTGAAATAGCTTAATCTTTTCATAGACAAAGAGAAGTATACTACCCATTTTGGGTCCAGAAATATGACTATAGTCCTCTATCAAATATTTCTGATCTTTCACCTTTAGTAATATGTGTTTCTATTTTAATACAAAAGATATTACCAACAAGATAGAAAATATGAAAATTAGTTTATGTTTGATGCAAATTTGTGAGATAAAAAATGTCAAATAGGCACTAAAAAAAGAAAAGTAAAGCTCTAAGGAGCATTTTGAAAGTTGTATTTCTCACATTCACATTCACATGTATTTCTAATTTTGAAGCATAACATTTCTCAGATTATAAAACAATCATGAAGTAGAAAAAAAATTGTATATATTTTTTATTATAATCCAACTTTTTTTTCAAATATAATTTTGCTTCTTGGTGTGGCACAAAAAAAAGACTTCTTAATGGGGAAACTATGGCATTTCTGACAAAAAAAAGAAATAAAAAATCAAAATGCTTCGATACGGGGTTAAAGAATATATCATGTTTAGAAGTAAAACACATCCATCACATGTCATTTCTCACACAACCTGATTGTTTGCGGGAGGACCAAAATCTCAATTTTTGGCAAGTTAGCCATTAAAAAAACATTTTTTTATGTTCAGAAGCTAAACAATAATATGCTTTTCATGCATGAAAATCTGTCATTTAGTCAGCATCGTGTTGTTGCTCCTTATTCCCATTTAATTTAATTCAGTTGATTTTTATTTTAAGCACTTATTCTCTTTTACCCACATATCCACATTTACCTCCCTGTCATCCTGCTTTCAGTACATGTGTATCATTAGCTCCTTTTTTCCATTATCTGCAGCCATCTAGTGTCGACTTTGTGCCCTAGAAATTATGCTACCTCTCTCAGCTTCCATTCCTTCAGTATGCCTGTACAGTACAGAGGCACAATGTTCAATGTCAATTTAGAGCTAGTGTATTATTGAAATGGTTTGTCGTAGATCAGCGGATGATTTCCACAGTAATTAAAGGGTTGTTCGTTGGCACACAGAAATTTATTCATGCTAATGTAACTTTCCTAGAAAGTCTGCATAAAGCTTAAGATATGTAAAGAATATGTGAAGATCAAGAAGCAACTAATGCCAGCAAGGCTTATCAGAAGTGAAAGTTATAAAAATGTCATGTTGCATATCATTTTAAAGCTAAGTGTGTATATATGTGTGTGTGTTTGGATGTGAGCCAGAAAAATCAGTCAGACAAACTTGACAGACCTAGAGCACAACCTGTCAGTGAACGCAAACATTACATTCACTGATATTGTGCTGTTCTCTCCCTAGCTGAGACAGACAGGCAGTAATAACAGCGAGCACCTGGGCAGCCTCCAGGCTCTACACCTCAGCCCCTGGGGCTCTTCACCTGGGACAGGAGGCCCTGTGCTGCTTTCCTTCCTGCTCAAGAGCTGCCTGAAGCAGGAAGATTATCACTCATCGCCCAGAAGGGACATGGCTCCTGGAATTCTGTCATATTCTTTTACATTAATCATTGGGACAGAGTGACAGTGTGGCAAGAGTACAGATATATATCACCAGTGTACCACAAACCCCTCACAGTGTCAAAAAGTCAACTTCCTCAAAGTTGTTTTGAAAATAAGGTAACATTATGGCCCATCTCACCAATTTACCTTTTTCTTAGGATTGCTGGTTAAGTATGATTGTGCAGAACATGATATGACATATCAAACCCCTGCAAAATAAAGTCTAACATTCATAGAATTTAAGTATGCAGCCCGGATGGACACAGTGCAGAAGACAAGCATGCACATAGACACTTTAAATCCAATATTTTTAACTGACACGCTTTTCTCACATCAAATCTGCATTTAAGCATTTTAAAATTACAATAAAAGCCAAATTATGTAATGCAGCAAAGTAATGTTCAAAAATTCTTTAGCGACTCATCACTTCTATGAATTAGTTGTCCAAGGAGATAAACTTCCTTTATAAAAAAAATATTTAGAGTAATAGTTTTCAAGGCTTTCTGAAGGTTTTTCACAGTTTTTCTTTAGGCATTGGAATTATTTAACTTCTTTTTGATTGGCACATCTTTGCACAATGTCCAAAGTGTCCCCACCCCCCCAAAAAAGAAGAAAAAAATAGAGGACACAGTACAAGTGGAGAACAAAAGAATAAGTGACAGGCTTAAAAAAAGCCTTGCAAGAGCAGACGTACATTACATACGAGTGATGGCCTTAAAAAATAGAAAAAAAAATGCAGCAGAATTGACACAGAACTTGAGACATGCATCCGGCCCCTCAGTTGATCCAGCCGAGGTTTGTTAAAGCCTCATTAGAAATGGTACCTATGGAAAGGTGGCTGTCAAGCAGCCATTCCAAAAGAAGGGAAACAGGAAGAAGAGGCTGAGGTATGCCAAAATACTCAAAAACGAGACTGAATATCTGTGGCCACAGGTTTATGGAGTGATGAATCCTCCCCACAGCCTTGGCATCAACTTTATTGAAGCAGTGTGGGATGGTTTTGACAGAGAACAGAAGAAAAGGCAGCCAACATCCAAATGGGAGCTTTGGGATGTCATTCAAGAAGCTTGGGGAACTTTTTCTGAAGACTGCTTTAATTTTTAAGAAAGCAAATTCTGAGATTTTAATGAAAACTAGTTTATGCCGTACTGTATTGCTAAAGGCAGATTAATGAATTTGTTCATTTGAGCTAAGCAGAGCAACCACCCTACAAACAACACTGTATATGTGCCAACAATGCTGCATTGGCCTCAGACAAGCAACCGGCTAACTGTTCTATTTTTACAGAAATGCATTTAGAAATGGAATAGACAGAAATTGATCCATTTTATGGAGCTTGAAGCTTAAATAATTTACCACCACAGACCTGGCCTCATCGTGGTGAGAGGACAATCACAAAGATCTGAAGGCAGCTACCAACTTAAATAACCAAAGATTAAGGAATTATTATAGTCTATCAGCTGACTCTAGTCCATTTCATTCTATGTAGAGCTGCAACTGAGCTCAGAATAATTTCTGATATAAATGTATTTACTCACCTGCTACTTTGACATACAACTGGAATAAAAGAATAGGCAGAAAACGCTGCCACTGGGCTAAAGTTGTTTACTGACCTGCTACCATGCTAACAAATTATGGCAGGACTTACAACAATGAATAACTTTCCACCATGTACAATGCTTGCAAATTAGTCTGCAGCTAGTACCAACATATTCCATATCTGGAAGTTTGTGTTTGGTATTTCAGATATAAGTAGTTTGCACTGGTAAAAATAAGCCCATCTCTAATTGTTTTTGTGTTTCATCTTAGCTGACCTGCAATGACTGTTTTGCATGAACCAAAAACACAATTTCTCATAGAAGAAAGCACTTTTTCTTTTGTAGTGATTTTAGTCGTCAAAAAAATAGTTGCAGTTTGGACCCAACAACAGATGTGTGAACTGTGATAACAGACCAAGTTTGTTGTTCAAAGACATTGTAGCAGTCAGGGATCCAGGTATTAGTGTCTCTAAGGGCCTTTTTCCACACGGCTGGTTCCCGTTCTAGTTCAGTTCTTGAGCTAGAGCCAGAGCTTTTATGGTTCTA
>JBAMHV010000006.1:18058292-18068685 GCA_037177535.1 Pseudomugil gertrudae | reverse complement strand
TCTTATTGATGCTGTGTACAGCACTTTGGCCAATGGTGTTGATTTTAAAGTGCTCTAGAAATAAAGATGGATTGGATAATAATAATAATAAACATGAATAAAAAGAAAGAGGAAGACTGAAGCCACAATGATTCACAATAATTCTTGTTAGTCACTTAGTCAGTCATTTTCTTAACCCAATTTATCCAATTAAGGGTCAAGGAAAAGCTGGAGCCTATCCCAGCAGTCATTTGGGCGATACGCAGGGTACACCCTGAACTGGTTGCCAGTCCAGGAACAATGAGAACGAATTTAGAGTGACCAATTAACCTAACATGCATATCTTTGGACAGTAGGAGAAAGCCGGACTACTGGAGGGAAATCACCCTAACACAGGTAGAACATGCAAACTTCACACAGAAAAACCACTGTTCGGACCTCACATGCTAATTATTATAATAAAATAATTTCATGACCCTCTGTATCAAATGCAGCAGTGAGATTAAAAAGAATTAAAATAGCAGAGGCTCTTAAATCAATAGCAAATCATTACCTTGGGAATAGCTGTTTCAGTGCTGTGGCACAACTTAAAGCCAGACAGACTCATAGATGCCATGTAGCTATAGATACATTGCGATAGTTTTATTGTTTAAAGCTATCTGACAGTGTGGAAGGAAAAAGATAACTTGAAAATGTAACAGTTTATTAGCTAGGATTTCTATACCTAACCATCGCTTGTAATGAGTGTTATTTTGTTTACACATTTCTCTGAACCATTGTTTTAGCACAGATAAGTGTCAATGTGGACTTGTTTTTTTTTTTTTTCTTTTGCTGCAGGTGACATGTGCATACATATATGTACAATGCAGACATAAAGACACCTACTCAAAGGACCTGGTTTAAGAGATTGGGTTGTTGGGGTTTACAAAACTGTTTAGATATCTGGAGAGTCAGTGTGGGCTCTTTTAGAGCTATAACTTGGGTGAACAAGTTCACCTGTGTAGCCAACTTGTTACAACACAGCAAATATCACTCCGCTGCCTATAGATACAGTATATGCAAGGATACAGTGCTATTTGTTAAAGTACCAGCATGTTGGTGTTATTTACACATTTAACAAACTGTCCTTTTCTATGATATATAATCAGTTTATTTGAAAAAATGTCCCCTTTATATATAGTATTATATACTATTTTAATATGATTTTTCAATATAGATGTGTTCTTCTAGACATTTCAATCTATAAGACATTAATATATTATGAAAATACCATTACCTACTGAATTTATCTCCAGGATTTCATCACAGGCCTCTTCTAGGGGTTTCTTCATATTTTGTTTATACTTTTTAAACTCAAGGGTTCTGTAGTGTGGTCCTATAGTGTAAAACTCTGAAGACTGACCAAATGTGAGTTTGGTCATGAGAATGAGAAGGGAGGGAAATCTAAATGAACAAACAATAAAAGAAACAAGAAAAAAAATGTAATAGTAAAATAGCATTAAAAAAAACTAACAAAAAACATTTAGAGCCCAACCAAAGAACAGCTGAGTAGAGAAGTCCAATTTTTCAAATCTGAAGCCTTTTTTTGAGCCTTTAACAAAATCTGAAAAAAAAAAAACATTTTTTGCTATGTTTATTATTTAATATTATGTGATGGGTAAACATTATTGTAGTGTTTTATTCTGTTTTTTTCTTTTTTTTGGTGTTCAACAGGGAACAGGAGAGCAGTATCATATGGTGCACAACAGAATTTTATATAAAGTTTTTGCCATAAAGTGATGCAAAATGTCTGAGAAACTTTATGTGTCAAATATGATATCTTTGGCTTTATAAATATTGGTATGTGAAGACAGTTTTTCTTGAGTTCTGTCTATTTCTTCCATTTAGAAAAATATATTAACTGAATAAACTTAAAGGCAAATAGTTTCACTTTAATTTCTTCACAATGTACAAGTCACGTGTTTGGTTGATAGGAGAGGAATAGAGAAAGAGAGGTAGCTGACACAAGGCCGCCCTCTATCTGAAGTAAAGGAAACACCCTCTACTGTACACGTTTTCTTAGTTGTGAGGGAGCAAATGCTTGTGTGCTTCCTCTTATAAGATTCATTCAATGAGTGGGTGTACTGCCACTTGCATAAAGGGGATCCGACGATGATGAGCATATAATCACTAATGTGATTTACTAATGAATATAAAGTTAATCAGGGACCAGAAACAAAAGCCAGAGGAGGGTTTGAGACCTAATTTGCAACACAGGGAAAGCAAGGCTGTGGCTTAGGTTGTATGAAATTTCCAGTAAATGTAGAATAAACTGGAAGAAAATACACATGATAAAGAACATTTTCATAAAGAAGGTTTAGAAAGGAGTTCTTATGATATCCTTTTTCTTTCAGAAGACATACGCTGGCTCTAATTGGCTTACCTGGTAAAGTGGTGGTTGTAAAGTGGCTAAAGCAGCACAAAAACATATAACAAAAAGTCTCATTTGCATTTAATTAATTAAAAGCCACACTCTGAGCTATATTTAAGCTAAATTTGATTGAAGCAACATACAGTGTCCCCCTTTAATATTCCTCAGACAATTTTCCTTCTTTTCAATCTTTTTGAAAACATACACTTAGTCATCTCTTTTGTGTGTGTGTGTGTGATTGTGTGTGGGTGTGTGTGTTTGTGTGCGTGTGTATGAGTGTGTCAGCCCAAGGCGCAGCAATACCCTTCTAACCGATGTAAATGGAAAGAGTAAGGAAGGTTTGGTGAGGGCTGACCTTGTTCTGCTGGGGCAGCTCACCCCAATTAATCACAAGATCCTTGCCCAGTTGCTTCAAGCTAATAAACAGCACTCTGAATCAAGAAGTCCCTGCAGTTATACAGCCATTCCAATGATTGCGCCACCCGCTCAAGATTAAAACCTGCTGTGAATAGAGAAAGGGCAAGTAGCACTTTTAACAATGCAGAGTGGCATGATGAGTTAGTTAGAGGCAGATGAGAAGCCACTCGGCCTTTTTTCTTTTTTTTTTTATATCCATTTAAGCATTTTACCTCAAATTGCATGTCAAATTACCCTCACAGTAAAATACCCTTAATGATTCCCTCCTTTCTTGTGTAAATAGTAATTTGCATTAATTTCTTACGCAGTAATACTTTCTGGGGATTTTAGGGATTATAGTTACAAAATTATTTCACACATTTTAAAAGGATTATTTTTACATTGTGAGAAATGACAATTTACTCTGCCACATACAAAGGCCTCTCCATGATTTTACCATTTGAAAAAAAAAACACACACTAGCAAATCACAGACAATTGAACCCTGTGAATAGAGAGCACAGTATAGTCTCTAAAGTGTTCATGTTGTGTAATTACCCTCAATAAAACATAGCCTATCTTGCAACGTTTAAGAACAAGGCAACAATGTGGCATTAAGGTCTTAATCACATAAATCCTTCTGCATATAGAGGCAGGGGTGTGGGGTGTTATGAGATACACTTTTTCATTTTCAAGTCCAATATATTTTGGCTCATAAATGAGACTTTAAACTTAAATGTGTTTTTTGTGTTGCATTTTATCTTCATTTACCAGAGAAAATAATTGCACTGTCTAGGGATATCCACAACAGAACCTCTTTATACATCACAATGCAGAAAGTGTCCTCTGTCCTCCCTTACTTTTAAGAGGGGGACAACCCCCCAGCCAAACACAGTCAGACCCAAACACATAAAGACACACACAAAAATAATAATAATAAAATGAGGTAAGGCCAGGTCAAGACACTGGACTTTACATTAGGTGAGAGCAAAGCAAATGGGAGTGTAGACCAGGGATTGTAGGTAATATGAAAGCAGATGGGAAGTGAAAGAGAGAGTGAAGATCCTGGCCATGATCCCAGGATACACCAGCTGTTGCAGTAACTTCACCCCTCTCATCCCCTTTCTCTGCTCCACGTAGTCTATGTTTTTTCACTATCTTTTTTTAAACTCTTTTAGCTATAAGAAGTAAGGGTTGGTGACAGGCCCTTTATTTTAGATTACTGTTGATATCACACCTTAAAAGGCAGCTCTGCTGTTCTATAAATGAAGGAGTACCTTTCAAGGAAAAATTTTCAGATAAGCTCTGTCATGACAAGATTAAGCAGCTGGAACAGCTCTGTTGTTGAGTTCAGTCATGACAACCTGGAGGTAGACCTTGCATGGGCTTCACTTACATTATTATTTTGTATTATGAATAAACTGGTACTTAGTCAGTGATCTCCAGTCTCACAGAATTGTTCTTTCAGTTATCGGACAAGGAGGAAATAGTCAGAGCCTCTGCTGTACCACCAAAAGACTAGTTTGCAGCCCCTCTGTTCAGATATGATGTTGAGTTCACTGGTAGTTTTAACAATCAGTAGCAGTATCATAATTAAAGTACACATAGACAAATTGAATATACATATTTTAACCACACACTTGAAACATATTCAAATGCCAAATTTTAAAACATGATAGCAATTTGATCATAAGATATATGTGCTTCTCTTTTTTTAATTAGTGTGCAAATGTTACAACTCTTTACCACTTCACCAGCTTTATTTTTTACTCATTCAAATAATGGATGCAATATTACATATCTTGAAGACTTTAGGTTTAGCCTGACTTCACAAAACAATACTTTTTCTCAGTATTTCCAAATTTTCTTGAGTGATGTGAAACACCACTGACTATGCCATTATTATTAGTATTAGTATTTGTCCTTTTGTTTTCCATAAGAGGAAAAAATATTTGTTTTGGTCAATTACCTTCAACATTTCCTGCATACAATGAAACAGCAAACAAACAAGAAGGACCAAATGAAAAGCAAGTAGATGAACATAAGGAAACCAAAGAACTGCCTGCAATATTAATGAACCACCATAAACGAAGTGGATTGTCTCCATTTGCATAGTGGATGTGTGTGTACACGAACAGGTGGAGGTGGCTACAAAGGCTTTGCAGCAGGAACAAACACTGACGTGTGTGCAACACTTTTGTGCACCCCCCTCTCCTTCTCACTGTGTCACATCAAAGTCTGAGGCCTGTTGGCTTGACTTACACCTCATCCAATTAGTCGACAGTATCTCAGCGACCCTGAAGAATAGCCTGCTCTATGTCAGCCTCTACTGTCACTCGATCCCAAGTAACAATATACTCAAGTTGTGAAGACATGTACACAGACACACACACATAAACAATTAAACACGTACACAAAATCAAATGATACCTGCCATTCATATTGTAATGATAAAATGAGGTAGGGAAAGGGAGTGGACACAGACGTCACTGACGTTAGTGAAACAAAACACAGGAAAGGAGAGTGGGTGAGGGAAAGAGCCAGGTACAAAATGGTTGGTATACAATGCAGTGGGCATTGTAACAAAAATAATTTGTCTCTTTATAGTGTGTGACAAAGGACCTGGTTGAATCCTGCCATCCTGGTCCTTATTATTAGATATTCTAATTATCATTAAGGCTGAATTATTTAAGGGGTAAACAAGCTGCTACTGAACAATTAGGGTCAGAATGAGTGCAAATGTGCACTGCTCACAGTTAGCTAACATGGTAGAAAATACTGAACTGGATGATTTCTACCTTAAAAACTATTTATTGATGACTCAATCATTTATACATAGCAAAACTACATCATATTTAATGTTTTTCTTCTTTATATTGCAGCTTCCAGACAGGCACCGTGACACAGCATTATCAAGCCACAAGGACATCTCGGCACTCCGTACCACATGTCTGGAATCCAATTACAAGGCACCAATTTATACTGTGTGAGGATGCATTACTATTTCAATATTGAGATGTCAAATTACACACAGGGCCTCTAATGCACTCTGGCAATCATACTGCTCAGACTGCCAGCAACAAAACTGTCAGAGGACGTTTTCACAGGGGATGGGAAATCTGATTCGTCCAAATTATCTATCTCCCTCTCTTTCCTGCTCATATTTTTGAGCATAACTTCCTTCAGTTATCTGGTGCCATTGCGTTTTCTTTCTCTTGTGTTCTCTACATCTCTAGAGGGGTTTTATTGCCTAGAGCTCTGTGGCAAGGCGATTGATGAGCGGGCTTCAATTCTCTGACAGCTGACATTTACCAGGAGACTCTCCTTGGCATCACTATGTTTTGCCTTCATCGTGAACAAACAGATGACCAAAAAGACATCTTTAAATGGCTCAAAAGAGAGAAAACAAAGTTGTTTTGAATCATAAAGCTTGAATAAATAATCTTCCAAACCCTAAAAATAAAAGAAAATGTGACACATATTTCTACACAAATGTCTATTTACTATATTTAATTTACTTTTATTCTTTGCTGTGTCCTCAAAATCTTATAGAATACAATGTTAATTGTGAAGGCTAAAAATAATTTCAGAAGATTTTGAGCAAAACTTGTGTTTTTTTTTCTTGGTTTTGCTTGTCTTGCTGTCTGTGCACTTTCAGCTTTTCCTGTTCTATACTAAAGGTCTCAGCAGTGTTCATCTGCTACGAAAGCTGACGTGAGGGCTGGTTTACTCAGAGGAAGACTCACCCGGTGAACACAAAACAGATATGGTTTCTGACATCTTGTGAAGTTGTTTCTGTCCCTGGCTTTACCTTTGGGGAGCGAGAGAGGATGGGGAGCAGCAGCAGTCGCGCTGAGACCATCAGGGCCGTCTATACTTGCCAGGCGCTGAATCTTTAATGCAAAAGGCCCCCACAAATGCATGGGCAGCATGGTGTTGTCACCCCGGCATATTTTATCACTGATCAAACATTAGTCGGCAGCTGTTGTAAACTTGTAGCTGTCTCAGTGGCGGTGACAGGCGCCGACACACTGCTGAGAGACTGAGGCCCAGCTGGCTGCTTTTCTTACTTACAGACTGGCTTTGTGTAAAAATAAATAAATAAAAGTATGTTTCTTCCTTCCTAAGCAATGTTCCTCTCTGTCTTACCATTGCTCGTTTCCTTATTTGTTGCTTTTGCCCTTCTTTTTTTCCTTACTCCTTTTCTCATACATCTCTGGCACATAGGCTTACCTGTTTTCACACTCACTTATCTCTTTGCTCTTCTCTTTGTTTGTCTTTTTGTTGTGTTCCTTGATTCCCACAGTTTTGTATTTTGTGCCCCTTGCAGTGTGACCAGTTACTTACATTATGTATATTATAGCAGCAGGCTGAAAAAAAGTGTTGAGCTGTAGAAGAAAAATATTAAATAATGCCAAATGCAATTTTGAATAAATTAGATAATGAGATAGCTAAATGATACCTAAGCATCTGTAAAAGTTTGCATATTTATCAGCTGTCTGAGCAAAATAAATTGTGTTGCACAAACTCAGGTTTTTTCAATAGTATCAATATGATTTACGTAATTACTGCAACCTCTGTGTGATATCCAGATGCCATATTTACTTTCAATTTATAAAGATGACATTTACTTACAACTTTACCAAACTTTTCCAAAACATGATAACAATATTGCATTGTGCAGTAATTTAAAAATCTTAGATATAGAATAGGGAAAAAAATCATGTTAAACTTTGTTTGTAAAGCACTTTTAATGCAGTGTAAAGTGCTTCACATAATAATAATAATAATAATAATAATAATAATAATAATAATAATAATAATAATAATAATAATTAAAAAAAACATTTTTTGAATTAGCAAAGCACAAGTAGTCACCAAAGTCGATTACAAAAACAAATAATAGCACATGCCCATTTAAACATGCTCAGACACACAAGTTGTATGCATAGACAGTTTATAGATACATAGAGAGCTTTATAGATATAAAGAGAGAGAGAGAGAGAAGTCACCAGTCCATCTCATTGCCAACACAAAGAGATAAACAACCCATCACACTCCAAGTGAGAATTTAGAGTGATCAATCAACATACCATCTTAGAATGCTGGGAGGAAGCCTGAGTGCCCAGAGAGAACCCACACATACACAGGGAGAAAACGTAAACACTACACCACTGGGGTATTTGACATCTAAGTTTGATCTCAAGGAGAAAGAGTTATGTAATTACTAAGCTACCGCTGGCCCACAGATTAGTGAGAGAAAAATATGCATTTGTAATAAATTGGATCATAATTGGATGGTTATAGTAAGCGGGACATATTCATATGGGTGGTTTTGTGGTCACTGCACAGTAAGAAGGTTGCTAATTCAAGCTTATGGCTGGGGGAGAGGTCCGAACAGTAGCCTTTTATCCAAAGTGTCGTACATCAGAGACTTCATACATTAGTACTTCTCCCCTGCTGAATGCTGGAATAGGTTCCATCTTTCAGCAACCCTGAATTGGCTTACATGGTTTTGCAAATGAATGAATGGGTGAATGTAAATTTATTGGGTTGCAATGTTTTCTTTGGCAACTCTGTTTCTAACTGACTCATTAGATCTCATACTAATTTCAAAGTTAACAAGTTTAATCAGTGAAGGCACTCCGTGCTATCCAACTAGACGTAGAATACAGTAGATTGTGACCTCACAATTTTACCCTGGAAGATACAACTGAACAACCCACATGACAGTTGGGTTTAGAAGTGGGTATACTCAGTGCTACATGAAAAACAAGTTTGTGTACTCTGCACACCTGTGTATGCCCTGGACTAAACCATTGAAACACTTCTAACCAACAACCTTCTCACTGTGAGGCCACAGTAACCCACCAATGTACAATGTATAAACTGTATTTAAACAAATATAATTTTTTTTATCACTAAATATTTTTGCTTGTTTTTAACCCCTTATATTAGATGTTACATACTTGATACATACTGTTTCTGAGACATTTTGCATCACTTTATGGCAGAAACTATGTTGTTCACCATATGATGCTGGTTTCCTGTGCCCTGGTGAATACCAGAACACAGAGTACAACTCCCCTCTCATGCTCAGGAGCTGATGTCACTGGTCCAATGGTATTCCTCTACTTTGTTCTGGGAGGGTGAACAACTGGTTTTAGCTTAGATCAACCTGAGAGGAGCATTGGGCTGTCTGTTCTGTGCTGTGTGGTAGCATCAGGTTACTGGTTACCTTTCTGTGTACTTCTCATCCAGAGAGGAGGCACTGTTGTAATCCTTATCTCTTGCACTAACTTACTCTCTCACACATACTTGTGTTTTTTTTTTCTTTTTTTGTTCTGAGGATATTCTGCTTTTTTTCTGAGGTGCTCTTAACGGAAACCTCAAGATGTTTTCTCTTTACTTTACAGGTGTAGTAGCTGGTTCTTGACTTATTACCTCCGCCAAGGAGGTTATGTTTTCGCCTGAGTCTGTCTGTTTGTTTGTTTGTCTGTTAGCAACATAACTCGGAAAGTTATTGATGGATTTTGGTGAAATTTACAGGATATGTTGGGAGTATCACTGGGAACAAATGATTAACTTTTGGTGGAGATCCAGAAAAGATCCTGGATTCTGGATCACTTTGGAATTTTCCGTTACATTATTATGCTGCTTTGTGGAGGTCTGTTTTTCTAGTTCATTTTTTTTTGTTTGTAATAGTTTTTTCTTTCTTTGTATCTTTGAATCATTTCCTTACACTTCAAAATCTCCTTTTTGCTTCTGTTCACTGTTACTTTTTTATTTCCTCTGTCATATTCAGCCCTGACTTATAAATCCATCAATATTTTTTCATCCATATAATTCTTCACAGGTTGACAAGAACTTAATCAATCAAGATCACTTCTTGGTAAAGATAAATGTATAGAATGGTGGCTATATATAAAATGTATTAAATATTATTATTTATCTATAAAAGTTTTAGAACAACATATTCTTCCTTCGGACAATGTTTGTTTATTTGTTGCAAACAGCCTTTTAACAGTTGAAAACATATCACATATTCTGAAAATGCAACAAACACAAACGAAAACAACAACAACTAATGGTAACATGGAAACCATTTGATGTTTTCTGAGTAAAACAAAACATGTCTTTGTCTTATTTGTACATTTTCAAATAGCTACATATTTTTCTGATGTATGAAAGTATGTAAAATATATTTGTTTTTTCAGTTTGAAAATAGTTTGCCTTCATGTGGTCATATTGTTGTAGATTTTGCATGTTTATGCATAGTAAAACATCATTCCAAGCAAATATATCAATATTTCATGGCTTCATTTATTATGTAAATTCCTCAACTGAATATTTCAGTAATTGGTTAAGACATGGGACCCCCTCCCCCCACCTCATTCCCTCCATCCTCCATGTGTCTCTTTTCCACAAAAGCAGCAGCGGTTGGACAGATCACTTGTGGGAATTACCTTTTGGCTGGCACTAAATAATTTTTATTTCTAATTTATTTCATGACAACAGGCACATGCAAAGGGAGAGTCCCTTTAGCCAGCCAAGTGCCTTGTTGGCAATGATTGATTACCCAATATCTAATTAGCTGAGATCCAATCAC
>JBAMHV010000006.1:18050792-18053292 GCA_037177535.1 Pseudomugil gertrudae | reverse complement strand
TGCAGCTGAGTTTGTTTTTGACAACACAAAAAGAGAGCATGAGATGAGGAACAAAAGGAAAGAGAAAAAAAAAAAAACTAAACAATATTGAAGCTGTCTACTGAGGGTAGACCACATATGTGCAGGTGAATATTCCTTTACTGACACAATTAAAAACGAGTTCATATCAGGGTAGAAAACTCATTTCCATTCAAAAACAAAACATATTCTGGACTAGTAATGCACCAAATCACTCAGTTATCGCCAGTGATGCAAAGCAAGACCACATTCCTACTGAAGTGTCCTTTCCCCACTTGAAGAGAGGGCAGATAAGAACAAGCTCAGTGCAGAAATGAAAGAAGGAATAAAAAGCAGGAACTCAAAAAAAGGATACTCCTTTTGTGGTGAGGAATAATCCATTTTGTGAGATGATTTGACTTCAAATCTTCAGGGACTAACCCTTGACATGAAGTCATATTGTGTTGGAGTTTCAGCCTTAAATTCATACATCAATTATTTACTGTTATCGCCGATTGTATAAGTGTAGGAAATTACAAGGGATGGGTATTTTCTCTCAGGCAGAAAGAATGCGATACAGTGAATACACCCCACCTAATGTCAGTGACCCAGTGTCCGTTCAGTGTCCAGGGGAGGAATTATTTATGCATTAGAAAACAGAAGTGTGGCGGTGCAAAGGAAAAAAGGCAGACACATTATTTTAAACCTTTCATAACACACATCAATATTTCAGCAGAAATAAATAAAGGATGGTGGGCTTGTTTGGAGGACAGCTGTAGCTTGCTTTGCTTGGCTAGCTTGGAGCAGGGACTCTTGGGATGCCACGCATACCAGCCCCTAGTAAAACCCCTCCATTTCTTTTTAATCATCCACTTAGAACAGGGTGACTAGAGGAGCTGTCAAGGTGAGATCCTTTTAGGCTAAAGGATGGATACATTGTGAGAAGCAAGGAAACAGGAAGGTGGAGTCACTTTTCTGTTTAATAGAAACTAAAAAGAAGAAGGAATTTTGTTTAGTTACTTTGCAAAAGACAAAGGCATATATTTAGGATTAAAGAGACATGAAGAAATAATTCCAGTACTAGTTTTAATTACTTTATAGATGTGTTTCATTGCACCTAGAACTGTGCAAACCATATTGTAATACAAACCTAGTAATGGAAGTGCCAATTTTGAGAAAAAAAAGTTCAGTAATCGTTAAAAAAGTTATTTTCGCTCTCGTGGTGGTTGTTTACATGTTTCAATATAGACGTTGTATAAGTGTAATGGAAACACCTTTTCTGTATTTCTGAACCTGATCTACATGATAGGGTTGAAAAAACAATCATACAGATCGAAGCAGGTGGAAAAACTAAATAAGGAAAACTCAAGGAGAAAAATTAAAGGGAATTTGCTGAGATTTCATTATCTGAGCTGCAACGTAAAGCAGACCAAGCTAAGACTGAACTTAGGTTATGTCACGCTTCAATGTAAACCCGGTGCCTAGGGATGGTGAAACCAAGGCCTCATGAATCTTCGAGCCATCTTTGACCACATGCATGAAAATGTGTTGGTGTTCTGAATCATTTGACCGAATCAATGAACTCCATCTGCTAGTTGTGGACGTCTGCTGCACAAACGAGAAACTTTGAGCTGAACATCTATCAACACTGTCTCGTTTTTCACTTTTATACCCTAGATCTTTCTTATTTACCTTCTGTACTGCTTTTGCACTGACACTGGGGATGGCTCAATCTCGTTATACTGTGTATAATGACAATAAAAGGCATTCTATTCTATTTTATTCTATTCTGGCTGTGTCTAATCAGCGCACTAACGCTACTTCACGCATTATGTTTAAGTGTGTTTACATTGACATTTACGCACTACATTCCATTGCACTACGGCATTGAGACACGTACCTATTTTCTTGAGTTGAAGGTGCGTATGCACAGATGCCAAAAAACGTAAGATCATCCGTCAGTCTCTCAAAGTACAAAAAAGTGAAATAACGAGAAAAAATTTTTGCAGTTGCTCATTCAAAAAGAAAGATAAGAATGGCACAAGTTACATACAACTGTAAACAATATAATGTATTTAGTATAAAAATGCTTTATGAGATTTTTTTTTTTTTCAAAATTGTGGAGTATCCCACAGTTTTTTTTTCTAAATCATTTTTTGTCTATTAATTTAAAGGGGTTTACCAGACGCTACCTGTTTGCTGTGCTTTTAACATCATGGAGACAACAAGACTGGTTTAAGTTTTTAACAAAAGCTTTGCATGTGTTTCACCTTAAAGGTGAAACGCATGCAAACTCATCTATGTATAGATTGCAAATGAAGTGCGCATGAGCCAAACCGCTCTGGATACCGACTTTCGCTCGTTAGTGTACAGATTGCAAATGAAGTGTGCATGCTCAATGCTACTAGCTGTTGGCTGTGATGCGAACGTTCACCCTCTGCGTCCACTGCTCACGTCCAGAATGCAAAGGAAATGTGCATATGCAGAATCAATGCAGGCTTAC
>JBAMHV010000006.1:17999191-18021291 GCA_037177535.1 Pseudomugil gertrudae | reverse complement strand
CTATCTATCTATCTATCTATCTATCTATCTATCTATCTATCTATCTATCTATCTATCTATCTATCTATCTGTCTGTCCTCCTGCCATTGTGCTGCTGAGTGGTCTGAACATACCTCTTATGTCCTAATTACTCATACTTATGGATGTTTCACTTTCTTATTGCCACTTGATGACAGTATCAGAAGGGAAAACCTGATATGTAGCGCTCTCCGTTGTTTTGGCATTGCTGTTAGTGCTTTAGGTTCACTTTGCTGTAGAAAAAACATTGAAAAGGTCTGCCTGTAGCTGATGTGATACAATGAGTTACATCACTTCTGAGAACCATGTGTTGCTGGGATGCTCCGTGATTCCACATGTCCATCTCCAATGACAAAAAGTTATTCTGCTACACAGACCAGCCCAACCTAAGAAAATAAGGAGACGAAAGTACATTTTTAATATGGAGTTTTATTTTTCCCTTTTATAAAATTTAAAAAGAAGCTCTATTTTTCATTTTTGTGTTTACCATTTGTGACAATGTGATAGGTCAAAGTTATCACAGTATTGTCTTCTGCTTTCTGGGTATGCATTAGGAGGCAGGAAGCAAGTATAATATTCTCAAACACACGTTATGGGCAAAGTTTCTACCATGACGTGAGGGTAAAAGCCTCAGGCACTGTATGTATCAATTATGATTTGTTTGACTTTATAGCGTTAAATAGAACCCAAATAGGCAGTTCTATGCTACCACTACAAGATGTTGGTAATGCAGCTGAAGCAAAGGAACAGCACAAAACAATGTGTAACTATTACAGGCTTTGCTATGATGTGTTGTAATGAAAGCTTAACTACTAATACTGATCTATTGAGATCATTATAAAAAGTTAAAAACCACAGTTATCACTATTTTCTATGAAAATAAGGTCAAGTGCAAACAGTGCTGATTAGCACACTATCATTTCTGTAGGATTATAAGCTCAATTTTGTAGATGATTAACAAAAAGCCTATGTTTTTACTGATGTACGTGTGTGACATTAGTTTCAGTTACCATAGATTCTGCTTAGAGCACTTTAGTTCTCATTATATTCTATATTGAATCTTTTCTTTAGCTTAATCATTTTCATCTGTTTGATAGAAGCTGATAAACATCATCTAACTGCCTTGGTTAATGAAGGGTATGTGCAGAAAACTTTGATTTTTCCTTCCCACAGGTGGAGGTGGCCTTAGAATGGGCCTTCTGTATCTCTCTTCACAGAAGAGCTCTGCAACCAGAGCCTTTCAAATTCCTAATGAAATCAAATAGTATATTTTTTTAATGGACATTCATAATGACCTATTCATTTCAACAAAACCTGTCAGAAACATCACATCATCACAACTCCTATTGATCTCAATGTGAACACAATGGACACAAACGTATATGTAATGGCCTAATTGCACTTACACAACTTTAAATTTTTTGTAAAACATATCCCTTTTATTGTTGTTTTTAGTTAACACTTTTACAATAAACATACTATTTATGGAAACGATTAGGCAAAGTAAAGCTATTTTTCCCTTTTCATTTAATGTCCTTTTTTTACATCTAAGATTCCGATATCACGCTTCCCCTTCCCTCCAATCGTATAGTATGCATATTTACTTGATGTATCTCACTAACATATGAGGTAGTTCCATGTATGGGCTTTTTTTTTCGTCTTTTACCCAGTTCCCCGCAACCCATCACCCCAGCCCACCCAACAGCTCTGTTTCCCCAGAGTCACTCATATGTTATTTAAGTGGAATAGGGGCCCATTAACCCTGCCAGCTTGTGTCTCTTCTCCCCTCCATTGATCAGGAGGCACACTGGAGATATTTTATTACTACTGGCCTTGGCCATTTAAGCAATTTGAGTAGTATAATCTGTGTGTGTCTTTGTGTTCATGTTGTGCATGAGCATGATTTGATGAATATAACAATTTATACAGTAAATGTTTCTTCAAGATAATAGTGGGCTTAGTGGAAATATCTATTAAAAATCTTTTTTTTCCATTGCTTTTTTGTCATTATTTTTTATATGTGTTTTTTTTTGTCTATTATTTAGCTGATGAGTCTCAAGCAATGCCTGTCTGGGGATGAGCAAATGACTACTCTTACTCGTAGTACTGAATATTTATTGCTTAAAAGTTTTTAAAAAAAGGTGGTGGGGGTGCTATAACAAGAAATCGATTACAGTGTATTAAATTACATTTTGTGTATATTTCTTCAGGTTTTTTTATGTTTTTTTTTCATTTACTGTTACTGAATATGAGGTCACAGTCCATGACCTTTAGTATCTAATTAAATTTCCCTATTTTTAAGAAAACCAAAACATTTGGAAACCAGTTACCTATTCACAATGTTTCTAATTAAAAGCACAGCCCACATTAAACTTTTCCACTACATATATTTGTGATATATTACATATATCAAGTCACCCCCCATTAATTGGCCTTCTAACTTTAGATTAGTACATTGTACAAGCTCCATACAGTGGATTTGCTTTCTAACTGATGTAATATTTTTTTTATCCTAGAACAGTATAATTCCACACTCATATCCCAACACTGTCACTGGCCAGATATTGCAAGTTTAATAATTTTTGCCATGTGAATGTCAAACAAGCTTGAATTCAAGTGTCCATAACTGAGTAAAGACACACCCAAGACGCCTACTTGGAATCTCAAAGCCTATATAGAGCCAGTCTTTTGGTGATATGGGAGTCTTCACTTCTCTTTTCTCATCATGTATAATCCACACTTCTGTTGTGGAGAAGTGCAAGTCCAAAGAATAAATGAGTCATGGAATAATTCTCAGATGAAGCACTGTTAGATACAAGCTCTTCTTCCAGAAATATTCTGCATTTCTTAATCTGATGGCCTTCTACTATAAATGTAGCAGAGATGGTCAATAAACTACTCAGTTTCCATGTAAGAATACCAAATGCTGTTAAAATAGGAGGGATACATTAGCAATATTATTTGTGAAAAATGAAAGCACAGTGCGTAGAAGAAGACTAAGACAATGTCCCATTTGCTACTTCCAGCACAACCACTTTGCTGTCCTCCTCTGTCTTGCATTAGTAAATTAATTATTTTAATCTAGGATTAAAGTGGCTTTTCATCACATGAGGGCATTTGGATGTCTTCATGACCTCTTCTAGCTTTCCAAATAACAAAAAGCACCAACTGTACTCACAAGAATGAAATATTATATGTATATTATCAAGTATCAAAAGCAACTTGGATCTATTTAATAATGCATCTACGGTGTATGAAGGTTATGGGTATTATAGACTGAAAGAAAGTTTGATTGCTGGTTTGAAATGGAAAAGTAATAAACTGTCACAGAAGAGTTCAATTTTTATTAAATTCTTAATATTTATTCTGAAAATATGCTTTATTTATACAGCAGCTGTGTTTATTGTGCCACCTTTGTTTCTGTTTCTCTTTATAGTTATTACAGCCTGTAGAGGCAATCATAACAATGAAACATGGCTGCAGTTTGCAATAAACTGCTTGTTCTAGTGACCTGTGAAGATGTTTTATTATGGCAAAATCGTTTCAAAGACTGATGCCTCAGTAGATTTTACAGGGGATTGAATGTCCTGCACACGCACAAAAAAACAAAAAAAACCCCCAAAAAACCAGAGCTTTAAACTGAAATCACTTCACGCTCAACTCTAAAAGATAGGGTTATAGTTGTTTGTTTTCCTTTCCCTTTCTGAAGACACGACACAGGTCATGCTGAACTTTTGTTGAATCAACTTGCAGGATAAACTAAATTCACATTGTTTATCTTTTGTTGTGTTTAACAACAATTTAACTTTGCTACCAATTCTATTTCAGAAAAAGCCATGGTTACTGCTTAAATGTATTTACCTTTTATACACACTCTTTCATTTATTTATTTATTTATTTTATGTCATAAAAATTCTGTGTAACAGCTGCTGAGATTGAAAGTAGGTGTGCAAGACTGTAAGCGACTTTGGGGACAAGAACAAATGAGGAGATAATGAAAGAACTGAGCCTGGGGATAAAATCAAAACAGAGTAAATGAGCTTGTTCTAATTTGTCCTTAGCTCAGCAGTTCTCGGTGTGTGAATTTGACTTGATTCAACATGAGAATAAACGTCAAAATAAAGAGACTTTATTTTATACTGTAATAAGCATAAATGCTTTAAAAGGCATGCACAACTGGAAAGGTAGCTGTTTTACAGAAAAGGTGTAATCTGTTTGATATGTTGAATGTAATATTTTTAATTTCAGTGTGATGAGAGACAACTATGCACCCTAAGGTTTTACAAAGTGTTTGGCTTGTAAGAGACTTGACTGTGTATCCAGTTGTAGTTCATTGTAATGTATCTGTATGGCAAAGTGAAATCTCAATCATTCACACAGAACAGTTTTATTGTTATTGTTGCCGACATGGGCGTGTTGACACATTGTCAGCAGTAAAGGAAACAGAGAGAGAGAGTGAGCTTTGGCAGCTTGGTTGGATGCTGGGGGAAAAATGTACTGGATGTTAGTCTGCTCAGCACAAGGCCAATTATTTCTGAAATGGCAAGGGAGTTTTTGAAATGTGAGAATGTTTCAAGGGATATATACACTGCAGTCAGTGAATAAATGACAAGGCCATAAACAAGACATGAAGTGATGGCTTTCTTTTCCTCTTTTTCCCTTCATACGTTAATACACGCAGAAAATGGATTGAACACAGTTTCTGAATTGGCTCAAAATTATTGACTCAAAAGCTCTGACCGCTTGATAAAAACATTCTGTATGTGTGCTTCAGCTTCTGCGTGTGTTTCAATATGATTGTCTGTGTGTGCACATATATTCCATTCACATGAAGCAGTGATTCAAAGGTTGTCTTGTGTATCACAAACCTGTGATGTTTGACATTTGATTAAATAGCTTTACTGCCAATCAAAATTGCAAGATGCTGAGCTTCAGGTCACACAGGTTTTGGATTTTCTTTTTTTTTTTTTGGTGTGTGTTTCCCTATTGATGTCAGATTTCAGATTATAAACCAAAATAAACATTCATTGTGGGTTGTTTATTACTATTACTTACATGATATAATATTGTCACAAGCACATTTTTCCGTAATTAGCAAAAAACTTGCGCTTTAATACTAAACATTAGTGTATATATGGTATTCCCCCAGCTTCAGGACACTTTCACACATGTTCTAGGGAAGCTGAACCATGACTTAACATGAAGATTTGACCCTGATGTCAAAATGACTAGATAAACTGGAAACACAACACATACCATATACCAGCAATTCCCTACTGTAATGCTGTTATGCTATGGTTAGGGTCAGCATATTTAACTCTTAAGAATTTGTTTGTTTTTTTGGGGGGGGTATATTTGTGATTTCTTAGACTTTGAGACAGTGATGAAATAAAGAAGAGAAAAGATAAGATTAGTTAGAATTATTGTTGGATCCCCAAATATATATCCATCCATCCATTATCTATTATCTGTACCACTTATTCTAATTCAGAGTTGTGGGTAGCTGGAACCTATCCCAGTAATTATTAGGTAAGAGGCGGGGCACACCCTAGACAGGTCGCCAGTCCATTACAGGGCCAACACAGAGAGACCGGTCACACAATGACCAATCAACCTAACATATACATCTTCGGATGGTGGAAGGAAGCCAGGGTACCCGGAGAGAACGCATCATGCATGGGGAGAGCATGCAAATGCTGCACAGAAAGGCCGCTGTCCGAGCAGAGGGTCAAACAAGTGACCTTCTTGCTGTGAGGCTGGAGTGCCAACCTCCACCCCACAAAAAAATTCCCCACAAATATACTATTTGAAGAAAGTGTTACAACATAAGAAGTTAAAGCTAGTCAATTCAACTGCACTGGTTTCAGTCAGTATTTGACGTAATAGTACACAGCAATAACTTCTCAAATGACTGCTCATTAAATATTTAACTTCAGTTTTTAGCTAACAGTTAAACATATACACGCAATCTCACTTAAGCTTTAACTATTGACAGTTTAATCAAAGCTAAAGAGTCAAATATCTGAACAAAAAGAAGCCTGTCAGAATGTATTTGTTTTCAGGTCAAGCTTATTCTATAATAAGAGGTTGACCCATGACCTCTCTCTCCATTAATCAATGTGAGATGAATAAATAAGTGGTATATGTGGCAGCTGGCCTTCCAACAAGCTGTCTACAACTGTCTACACCATTTCAGAGTCATTTGGCAATGGGAGGCCTATAGATCAGCTAAATGGAGTTTGAAACCTAAAGAGTGACCAGGGGATTGAAGAGAAGCAGAGCAAAGAGGAGAGGGTGATAGCACAGCAATCTGCTGCTGCCATGGGGGGTCTCACTGAGGAGGGTGACACATGAGGAAATGGGGGAGTAGGGGGTGGAGATATACAGAGAGTTGTGGAATACTTTATAGGGCAGATGAAGGGTGAGGGGGAGGTTAGGAGAGGATGTGTAACAAGTTATCAGACAGAGATACTGGGTAGTCTCTGGATGTGGGTGGTCTGCAGAGACCAACAGACAAAATATTGGTGACAAAAAAATGTCAAGGATGATGCAAGAACATAGAAATGTTATGCCACAATCAGTTAGGTTACAATTATTAATCTTTGACAGGGAACATTGTTACTTTATAATGTAAATATGTTTTTAATTAAGAGTCATTTTCTTCAGATATTTATGTTGTTAGGCACTGGTCAGCAACAATGGGGCCAGTAGAGAAGCTGGTGATAAAATCAGTGGGTGAGGAGAAAGTTGTGAAGAAAGATATATGAATACAGTGAAGAGAAGGATGTAGTATAACAAGGTTTTTTTCTCTCCTTCCATTATTGATCATGATCTGATCCCACCAGAGATACCATATGTCAACCAAATAGTTTAGGGTCCACTGAGCCATTTTAAGCAGCCAAAACTCTCTCTCTGCCTACTTCCACCTGAGAAACATCAACCGTCTCCGTGCTTCACTCACCCCCCACACAGCTGCTATTCTTGTCAATAGCCTGGTCACCTCTTGTCTTGACTACTGCAACTCTCTGCTGTGTGATCTCTCCAAAAAACTACTTATAAACTGCAACTCCTCCAAAACTCTGCTGACCAGGTCATTACCAGCACTCCCTGTATTCACCATATCACCCCAGTCCTCCAGCAGCTTCACTGGCTCCCTGTTCATTATCGTATTCAGTTCAAAATCCTACTTCTCACATTCAAGTCCATCCATAACCTAGCTCCTGCTTATCTTACAGAACTCCTCCATGTCCCCACACACACCCACTCACTCAGGTCCTCCTCCATCCACCTCACAGTCCCTCCTGTTTGTCTCATCACCATGTGGAGCAGGGCCTTCAGTTGCTCTGCTCAACATCTTTGGAACTCACTCCCTCATGACCTCCATAACAGTGAATCAATCTCAATCTTCAAATCTAAACTCAAGACCCACTTTTACAGATTAGCATACTCCACTTAATCATCCATCTCCCTGCTGATTGTTTATTTTTCATTGTATTGTATTATCATCTGTTTTAAATTGATTGATTATTTGATGACTGTTTTTTTTTTTTGTTTGTTTTTTGTAAGGTGTCCTTGGGTGTCCAGAAAGGCGTCTTTAAATAAAATGTATTATTATTAGTCTTTTTGGAATTCTCTGCTGCTGGCATAATCATAGAGACCTTGTTCTAGACTTGCTGGTTTGTCTATATGTGTTGGGATGACTTTCAAGAAACACAGTGGTGATCAATAATGACGTTTACAAGAAATTTCTGGTTGATGATCGACCAGGTTTTATTGGTTATGGGCTATTAGAACCAAACCAGAGACACAAGAGAATGGGGACATAAAGTTACAGAGATAAAGCTAATTAATGATAACATATTGATCTTCTCGGAAACATGTTATTTATTGGGGCAGTATGGGGGTGTGGTGGTTACCACTGCAGGCTCACAGCAAGAAGTTTGCTGGTTTCAACCAACAGACAGTGGCCTTTCTGTGCTGTTTGCATGTTCTCCCCATGTTAGAGTGGGTCGATTGGTCATTTGAAATTGTCCCTAAGAGTTAATTCGTATGTGATTGGTTGTTTGTTTTTCTGTCTTTCCCTGTGATGGACTGGTGATGTGTCCTGGGTGCATCCTGCATGCTGATTGCTGGGATAGGCTCCAGCTGTCTGTGATCCTGAATTGGATGAAGCAGTATGGAAAATGGATGGATGTTACTTATTTATTTATTTATCTATCCAAAGAAAACACTGATTGTCACAGGCTTTCTTAATGTTAGGACATAAATAGGTGGCTCACCTATACTTTTATTGCATTTGATGCAATGTTCCAAGATGAATTTTTTTTAATGTATTTTTTCATCTTAGAATAGAATAGAATGACAATAAAAGGCATTCTATTCTATTCTAAGATGAAAAAATAAATCAAAACGGTAAATTGTAAAAACCTTTGGGATGGTCTTTGGGATGGTATGGTGATGGATACTTTTCTTGGATGGATATTTTTCTTGATATGCAAAGTGAGAGCTCTTGACATAATTAATAACAAAAGATGGGAATTGTTAAAGACTTTGTAAAAGCAAAACACTCGCACCAGCTTATATTGTTTTATTTCAGTAGAAAAAAAGTAAAGATAATAGAAACACAAAATAATCAGCTCTCCATAGCAGAATATATTCAGGACTACCTAACAAAACATTTTACATATTTCAGAACCAATAGTCATCATGGTGTCTTGGAAATAACTGTACAAATGGACAGAGGACAAATGCATACCTAGAACATTTGAAAGTTTAACAATGCATTTGTGTGTGTGTGCACTGTGTGACTGAGTGAGCATGTGATTTATCAGGTAATATATGTGGGACATGTCAGTATTGTCCCAGTGAACTGATCCTGAACAAATGAAATAGTAACGCTTTTGGTGGGAAAGAAGAGTGCACATGATTCTATTTGATGTGAAAATCAATTCAGCACCAAAGCATTAGTCCCACAGCCACAACCCCACTGCACGTCCCTACTATGTTTCATATAAAGTCTTTATCCCAGAGCAAGTGTTGTTGTTAGAACTATAATTGTCACTGTACAGAAGTGGCAGCCAATAGAGGGCACTACCACCCAACTTCTCTAATTAAATAATGTTTTACTTTTTTTTCCAATCTATTCAGTTTACACAATCACATATTACATATGTTAAAACACTGTGGAGTGGTAAAAAAAGGTAGTTTGATTGAGCCTGTTTAATTCCTGCCAGTTAAAAATTAACCATTTGAGCACAGCAGTGTAGCTGTACATGACAAAGCAAAATTAGCATTATTCTGATGCGTAGCAGAAAAGAACCATACAATTAAATAATCAATTTTTGTGAACAAAACCCTTCAGGAATCAATTTAAGTAGAATGTGGCTCAGATAAATTATTCATCACAACAAAAGCAATTTAATTAAACTAAAATGTAGACTAGTTTTAAGCGATTACATCACAAGGCACATAAAAATCCATACCAGGTCAATTTTGTTTAAAGTTTAAACAAAAAGTGACACCTCTTATCATTATTTAAAAATGTAAAAATGTACATAATTTTAATAAGTCACATATCAAAGTTCTCTTAGTGGATTTTCCATCAAAAAAACTTTTCAGAAATTTAACTGGCAGAAACAACAATGCAACATATAATAGTTAATCAATCCAACAGTAATCCTTTTTTATTGAATATGATCTAAATGTGTGTTGGTACATATACTGTATCACAAAAGTCTCTACACTTCATAAAAAGGGAACTTGGTGAACACAGAAAATGTTTCACAATGTTATTAATTTATTATTATTTATTATATTATATATATTTCAATTATACAATTGCAAGAAAAATATGTTTACACAAAGATACACAGCAGCTCAATCTTCTCTTGTGATTTTTTTGTGTTTTTGACTATTTATGTATTTATTTGTTTGCTTCTTTATTATTAAATTAAGAGGTAAACCTTAGTTATTGGTTTAGAGTTTCAGTTATCACGTGTCTTTTGGGGAGTGCCCAGATCCATACTGAGCATCACTTATTTCACCAGACCTGCAAAACTTTAAAGAGCAAAAATATATATATTCAATACTTCTCAAAATCCTGGAAAAGTCTCCCCTGTATGGACACAGAATTGTTTCATGAGAGATTTTGTGTTTTAGAGCCATAAAAAATGCATGGATGTTTAAATACTTTTTAAACTGCACATTAAATAAGAAAACATGGACATAGCCACAGAAGTGTCTAGAAACATCACACACAATCAAAGAGAAGAAGGTGATTATTTTTTAACAGTGTTCTCTCTTTTCTATCACTCTATTGATTTCCTGACAGTGGATGGATAGGGAAACATGCCACCTATTAAACACCATTGTCTGTGGTCTTAAAGGTTAACTAATCAACAGTAATCCAAAGAGTCAGACATTTTTACTTACCACAAACGTTTGCATTGTTCTGAACTGTCCAATTATTATAGTATTAAATAATATATGAAAGCACTTATTAAACCTTCACCTTTTTTGTATGTTTGTGTATGTAATGGGATTGTTTTCTTAATAAAATGAAAATAACACAATCTTAATCTGCAGTTAATGAAAGTACAGAGAGCAGTGTATTTGTTTACTGCTATATAGTTACATGCATATAGAAGAAAGTGCAACTGTGTGTGTGTTACTTTGGCTGTTAAAATAGAATTACATCACATTTAGTTTTGCATGGTGCAGATGTGATGTTCACGCTCATGTTTAAATGTTGCAGCATTGATAAGGTGTGACTGCGCTCAGTCAACTGTTAAGGTTTTGATGTAGTATTATAGAGTGTTTAGTTCTGCATTAATGGACTGCTGCACAGGAGAATGTTACATTCATTGTCAGTATAGGACATTGAGTTTTTTTGTTCTTTTAATATCACTCATATCTAATATTTTTTCTAAATATGTATTTATTGCCAGACAAATTGTGTTCTAAATAGTGAATATGCTTCACAAGACAGACAGTGAATTGTAATTACTCCATTGTGTATTTACACCACGTAAAATAATAAGTGTTGTGCACTGACCTTTACAACAATGCAGTGTCTACTGTGTGCAATTATATTGTGAGTTATTATTCAAATTCTCCCTCATTTTAGCATTATACTTGTGACACTTTAGGTTACTTTATGTTTAAGTCTGTGTTTCCACATCAAACATCTGTGTTGCACAGGCGTGTGGTGTACTTGGCTCCTCTGTTTTCTTAATATGGGGACAGCTGCAATAATTCAACAATCCAGCAGGTGGCAGCTTTTATACTCTTTCTACAAGCTTCTGGCTTTCCTTCTGATGAGATTTAACCAATCAACACGCTCATCTGATCTTTACCAATTAGAAAAAATATATAAACAAAATCCCTTAGACATCACATAAAAACAATAGGTCAGATTATTTTGTAGATGATATATTAGTAAAACATTTTGACAGTACATTTTTTTTGTAATTGTTTCTTCTTTTTTTAAAAAACTATTTAATGTTTAAAAAAAAACAAATGCAGTAACAAATATTTCAAGTAATCTTTAAAACGATTACTCAATTTGGCTCATGGCTTAATGACTGACATGACTTTCAAACCTCCACCGTCATCATCACATGTCCTGCAATGACAAGCTTATGAGGACCATAAAGAAACCATTGGCCATTCCCACGTCAATAGGAGAACCACTTTTGATTCCATCATAGGAATTGAAAACCTTCCCAGGGGGTGTTTTGTGTCTATTTAGTCCCTTTTCTTTCTATCTGAGAGGTCACACACCCACATGGCCAGTTTACATTTCCTCTGTCACAAAAGTAATACGTTGCAATTTCCCTGCGCAAATAACCCCTCTGGTCACTACCAAAAGAATGACCTTTCTCTCCTTCTTTACTTTTTCTGCCTCGTGTGATTTAAACACTGACAATCTATCGTCAAATAAATATACACACTTACATGTTTTTTTTTTCCTTTCTCTTTACCTCCCAATCCCCTTTATCCATGCAGTCTTGGAGGACAATCCTCCTGAAAGAAACATAGAGGGGTTAGAAGCACAAGAGTGTGCATTCAGAAAGCAAAGCAGGAGGAATTCATCGCTGACCTGTAGAAGCAGCAGTGTGGATGGGCAACAGGAGTTATTCCCCCATGACTTCACCCTCTCCTTTCCTCACTTCTCCTCTACTCCCACCTTTTCAACCCATTTTCTTTCACTTCCCCAGGGTGTCTCCTTGCCTTTCCATAACCCTCCACCCTCCCCTACTCCTTTTTTCACTCCCATCAACCACTTCTTTTTCTAAATCCATATTCTCCACTAACCTGAACTTATCTCTCTTTTCTTTGCAGCATTCTTGTCTTTTTCTTTTTAGTTTGCTTTCCTCTCCTCTTTTTTTGCAGTTGTGTGTCTCTGGACCATTCTCTTCCCCTCTCTCAGGTTTTCTCTCTTCTTGGCCTCCTTCCCTTCATCATCTGCCCCACCCTACTCTTCCTTTAACACCCATACACACACATGTACGCAGACCACTGTACGCTCCCTTACCATCTCTCAGACTTACATGGGGTCTTTCCGGCTGAGTGACTCTCTAGTTCAATTGTAACAATCGTGATTTGATGATGGCCTCAGTTCTGTTATGTTGAGCCATATGAGACCCCTGCATTCTATTACCACAAGAATCATTTAACTGAAAAAATAAATGTATTTTAAACAGATTTATGTAAGAAATTATGTCAGAACAATGACAAATGTATCTAATCCCATGTTTTTTTTCTTATTATACAGTAATATATATTTGCCCCATGTTCTTTGCATATTATTGTTTTCTTTGTGAATATTTTCCCACATATTTAGTATTTTGCATGCTTAACAGAGATCCACATCAGCAAACAAAGTTCAGGTCACATATCAAAGAGTAAAAGTTAACTTCAGTAAGAGCTCTGTCTGCGTTTATGTTTGTGTTTGTATGTGTGTGTGTGTGTATGTGTTTGCAGGTGCTCACTCTCCTCCCTATGCAAGCGCAGGCATTAAAACACTTCAGGAGGTGGGGGTTGGAGGGTTGGGGAGGGGGCTATTGACACTGTGTCTCCCTCACACTTGTGTTTGGTCGGCAAGCAATCTACAAACCGTCAATCAAGGAGAGACGACTCAAGTCGGGAACCATCAAACAGTCTGACTTGCGGTGTCAATGCTGAGGGGGATCCATTTCAACGTGACACGCCATCAGCAGCAAATCTAAAGATGTCCTATTGTCAAGGCAGGAAGAGACACAAAGATACACATTTTCATGAATGAAAACATGCAAACATCCTTTTTAATGTGGTTTTACCACAGTATGATAGGATATTTTCAGTCAACTGCAGGAAAAGCAGTTATTCTTGTAAATTATTGTAGATGTTTGTGTTGGCAGATTTTGAAAGTGCACATATCCAATTATTGTTGTTGTACTATGGTCCCCAAATGCTTTTTGGTGCATGTGTGTGTGGGGAGAGGGTTTTTAAATAACATAATTTTATTTTTCCCTCTGTATACATAAGCACATATTCTATAAGCTGGAATAAAAAGTAAAATGTCAGTTTTCTCCTGTATCTTTTCTCATTATTGCCTCATTCAAACCATATCTTAAACTGGTTTGAATTAGGAGATGATAATAAAACACTGAAGCCCTCCGGGGTTTCACTATTTGAAATCGACTGATTGAAAATGACTTTCCATCTAAAATAAAGCATGACACTTTGCTTAACCTTTGAACTTTTGCTACTCTTGCCTCTGGCTTTTCGTCACCCATGAACTGAAAAGTTCAACCTGACATTCAGACGAACGCTTATCTTTTCTATATAATTAAGATGTGTTCATAATTAAAAACAACTGAGTAGTTTACGCAACTGAAAATTAAATATAAAATACATTAAAAGTACACAAAGCGTTTCTGTATGTGTATAAATCAGACATAAATTAAATCATGCAAATCTTGAGAAGTGAATTGCTAATGTAGACTCACTCCAGATTTTACAAGTGATCCATCTCTCGTGAACTATTTGGTATTCCTCCCCTCCTACAGTAATCTCGATGCTTAAATACTACCACTAGGCTAACAAAAAACATCCTTATTAGCACAAAGTATTACTAAAGCAAAGTATATTGATCTTGATTTAAATGTACAACTATATGCGTATTGATTATCTGAAAGCCATTAACACGACTGAACAAACAGAGGCATATCTCATTGTTAATTATTTTGCAGACACAGATAGTAACATGGGACTGTCAGTAAACCTGTTTGATTATTATGCAAGGGGTGCAACAGAGGTGATAAATGTATATTGTTGATGATGCATAAAGCAGCGTGTTCTTGGAGAGTCCTTGTGGGCAATTTGCAATGTGTGTAATTACAAACCATTAGAATTGACCAATGCAATTTAAAAAAATATTACGATTGTACGAGTGTACGATTCACACTGCCATCGGTAAAGAAAATATTTTTCTCTACCACAAACAGCATGGGAAATGAGTTATGGAGAATTAAAATTCTGTAAATAGATGTACAACATCCTCAAATGATCAAAAACAGCAGTGGGGCATGCTGAGTACCACAGTAAAATGAGCAAGCCTCCGTCAGCAGTGAATGATGACAGAATGAGACATTGTACTTTTGAGCCATGAAATTACAGGCTGGTAAGCCCAAGGCAGTCACCAGGTGTGACTGATGCAATCGGGGCCTGCTTGGACAAATACAGCACTGTTCACCAACATTCCTGCCTGTCAATCACGTTATAGATCTCCAGGATATAACTCACCACAAACACAAATGATGAATGATTAAGTTAACTTGTGTTTTTATGAGTGTGTACACCATACCTCCCAGCTTATTTTGTACAGTGTCAACAAATTTTACATTTGCATCAAACCAACCTTAATGGTTACAAGACTTATTTGAAAAGTAGTCTTTATCATACTATTACCATGTGTCCTTGAGAGCAAATGTACCATTAAAAATAAACATATTAAACATTTGTTGCAAATGTACTATAGTTAGCTGTTTAAACTCCTGCGATGGTAATACAGAGAGTAGATGAGAAGGTGAATTTTAAATACTTCTAATAAAACACTAAAAGTTTAATCATTTTTTAAAAAATGTGTAACTGAACCATACCCGAGCCAAACAACTTAATCCCATTGAACAAGCTCTAATCTAAACTTTGTAACATAAGTGGGGGGGTGGTCTCTGTAGAGAGAAGTAAGTGTGTTGTTCTACACTGTACTGTGACAATTACAGTGAATCAAACTGCTGTGTGGGGGCCTTTAAACTTCTCCCTACCTGGTTCCAATACCTGTCCTCTGGCCATTAAGATTTATGTCTCTGTCCTGCCAAAGAAGCACTGTGGCCCCAGATTTATCCTCCTGTGTAGTGTGTGCTTGTGGCTGTGTACCAGTATAAATCTAAACAAGCATGTGTACACATGATATAACATTAAGGGTTCCATATTGAGAAAGTTAAACTTTAGATATGGCTAAACACTGAACTCTGTAGTGTAACTAACAATCTCAAAGCATCCTCCACTGGGATGTTTTAGTCCCTCGCCAGGAAACTTATGACTGATGATGTAGCTTATATTCTTGTTGACTAATGCATTTGGAGTTTGTGAAATAAATAACACTAGCTGAGTCTCATGAACTTAAAAAAATGACAGCATAAGCATCTAAACTCAAGCTTTTTAATTTAATAAACATAAAAAATCCTATTTCATGCAGGAATGTGTAGTGTCATTGTGCATGCAACAATTTAATCTCTTCACATTTTCTCTATAGATTATGTGGGTTAAAACTAAATATAATCAAATAAGAAAATGAGCTATCTTCTCTACCTTTTAGTGCTGTTTGCTTTCAATCTTGGCCATGGTCTTATTGAGGCAGGAAGAAAATGGTATCTTGTTCAGTGTGCTCTCTAAATGCCACTGACAATTAGAGTTGTCTTTTCTCTGAATTCATTTGACACTCTCCTGATGGGGATAATATACTGTTCTCATAAATATGATGGGCTCATTTAGGACCCAGAGGGCACTGCTTAAATCTATTTGAAATATGCATAATGATGCCCATCCCTCCAACAGACCAGTGGAAATGAGAGAGAAGAGACATGTCCTATATACAGAAATACCACCTGCTCATTTAGGCTGACATAGTGTTGAATGTGATATATGTGCACACACACACACACACACACACACGTATATTAATATGTGTGTGTGTGTGTGTGTGTGTATACAGCATAATACGTCTTTTAAAATAAAGTGCATGGAATTTTAAGAAATCATAGACAACTGATGACTAAAGACATTTTTGATATTTCCAATGTGGCAGTGAATGAAGTTGGAGTGTTCATCAAAGCAGAAGGAAGGCACTCTCATAGATCTCATGCTATCGAGAACAGAGTTAGAGTGAAAATATTGAGCTTTAAACGGCAGCTTTTAAAAGGTAAATGGAGTCAAAATGCTTCAACCAATAAATTTGCCCCTGGAGACTGAGGGGAATGTGTAGAGCGGGCAGAATAATACATGTGGGCGAGGGGGTAATGAATTGGAAGGGATGTTGAAAATGTGCAGCACTGTGGCTAGCCCTTTGAAATGGTTGGGGAGTTCACAGAATATACTCCTCAGATGCCCTCTGAAACATCTTTTTGAGAGATGGTTATCTTCAAGATAATTCTGATATTATTTTTCAATGTGGCTTGAGGTGGTTATGTACTATGTTTATGTTGCATTGCACTGGAGCTTATGTGACCAGAGGCTATTCTGAACCTGCTGATGGAATTTTATAAAGTCCTTTCATAAAGTTTTGAGCAATAATCTTTTAGGTCCTAACCTTGACAATGGAACAGGGTTTCTATCTTTTAGACTTAATATTGTAGTACTCCTGATGGCTTTTTGTGTTTTGCTTCGAAGCTCTTAGCCTCAATTGAAAATTAGGCAAAGCCTTTCTATATTTAACTACAGAAGTCAGCCAAGCCAAAAATTTAAAAGGATATTGGTGCATTACCTTTTTTTAAAATTAGATTAAAAATTAAAACATCTGTATTTTTTTGTTTCTGTTACTTTTCACACAATTAAAAAAACACTGAAATCTATAATTATTTATTTAAGTTTGCTGACCCAAACAACTAAACCATAGAGTGTGTTAGCAAAGTCAAAAGTTTAAAGAAACAGCAATGTAACATATCTTTAGATGAATTGGACCACGTAAAGCTTGTTTTCTTTTGAAGAGAGTTTAAAAAAGGCAAGCTGGTGTTAGGCCCAACTGATATAATCTAGCTAACTTGCTAAATCTTAACTCAGCTCTTCCCTCAGTGCAAGCTCAGTGAAATTCAGCAAATGCATATATCCGAAATATGTATAAATCTAATTTCACCAGTTTTAAATGTGCTTTAAATGGGTAATAAAGACATCTTGGGAAACAAACATTTCATTCATATTTCATTTGGACATTTCACTTCATATTTTTCTTTACTTTATTTTAAACAAATTTTTTTCTTAATTTCTGTTATAATATAGATAGTATGATGGTTTTGTATAAAAAAAGAGACAAGGATAGTTTAAATATTAAAGTTGAAAATATGGGAACTGCT
Source organism: Pseudomugil gertrudae (assembly GCA_037177535.1). Lineage (NCBI taxonomy): Eukaryota > Metazoa > Chordata > Actinopteri > Atheriniformes > Pseudomugilidae > Pseudomugil > Pseudomugil gertrudae. The sequence goes on along the minus strand of JBAMHV010000006.1, from coordinate 18,003,661 downwards.
TTTTGCAACTCACAATCTCATCTTTAAATCCTACTAAAAATTCCACTCTGTGGTAAACCAGCAGGGGCGAGAGGTGTTTATTCACTCAGAAAGGTTAAATGTCTGAAAATCTGTTATGATAATAATTTTATTAAATACATGTCAGATATCATTACCGGTCCAGACGTAGCATAAAGAGAAATAAAAAAAACATAGTTATGTTTGTTATTGTTATGCTGAAGCATTTTTATTGAAAGCAAATGCATATTTTCAGTTTATTCATTGAAAACCAACAACTATTATGGGGAACTTCACAATTCCTTATCAATGTGGTCAGATCAAACTTTCCTTTTGAGCATCTGATGTGAGTCATTGCACATTCCAGTGAAAGATCACTGATGTTGCAGGCACTGGCTTCATACAGGAAAACCACAGCTAAATGCATCTGTTGCTGGTTTAATTTATCACGTGTGTGTGTGTGAGGAGAGGGTGGGTCATGAACATCAACATACTGTATATCCATATGCTACCGTGGGGGCAATGGCTCAAAATTAGTTTGGAAACTTTTCTAAAGACACCCTACGGATAGATTTTTTTAAACTAAAATAAATTTGTATTGTCCCAATTAAATAAAGAGGCATAAATTAAACTAATCCTGTACTATAATAATAGTATGTAGACAACTCTGATTCTTGAGGGCCGCAGACCTGCAAATGTTAGGGATTTCCCTGCTGCAACACACCTGACTCCAATCAATGGGTAATTAACAGACTTGTGAAGAGTTTATTGTTAAGCGCTGTAAGTCTGCTAATTAAGTCTGATGTGTGTCAGGTGTGTTGCAGCAGGGAAATGCATAATGCAGGAATTATAAATTGTTATATTTTTGTACCATCTAATCATTCAAATGTTCTACGAGGTATATATTTATAACATCATATAATATTTTCATTGCAATTCTTCATAATTAAAAATTTCCTTTAAAAGCATAATTCTGGGAATTATTACACTTTTTGTATTTATAAAAGCATCATTCTCACAGACCAGCAATTAAATGTGTTGTTTACACATGGAGCAGGTCTGACAAGCTCATCTAGTGGATATTTTCTCCCGAGACCCCTTGAACTTCCCTCTCAGTCAACTGATTAAATATTTAGCATTACAATAGCATCTTTCTAAAATGAGGAGGGGTAACAGACTTGAATCCATTGTTGTACTGCAAGTTATTTTGTATTGTTGTTAATCAGTAATATTTTAAATTGCTGCCAGCTTTTGTTGTAATATTCACTTCTTGGTGTCAATGATGAGTAAATATGTTCAACACAAAGTCTTAAAAAATATCAACAACAATAGGTCAATGAAGCAGAGCACACAGAAGCTCAACTGCAAGATGTGCAGAAGTTTTGCACTGAGCTCCAAATTGGTACAGATTGTCATTGTAATGCCTGTTTTGTAACAAAACAAATCAGTGTTTACTGTATGGACTTCCAAGCAGGAGTGCAATCCAAACATGACTCTGGGAATAAAAGTCAGCTTTTATTTCTTTTTTTCATTGAGGTGTTGAAAAATAGATGGAATTGGGGACAGTGCAAGGTGTTGTATTCAATAAATGGGCTTTCATGTGATAAATTGAATGTTATTCATATATGAGTGCACACTGTTTTTTGGTTATTCTGGAGAGAAGTTGCTTCTTTCTGCCGAGGGACCCTTTCCCTTTTAACTGAGAAGTGGTTCAAGAGCGGTTTAGGAGTGTGTGTCTATTTGTGTATATGTGTGTGTCTGGGTGGGAGGCATCGGTGATGGTGGGAGATTCTCTACAGACCTTGATACAATTACTGTGCCTTTCCCTCTCCTTCCGCACCACTTCTGTCCACGCTTTCGCTGTGCCGCTGGGAATAAGAAAGGCCCAGCTATCTGGCAGAAGATTTGGTCAGTCAGGCATCAAATGCAGGGCCCACTTCTCACACTGTGTGCTGGGGGTGGGCATGCCGGGGGACCTGCATTGTGCATTTTCACACACTTTTCTCAGAGGGGCTGCAGGAATTCTTAGCCTTTGGAAAGGAAAGTGGGCAAAATACAGATAGAGGAAAACTGATGGGTAGAATGAGGGTGCAGCGAGAGTGAGAAATATCGAGGGAGAATGATGGAGAAAAGGGGGTAAAATAGGTCCAGAGGCTGCAGGTTGCAAGCAGCATCAAAGGGACAAGTAGCAGCTCATCAGACACAGGAAGGGCTCTTTCTTCCTTATTTTCTGTTTCTGTCTCTCTCTCCAGTGCTACATCACCACCTCTTTCTGAAAGGTAAAAAACTGTTTTATTCAGACATTTGAGAGTTGACCCTTTATGGGTGCGTGGGTGTGTGACAGTAATGGCCATAGGCTGTAGGGCTCAGGGTCAGAGTAGAAGCAAGGAATGTATTTTTCTTCATGGTTTCAGGCACAATGCTTTTTCAAAGACTAATGTCACACAAACACTTTATTCCTAAAAACAAACAAACAGGTTTTATAGGAAAAGTGTAAACCCCCCAAGCCACAAATCTCCGTCTCTAGGTCAGGAAACCCTCAACTATCTCCAAAGAAAATATGATATCTCAAACTTTGATGTATTTATTTAATTTTATACTTCCAAACACAGGGCAAAAGACTAGCATACATTATTTGTCTGGAAGCACTGGAGCAAAAGAAGACAGCAAAAAGCAATGGAGTGAAATGTGGGGCTCAAAAAAACATTGTCACATCACCTTCATGCAAATATGTAAATGTTCTCTATGCCACTTCAGATCTCCTTTGACTGACTGGTCAAAGTCTGCATTGCACTTTTTCTTCGGGTGACTGTTTATCTGAAGAGTTAAACAATTAAATAGTCTGCAAAGAATTTTTTTTTAAATTATATTAACTAAAGCATATGTAGAAGATAGTGCCAATTAAAGAAGTAAATGATACAGAAATATTATGCTTAAATGGAAGAGGTGAGAGCAACTGCGATATAGGTGCCCTGGCAGTTAAAAACATAGTGGTCTGTGTTTGTATAGGTGAAGAAGAGTGAATTAATTAATCTAGCACAGATATAAATACATTTTTGTCCAAAATTGTCCTGTTTTCTATTTGCAAAACACATAGTGTGACCATACTTGTAGGCTGCGATAGCCAGAGAATTCTAATAGTAACATTTTAAGTATTTTGATGCCATTATTAAAGATGGTCACTACAGCTTGGTGATGCACCTTCCAGTTGCAGATCATATTGCTTTTCTTCCTTTCTGTTTTACTGATACATTCAAAGAAACAATCAGTGTCATTCATGCTGAATAACTCTCTGCCCAGTAATATCCATGCCCTAAAGGTATTATAAAGTTAAACGAAAGATCTATCTTCAAGTGATGGGTAGTGTATGAATATTATTATTGTTGTGTATCTCTGAGAAAGGGGGAGAGAGACTTCCAAGCCATCTTTATTGCAATGTTAAGGCCCAGGTAATGCCTTAGAATAATGCATGATAAGGCAACACAAGGCACCCTTTTCAAAATATTCAAATGTGAGCGGTGGAGTGGAAAATAAAGCAACTTGGATGGGTGGAATGACTTCCCTCTTCCCCCTACTCCTTCATTATATTCATATCACCACTTATTTTCTCCTTTACTTTGTTTTTCAAAGTGACCCTGACACAAGTGGAAGTAACAATGGGGTGTTTTACAGGTTTACTTTATTTATATGTAGAGCCCACACACTTCCAAAGGCCCAAAGGTGTGATCAGAAAGTAAGTTAATAAAACTTTAGCTTAGCCTTCTTTGCATGATCGCTGGACTGTGTAGGCTCTAATTAATTATGCTTAACAGCCAAAGCACCAAGACATTAGCTGTAAAGTTATCATGCAAAGCTGGGTGTTTGCTTAAACTCACACACTGTCCTTTGGTCTTTGGGTTTTCCTCCAGTCTCTTATTTTCATTCTCAACTTTATATGCTTATCAGAGCAGTGGATTTTGGTAGGTGTGTTTGTTGTTCATTTGTCTCAGGTTGGAGTTTTTTTTTCTCTTCTGTTGGAAGCTTTGAAGTTTTTTTTTTCAGAATAGTGCACATTATCATGTCCCATATATTAGGATTTAATTCTGATTTTTCATTTTGTGAATATTTCATGCTTCACCTTCTAATAAGGAGCAAACACGTACACAAGAAATAAACTCAACTACCCACCAACACAACTGCTATTCTTAAAGGCTTTACACTGCAACTTTGTGGGGCCCTTTTAGAATAGAACCTGATGTACCAAGGATTTTAATTTTATTATTATAATTATTTTACTTATTGTGAAGGATTTTAGTCATTCATGCTGAATAACTCTCTGCACGTGGTTGGTTAGCTCTGTGACCTCACAGAAAGAAGGTTGCCGGTTCGAGCCTTGGTTGGGGCAGGGGTCAAACCAGGAATCTTTCTGTGTGGAGTTTGCATGTTCTCCCCGTGTTAGCGTGGGTTCTCTCCAGGTACTCCAGCTTCCTCCCA
>JBAMHV010000006.1:17927215-17947392 GCA_037177535.1 Pseudomugil gertrudae | reverse complement strand
CAGACCAGTAACCAGACCAGAGTCCAGACTAAACATGGAGAAGCAGCATTTAGCTGTTATGCTGCAAATATGTGGAAAAAACTGCAAGTAGAGATTGAACTCTCACCAACTGCAGACACTTTTAAATCCATTTCTTTTTCCATGCACCTATGAATGACATCTGCATGGTAACTTTATCTGATCTGCTTTTAATGACTTTTATTTAATTTTATTGTGATTTTTGTTGTTTTTATTCTTCTTTACATCTGTAATGCTTTTACTGTTTCAATGTAAAGCACTTTGAATTGTCTTGTACATGAAAGGTGTTGTACAAATAAATTTCCCTTGCCATATTGATTGTTTAATAATTGCTTTATCCAAAACATTTAACCACACAATGCCAGTATTTAGTGTTTGGGGTAAGTTTGAGGTTACAGTCCAAGTACTTGGGATGCTTTACAAGTCTTTGACTCTCATGTGTGTAACAGCCAAAATCTAAAACCCAAATACCATAGACACAGGTATCAGAATGAACGGTTTACACTCAGTAAGCAGGTTTTTAGTAGTATATAAAGCAACAGTGACCTCTGTGGTTAGAAACCAGAATTACAATAGAAAGTTCAACAACTTAGATTTTAACCACGTTATCTCTTTAGTGCTGGTGTCAAAATTCTCACAAAATTTCATGAACAGCTGATTTGATATATTACTATGATGTGAAAATGTCATTCCTCTGTATACATGTGAAGAAGATTCAGAATTAGTTTACATAGTTCACATACCAGTACTGGATTGAAGAACTGCAAATACTTCTGACAAAAATCCAGTCTACAAATATAAAATGAGAGACAAAAATGTTGTGATGTGTGTGTGTGTGTGTGTGTCTAAGGGGAAACTTTGTGTGCCGATGTACAATGTACAAAAATATGTCTGTGTCTGTCAATCTTGTTTGTCCATCTCTGTGTCAATCATTGTGCTTGTGTGTGTGTGTGCACAGTTGTACATGTGTGTGAGGAAGAGAGAGAAGCTGACTGTCAGACTGTCTGTCTGTCACCAGTGATACTAGCAGTTTGCTGGAGGGGAAACATCTAGATATTTCTGCTTGACCGTACAGCTGCCCAGCCGGAGACAGCCTCTGTTCCTGTTTGGCCCCTCTGCGGACAACTGTGCATGTATGTATGTGTCTGTTTCTGTGTGTGTGTGTGTGTGTATAAGTCAAACAAAGCAAGACACTGTGCGGCCAGTTGGACAGTGATTTTAGAATCTGTTTCACCCTCAGGTGACTGTCGAGCTGTCAGAAAAGCAGGTTTGCTCCAGCTCGAGATGTATCTCACCATGTTTATATTTGCAGCTATTTTCTCCTTTGAGTGTTAACATCTTGTTGACAACACTGTACACAGAGAGGCTAGACAGGTAAATAAGTCACACAATTCATCTGATCAGTAGGCATGCTTCAAATAGAAGTCTTAGCTAAACAAGTAGCAGATTTATATTTTGTTAGTTAATGGCATTTTTTTAATGAAGAAAATAATTTTCATTTATCATCATGCAAAATCTTAAAAAACCAAAGAAGTGTCCAAAAGTAATGAAACACCCCTTTTTTTTATTACCATATTTTGTTTCCAAGCACCAACTATTTAAAGGTACTATAGCGGGTGGGGTTGAAACTAGGAGAGATTCCTGCAGAAACATAACAAAAAGCCCAAGTGCAGAATTTACCTTCCAGTTTTTTTACCTGTTTGCTGAGACTTCATTAGAAATGGTCTATAAGGAAGGGGGACTGTCAAAAAGTTGTTCACAAAGAAAAGGAACATGAGGAAGAAGTTGAGGCATGTGAAATGACACAAGAACTGTAGTGAAAAATCTGGTTTTATGGAGAAACGAATCCACCCCAGAGTCCAAACCTCAATATTTTCAGATCTTGACAGAGCTGAACAAAAGAGAGGAAGATCATAACAAGAGTTCTGAAATGTCCTACAAGAAGAACAAGAACTGAAAACTGCTTAAAAAAACAAAAACAAAACACCTAAAAGGGTTCTGATTAAAACGATAACCATTGTATTACTTAATCTGATAAACAAAATCTGTTAAACAAAATACTGACCTCAATCTTGTTAAATTGTACAAGTTGTTTTTTACAAACAGTATATATGTTCCAAGTTTCTATGAATACATTTTTTTCAATAAAGAAATATATTTAAAAAGAACAAATTTATACTTAATGAAATATTTAAAGTCCTGTCAAAGGGAAATAGTTGGAATCAGACATGTGATGATTAATTTTAGTTCTGGCTTTGCAGCAGACAAAGATTTTATGTTAAACCAATATTTCTAATTGCATAGTTTCAGGCTCTACTCAGCAAAACGATGTGCTTCGTATGTAAACTGTTTGAAGTTTATTCTTCCAGAATGTGTTCAGACTGAGACCAAGCCACACAGCATAAGCACCAAGCCATAAGCACTATATCTGAAGCATCCATGAGGTTTATCACTCTGTAGATAATAATGAGCCTCTTAGTTTATCGTTGTACACAAGACAATCTACTCTGTTTATTGTCTTCGTCCCTGGGTGAGTGCATCATGTTAATCATTCCCTTGATCCCTCCAGCAATGAGAAAATATCTCTTTCTAATAACACCTATCAGCTACTGTACAGCACTAACTATACATTAGTTATCATTTGAACAACAAAGCAAAACAACAACATAACCTCCTACAAAAACATAACCTTCTTGGCAGAGGTAATACATAAACACTCTATTCGGGACAAAAAATGTAAAGAGTATGCTTGTCAACAATCCAAAAACGTAGATTTTTCTGATCCAGGATTGTAATGAATGAAAGCATGTGAGTATTAGGTTTAGTTCAAGCCTGTTATCAGAGAACAACAATGGTGGTGAAAGATGGGACAGGCTTATATGAAGCTGTAAGTTTTTTGTTTGGTTTTGTGTTTTAATTTTCAAAGCCTTCCCTGTAAGTCGCTTGGGGGAACAATCACCCTGACACAGGTCCATTGTTTGGAGGCCGGTACAAACACAAGTGGTCTAATGTGTCTGTTGTTTGAGATTTCTGGCTCTCGGCTTTCATCACTTCCCAGAAGATAGGTGATCAAATACAGAGACAACAGGATGCCAACGACATATCAGAGAGAATGTGAGGATTTACATCTGCTCTCTTCATAAAAGCAAAAGCTTAACAATGGACGACAATCACGAGCCCCACAAGGACTGTGCAGAAGTGCATGTGTGTCTGTGCGTACAGATTTCCAGCTCTAAATCAGTTTCTGTTAAAATTTGCTTTTGAGAAACACCTATGGGAACCTCAACAGAAAACCAAGTATATCCACAATTTCACACAAAGAACCAAATAACAAAAATATGCTTTCACAAACCTTTGTGCTGGATGGAAAAAAAATCATAGTCATGTGGACAATCCCCCATCAGCACATATACAAACACAGAACAAGATACAGGCACATGAAACCACAGAGCACTGGAGGGATTACAATATTTCCCCCTTCATCCAGATTAGACAAGATCAAATTATTTTCCTTCTGTGATGCCAGTTTTCTGCAGTCTAATGCCGGCTTTTCAAACAACACAAGGTTTATTATGGCCAGCACATAATGCAGCAGATTTCAAATTCCTGTCAAATGTTGTGTGACAGAATGCAGTAGCTCTTCTTGCATTCAGCAGGAGGAGGCCCACGCAGGCCACTTACACTGGCTGCAGCTAAGCTGTTTATGTCCCCTATTCAGCAGTTACACAGCCCGGCTAGTGTAAACACAACAGTATCTTTTTAATTGTGCTGTTTCAAGCCTTGCTTCTCTGTCGAATTAGAGAGCAGACCACTCTCTGTCTCCTCCCTAGTTTAGCAGATTAGGAGCCTTGCTGTAAGGAAGTGCCGGGGTGGCTCAGTTTGAGTTGTCACCGAATCAGCTTAAACTTCCCTCAGCGAGCGTGCTGAAGAGCGATAACGGCTGTACGCTTGTTTGCGGTGTAGACATGCAGTGGCAAGGGTGGCTGGGTGACGCAGTGTGTGCATGTGTTTGCATGTCCAGCAGACTTTTCTGCCTGTTGTCTTTTTATTTGTTAGGAAGTAGAAGATAAGAAGAAACAAAGAGAGTAAAGGAGACTAAGATAGGTGCCTGTGTTTTCACATGTGTGTGTAGGAGTGAGTAAAAGAAAAAGACAAAGATATGGAGTAATTAAAACAGCATGTGGGTGATAACAGACTATTCATCATCTCCTGCATGTGAACCCATAACAAAGTGAAAAACTTTATAAAACTAAATTTATCAGTAATGGCTCAAATTGCCAAATTCAACCAGCTAGAAACCCTCCACCTAAACTACAGTGGCTGCTAGAACTCAAACCCCCTCCCAAGAGCAAATATTTGTATTGTCTGTTCCATATTACTGTGATAACGTAGTGGTGCAAGATGGCAGAGAGACCAAAAAAGTGCCAAAGTCATTTTTTGGACAACATGAACAGGAAATATTTTTTCATGTCATTCTGTAAAAATAAAAGTACAATATTGGATATATTACCTTTCTATTAATAGATGACTTTAGCTTTATATGACCAACAGCCATGCGCTCATTTGGTAAACAACTGGATCAGCTTTTCACCAAATACTGTAGTGAAGTGAGTTACTTTTCTTTCGGTGAGACCTAAGAATTACAGCATGTATATATACTTTTACTTGTAGATATAGATAACAACACATGTATAAAATATTGTTAATTTATTTTATTAAGTAACTTTCAGTTACTTTACATCAATTTAAGATAAAGACTTGGGTAACGCTTTCTTTTACAGTCCCTTAATTACCAGGTAATGCATGGTATAGCGATCATTTCTTTCCCTCACAGCAAAGTTTGTAACAGGATGTCAAAACAACAACCTACCAACTGGAAAGTTGATGACTGATTCATTGTTTGCCAAACTATTGTATACGCTCAAAACATTGAGCTTCCACAGTGGCCCCCACATTGTTTCCCATGGGGTATGAATGTGTGGGAATGATAGGAAAAACCAAGAAATGTATATTTTGGTGTAGGTCTGGGTAAATGCATTAGGTGACCTCATGAGACTAGAAAGTTGTTTTACAAAAAATATGCATTCATGAGTTTACATAAGACACACACTTTGCATCACAAAATTACTTAAGTCTTCTGTAAAAATTGTGTGGAAGAAGCCAACTGCCTCATCAACCAAAGCAACACATGCAGCGAGTTAGACATGAAAGTTTATTAGCATCCGGAATATATTGGTCAGAATGCATGTATTTTCTGGCAAGGTGGATTTACTAATGAATATGATTGCTTTTACAAAACTTCTGCCACTGCTAACACTGACGTTCAGACAGAGAAGCACAGAATAGGATGTAAGACAAACTTTCTTTTCAGCTGACATATAAAGTAAATGATCACCCCTTTCCACACTCCAAAAATAAAAGAGTGAATTTCTGAGCAAAAGGGAAGATTCTGGTGTTTCTTGTTTTGTTTTTAAATTAATTTTAGCAGTAAATTGTTTGCTGGTGGACTCCAGATACAGTTTAGGTGGTTGAAATTGTTTCCAGACAGACTGTGGCTCCGTCTTTGCAGTCTTTACAAGTTTAGTCACAGGAGCCATTGTGTTAAAACATGCTCAACATGCCCTTTTGCAGACGATTTGTAACTAGTGACTGTGACATATAGACTCAAAATAAAGATGTGGAGATACTGTATCTGCCAGAGAGCCCAATAACTCCTGCTTTGTCATTACCTCCACCAAGAAGGTTATGTTTTACCGGAGTTTGTCTGTTTATTTGTCTTTTAGCAACATAACTCAAAAAGTTATTGATGGATTTTGATTACATTTTCAGGATGTGTTGGGAGTGTCACTGGGAACAAATGAGTAACTTTTGGTGGAGATCCGGAAAAGATCCCGGATTCTGAATCACTTTGAAATTTTTAGTAACATTATTGTGTTGCTTGGTGGAGGTCTGCGCTCTCAGACTGCTTTTCTAGTTTCCTTTGTCATGACAGTAGACCCAGCTGCAAGTCTTCCAGCTATAAAGAACATAGTCTTTGCTCAACATGTAGCACTAAGACCCTTTGTCAATTTACCATAACAGTTTTGGATTAGTTTGTTTTTGACTAGGATTTAATCCAGTCCTGCACTATACATATATCTTTCCTTTAAGTCTTAGATGTACCAGTACATATAGATGATTAAGACTAAATAATTAATATTGCCATTAGATTCCATTAAAATGTTTAGATCCCAAAATACCTGAAAATGAGCTACATTTTCTTTTTGTTTATTCATCTAAGCCATTAAAACTAGGCTGTTATGTATTTTTTATTGCACCATGTGCTTTTGTAGAATGATCAGATGGAGTTAAATTAGTTAAGACATGTGGATTTTAAAAATTCAAATGCTGACTACAAAGATTGGGCTATGGATAAACCCTGGAGATGAAACAAGGTCTGTGTATGCATGGAAAAAATGTACTTTTTACTGTGTATAATAAGTGTGAAAATGTAAACATGAAAATCTATGAGCGTCAGTCACCATCGCTGACATTCAGCAAAAAAAGAGAAAAGAACAGTTAAAGAGAACGATAAAAAGACAAAAAGGAAAACTAAAGAGCATCTTAAAAAACAAAACAATGAGGCATAAACACTTAAAACACAGTTTTTTTGTCACATGTTGCAGCAAATTGTTTTGGTGCAGAGGAAAGCAGATGTAAGAGTATAGCAACCTCTTAGATCATCCTCGTTTCCAGAGAAAAATGTTGAGTGAGGAACTCTTGCATAAACCAATCGCAGCAGCGGGTCACCACAGGCACTGGCTCCAGTTCCGCTACAGCATGAACAAAGTCCACTGATGAGTTGTTACTGATTCTCACCGGTATATGTTAGTCACCCTGGCTGCAAAGATTTACTGATTGAATAGGGCTTACCAAGTGAGACCAGATAAAGCCTCACTTTAGTTGCAGGTTGAGAATCTTGCTGGTGCTGTCTCCATGTTAGTGTTTATACTTGAACAATTTTATAGTCAAATCCTAAAAATAAAGACTTTCTATTGTTAGTTAGTTTGACAAGGAACTCTCATACTTGGTGCCATCACATAACCTGGTGTCTTGCTTGCTAACTCTTGCTTGCTATCTTATTGGCTGTGGTGTAATATGGGTAAATTCAAACATCTGTTTCTGACTATTATGAACATGTTTTGTTTTTTTCTTCTTTTTGTTTTTTGCTTATCTTTAGTTAGCTTGCCAAGTTGTAGGTAATCCTGTCAAGGTGCCTATAAAAAAACAGAAATACTTTTTAGGATTAAAATACCTATTCTAATTTCATATAATGTGGTGATAACCTGGTTTATATGGAAGGAAAGGAAAAAAAAAGATTTGATTTCCATGTGTTTGATCAGAAAATACCGTTTTTCACATTCCTTTTGTAAAGAATCAGAAATATTCTGTCAGTTTGAAAAGATGCTTTAAAACCATATATTCTACAAAAAAAATAGAATTTCTATTAATAATTTCAAAGGCATGGAAAAGAATATCTCAGGTCTGAAGAGCACTGAGGTGATGCCTATTAATCCCCTTCCATCCGACAGCAGCGTTGGTAAAGGTAGAATTGTGAAATGACAAGCCTCTAAAAAAAGTGAATGAGCACACTTGAACGATTTCAAGTACAGCTCCCTTCAACCATGCCTGTGGTTTTGAAAAGGAGGCGAATATAGTGAATGCTGTCTGTAGGCTGACGCAAAGCCAATTGGACAGGCAGGTAATAGGAGGGTGAGGCAGAGAGAGAGAGAGAGAGAGAGAGAGAGAGAAAGAGAGAGACAGGCATGGAGCAATCATGAAAATGAATGCAAATGGAGGCAAGGGCAGCCATGGGAGGTCCAGGAGCAGAGGAAGGATCCACCTAATAGACGAGCTGTTCAAAGAGCACAGTAGTGCTGAGTACACTACAATAAAATAAATAGATTTAACATAGAAAACACAGAATAAGAATATAAGTTAATATAAAAAGCAGATATCTGGTTTTGAAAGAAAAAGAATAGTTAGAAAGTTGACAATCTTTCAAACTTTTGCCTCCATTTTCATTTCTGTATATATTTATTACCTTATTTAATCACATTGGCTCTATTTTAACCAGAGATTTTGCTATTGACTTCTATCTTAATGTCCATCCATTACCGCCTTAACCACGCTCACCTCTCTTTCTAGTCTGCTATTCACCACTTCTACCAGATGCTCCTGTGGCTTTCACCTCATCGGTTCCCTTCATTCTTTCACTTAACTTTCCCAGACTTTTCCTTCACATCCCCTCCAAACTAACTCATTCAACACAATGAAGCTCTATGGTCACAGGCCTTTCGCTTAATCGTCCCAAACTGACAAGAACCTCAGAAATTTGTTGGATGAATATGAATTATGTCTCCAGTTACATCCAGCAGTGACATGTTTATCCACGTTGACTTTTTTCTAATCAGCCTATACCACATTAGTGCACACATTAAAAGCATAAAGAAATAAAACACAAGCTTGCACACTTTTTCTAAATGCTATTTGACATTATAGCAAGCTGTTGCAAAAGTCATTTATTAATTCTGACAGGATATTGATCAGTCCCTTGTCAGAGTGATGTCATAGTGAGCAACAAAATGAACTTTGGTATTTACTGAAACCGATTTGAAACTATAATAACAGATATCAAAATAGTTTTTTAAACAATTTTGAATTATACATTTATAAACTTAAAATCCCTAATTAAATCTCAACACTGCAGTTGGCAGCTCCAACTTATGTACTTTAAAATAAACTAAAATACATCAATTACACTTATAATGCACAATTCAAACATTAAAGCAGAAACTTTGTTTCTTAACCTTGCTAATGTGCACCTTACAACTAAGCAGGGAGGCTCTTTGCATGTGGTCAATTACAGTTCTTAAGAGTTAAGTGACCTTCTCAACAACTTTGAAGATGCTGATGGCAGGGGCTCCTGATGAGGTGTTGGCAAACACGCATTTATAATTCCAATGTCTCTCCCTCCTTCCTTTCCTTCACCACACGTACTGGCTGTCCTGCAGCTTTGAACATCTCAGCTTGTGGTTCCAGATTAATAAAACAGGGAATTAATGAATTTTGGATGGAATCTTCACGATGGGGGGCCAGTTGAGCCTCATTACAGCCTGTATTATTGATCAGATTGAAAACCTCCTGTTCCCTTGGAACTGAACTGTTATAACCACGCATCTCCCTCCCTATTGCACAGAGGTAAACGGTTGATATCAAATTGAGCATGTTTTCCGAACAAATCATCATCATGGCCTGGCATTTAAATGAGTGTCTTTAATATGCATCAAGGGTGTTATTGTTAGCCTGATAATATGAGCAAGACTGAGAGAAGTCCTCAAATATAAAAGTTTTTAACCATCACTACAACTCTTTAATCAAGGAAGTATAAAAAAAACGTTTTTTAATGCACAGTTTAAACATCTATTCCTTGATATATATATATATATATATTTTTTTTTTTTTTTTTTTGCCATTTCTTGATAGCCTGCATATTGCTGGAGCCTTTAGCAGGTGAAAGCAGGATACACCCTGACAGGTCACCAGTCCATCGTCAGAGTTGTACGATATAAACCTGAAATAAAAAAATGTATTTTCATTTGCATAACCATTTCAAACCAATAACTTATAATGAAAAGAAAGGAATTAGTGATTGTTTTTATTACCGGAAGTAATCTCTCAGTGCTTCAATATGCGCATCATTATTTGATATATTTCTTATTTTAATCAAATAGTGATTATGACTATAGAGTCATTATAAGTCACAGTAAGTATGACTGTCATCACTACAATTGTCTCTGCGCCACCAGATGCATCATGTGGTTCCATTTTGTTGTTTTCTCTTAAGCTCCCAAGAAACACATCATCATGAAATATTTAGTGGATGCAAAGTGACTAATGCACTTTCTCAGTTCTGTGTTGAGACAATGAAAAATTTAAAATAGAAATAATAAATTTTGATTGGTGTCTACTGTACTAAGAAACTTCTGTTGTGACTTTATGACTAATTCAGATCTCATGCAAATTACCTTCACTTACATGCAAAATAATGTCACTTCCATGTTGTGTGAATTCTGAAAGACTTTTAACTTATGTTCCAGCGTGTTGTAACTTCATTATGCGCCTGTGCACTTCTGCCTCACTTTGAAATTTTATTTGTTTTTATTTTAAAGCTCCACCCAGTCATCTAATATGCATTTAACCAGAGGTAAACATGCATCCTTTGCAAGATTTCATTTTGTAGCTATTAATTCGTACCTTTCTCTCTGGCTCAGCTCATTGTCACACTATTGTAAACATCTTTCTTTTTGTCTTGCTGTCTACTTCTTGGCATATTGCTACTAGCAGTATGTGCCTTAGATTTAACTGTCATTTACCCTAATGCGGCAACCAGTTTTTCTTGTTTACATGGTGTAAGCCTGACTACTAGCACTATGGTTATGTTGCTATGTCTGTTTCCTAAAGTGACTCAACAAATATGTTGGATGATACCGGCATATCTAAAGTAGAATGGTGAATCATCATCTCTACTAAAAAAACACAGCTTTTAATACATTGTTCGTGTTATTAGAGTTGAGATAGAGTTGTTACCAGTTAGTTACATATTTCTGAAGTTAATTTATTTTAGGTGTTTTATCTAGAGGTCATAATCTTAAATCCATAATTCGTTATTTAATATATACCTCTTTATTTCCTTTATTTCCATGTCTGTGTTTGGGTAAGCTTTGACCTTTACAGGCTCAGGTGTCTCCAGTGAACGCAGTAGTGGTCAAACAAATCAATATGGTCAATGATGTTTTAAGAATGATGTAAGGCACTAAACAATTGTTCTAAAAGATAGCTGCATGTTCACACACTATACACCTGGACAAATTTTAGTTTTGTGATGATCCTTATACAAGAAAGATGTAAGCAAATGGAGAAATAAAAGTCATTTCAGTTTACCGACATCTTAAACTATCTTGGGCTTATTTGCTGTGCACATCCTGGAAAACTTCGGTTTGTTTGGATGGGTGACAATAGTTGGAATTAAGGCCATTCATGAGAAATCTTGCATTGCTTCTGCTAATAATTGTGTATATTTTTGTATTCTTATTGTCTTGGAACACAAACTATGTTAAGACAGACTCACTTTGCCATGTCCTAAATAAAAAGTAAAAGGATAAGTAAAAGAATTAAATCAATTATAACTGGTTGTACTCACGTGTTTTTGTCAGCTTCTTGACAAGTAAAACACAAAAGCAGCTTCAGTTATAATCATTCCATGAGCTTTGGTTTGTTCACAGTATAACAGATGTTAACAGACAAAGACCCAAGTGACCTGAAAAGATATAGAAACCAATAATGAATTGTTCATCAAAAACTTTCTTTTGTTTTGACTGAGTTCTTTATGATCCATCCGATAGCTCTCAAGCAACTTTTTGTTTCTTTTTGCTGGAATCTTTTGTTTTCCTTCCTTTTTGGGACTTTAAGAGAAACTCTTAAGTATCCCTGATCAGTATCACAATCAGAATGACTGAAATAGTAAAAGAAAGATAAGACACAATGCAAAGTTAAAACATGTTTTATTGTCATCAAATAGGCAATGTTTATTTGAGTCTAGATTACACTGATCTAATAATAACCTTCTCCTTTCAAACTGTGAGTATACCAACACACACACACACACACACACACACACAAAGATTCCTCTCTGCCCCTCAAGATGCTCTTGTTATTCCCACACGGCGTCTTGCTGAACGAGTGAATCCATCCTGACAACAAATGGGATATAAGACACAGGAATATGGTTCCCTTCACTCCCATGTATTACTAATAGATAGACTGTTGGGTTGCATGGCATAAATACTTTAACCATGTCACCTCCATTTGTAGCTTTGTGGGCCAAACAGATTCAAACAGGAACATATGAAATATAAATTGGCATTTTATAATGGCCTATTGTGTATGAGGGAGTGTGACTGAGCATGTGGGTTATATGCACGATAGTGCCGTTCTGTGGGGACTGTCCAACTCTTCTATACAAAGTAAATTGAGGAGGAAGCAAGCCCAAGCTCATCAGTGGGGATTTAATTTGGAATGGCAGGCAACTGTAGTAGGCCAGTGCACAAACATCACATTACATCCAAACAGATTTTCTTCTTTAAATCTTTCTCAAAAATAGACATGTATCTACAATAATGCCACAAAATAACTATGCATGCATTATATGCATTCTGCAGTTACTGCACAAGGAAACATGTATGGATGTATGGATCATGTAAACAATACAGTGAATGGTTCATATCCCGTACCTTGTACAAAGGTTTTATTTAAAAATTAAACTGACAGAAAAAAACACAGAGTATTAAATGAAATTAATAACATTGAAATTTTGCAAAAACGAAGGTTGTATAAAATAAAAAGGCTTAAGGAAGGACATATGTCAAAGAAAATAAGCTTTCTTTTCACTCTGGCATATTTTCTCCCCTAGATAGAAAGTCCTCGATGCTTACCACAAGAGAAAACCTAGTTAGGAAAGCAAATGCACAGAGCATGTAGACCAGAAGCAACATGGGTTTTTGGAGCTTGTATTACACTCTTGTTGGACATAATGTCAACCCAGGGCTGATCCATCACACTCAGGAACACACATGCACTCAAGCTGTGAACCTCAGACTGCATATCTGACATTGTAAAGGCTGTAAAACATCTTGTCTGTCTCAAACACACACTACAACTAAAATGTTGTACTACATCTGAAATCACAGGGCCATCATTAAAATAGGTGAAGAACATCTTGTCCATCTTGTAACAAACCCAAGTTTGCAAACTGAAGCCATTATGGCTCATGTATTCTACCCTTATAACACAGAAGTATGGTCAAGTCAAGTCAATTTGTAAAAGACATTTAAAGCAACCACAGTTGCCCAACGTACAAAACATGATACAAAAAGTATAAATTAAAATCAATGTATAATATCATATTAAATTTAGTTAAATGACACCCTACCCCTTGGATATCAACCACAACTATGGAACAGCTAAAAGTACAAAATTGCAAATGTCTGGTAAAAAGGAGCACAGAGATTTACTCAGATGTCAATACATTCAGATCCTTTAAGAAATATACAATTATTTTAAAATCAATTATAAAATTGAGTGGAAGCCAGTGGAGATATGCAAGAACAGGGATGGTATTACACACTCCTTTGGAACCAGTTGAAACTGTAGCTATTATGTTTGTGTAGGAGACAATGATCAAGGCATGTCTCTCCATTCAATACCTTTATTTAACTTAACCCAAAACCACAGGATTTTTTCTGATCTTGCTGTAAAAGCCCACTGTTCTCTTAAAGGCACAGTAACCTCATTGTCACCATGTACGACCCCGGAGGAATACCAACAAGTTTAAGCAGGCAAATTATTTCAGTGTTGTATTATTTCTATGTCTTTTAAGGGTCTTCAAGTTTCCCTAGCTTGTAAATGTGTCTATCATCTAAATAATATGAAGACATGACAAAAGTGGCTTGATAGAGAAAGCATTCTTCTTTTTCAGCATATTAGATAGAAAAGAGATATTCAACTGTTATAACCACTGCAAAGGCTAACTGGGATACCACTCCACAGAGTCCTGCACCTCCTTGGCTATATATACATCCACAAATATTTATCAGTAATATACTGAACACTGCCAAGAAGCATGTTACAAAGCTTTGAAACATTTCAAGGCTAAAAAGAGGCATAAAAGAGGAATTTTCCATCTGTGGCAGACACATTAATGTCTTTCGACTTCAACTTGTGGTCTTCTTTGAATCTTTTAATCTAATTGCTTTAATAACACAGCTTCATTTTTTTCATTTATTTCTCATTCAGTTATTAAACAAACTAATAATGAACACCTCACAGTTGATCCTAGTTTTGGAAAGGCACATTTTCAAATGTTTTGGATGATTGAATCAATCCACTCAGGTTGAGACTTATGTGCTTTATGTCAGAGGAAAATGGTTTCTGGGTTTGATTACTGCTGAAAAGTGTCAGGAAGAAGAAATGTGGAGAAAAGGAAGAGAGTATTAGACAAGAGCAAGAAGCAACAAAAGCAGTACGGAAGAGGGGTACTGTCTACAAGATGCAGAGATTGACTGTCCATCACCCTTATCCTGGTTCAGATACTGGCAGCCTTTGATTTAAAGATTATCTTTCCTCCTCTTTCTGATAAGTGGACACTGGCTCTATCTAAATTAACACACCGTTGCGCTCTACCTGACTATACTGTCTGATACAAAATACAAAGTTTCACTTCAAATCCATATTTGAAAACAGAAGCATGTTTACAACCATGACACACACAAAGACTTTAGTAAAGATAAACAAATAGGTGAACCCTTCAAACCACACTATTTCCCTCTGACAGAAACTCCAAGTTTTTGGTTTAGCACATGGATGACATCTCAGTTAAAGACTTTTTAAAACATGTTCAATGGTTGTTTGTCTCAATGAATCTCAGATTTCTTTTCATTCTACAGCTAATGTGAAAAATAGACATATAATGCAGATGCTTACTTAAGACAAATAAGATCTCAAGGAGGAAAGATAAATCCCAGAAATGTGTCCCTGTGAGATAATTATTCAACAGATTCTTTGTTGATTTTAATTAAGTAGTTTTATAAGCTTGTTGAAAATGTACTCCACCAATAGTAATGCAATTTATCATATTGTGTATACAAAGGTATACACAAGTATCTGAATATGGGCAAAGGATTTAGAGTCTTCAAACTAAGAAAGCATGTGTGGTAGCATCACATGGATGAATCAGATTTAATTTTTAAAAAGTGTTTTATAAAGAGCAATTCACCCAGAATAAATACATAAAAACACCAAAGACACAAAGTTAGATGTAAAACTTGTTCAATGTGAACATACTTTGAAAAAGATTGCCAAGAATTGAACTACCAAGTTGACATGTGAGATTGCTGCAAGCCATATGAACCCATATGGGTTCAGCGCGAGGCAGATGACAGCATGGTTCAATAAAGATGTGTATGATCATAAATGCAGAATTGAATTAATGTTATTTTTTCACTTTGGGACCTCATTAAAAACACACACATTTGTATTTTTGCTCCTTCATGAGAATATTGCACACATAACTGAAATGTCCCCAATGTAAAGAAACAAACAAATCTAAAGAGACTTAAAGGCATTTAAATGGTGAAAAAAAGAGAATAAGAAGTAAAGCATTAGTCAAATGTTATTAATGGCTTGCCCATATGCATATGTTGGACAATTAACCATTCGCAGGTGAATGTAACCGATAGGCGCCTTGCTTTCTTTGCAGCAAATCGAATAAACCTTGATAACATCAATGACATTCCTCTTTTTTTCCCTGCACTCCTTCATTCTGCTCTGTGTGTGTGATTGTGTGTGTTGCGCACTGCAAGCTGGTGTCCCTTTGGTTATCAAACTATCACCAAAATTTGCCTGCCCATCTGAGGCGGAAAGAAGAAAGGAGGTGGTTTCGGGGGGAAAGCGAGAGGAGAGCTTAATTACTTTAACCTGATCTATTGTCAGGTCATTAATAAAAACTAGTTATCTTCCAGTGATGTCCAGCTTGGAGCCTCCTTCAGCCATATCTGTTTTCTTATCAGCTATAAAATATTTCGGAATTTTCTTTAAGAAAACAATTTAAGATTTTTGTCTTCTCTGGATATTAACACACACACACACACACAAAAGCTGGGACCATGTATGAGATATTTACAATGAAAAAGTCTATCTAAGTGCATGTGCTTGTATTTGTATGATTTGATGTGCATGTATGTGTGCATGTGTGCGTTCCAGGTGGATAAATGTCCTAGAATTACACTGGGCTCGGCTTCATAAACATTGATGGATCTCGGAAACCTGCAAATGCAGATAAGGAAGGTGGGGGGAAAAAAATCACTAGGATAGTTTTTACTTCCCGGCCAATGTGTATTTAAAAATGAGTATATGTGTTGTAGGTTACATATGCATTACTTATTCCTTTGGCCATATGCATCAATGACAACGAAGGAAAAATGAATAGTCAATAATAGCATGGCAGGGTTGGCCCGCTGAGTCGAGTTGTGCATATTTTACACACACCTCTATCAAATAGAAATAGCAATGTGATATGGAGTTCATTTCCCCTGGAGTAACCTCTTTGGCCTTTTTGCTCACAAAGATAGAAAATACTGTGCAGTTTGTAAATCACACATATTTTTTTTCAAACCTGGTATAATTTGTCGAGTTAGTAGTAAATTACATTGACTTTCCTCTTTCTTTAAGCTGTGTCCAGCTGTATGAAATCCTACCACCCGCTCACTGTGCACACAAAGGTGAGGGAAGCAGTAGCTGTTTAAGGATATTATGCTGACTTAGCACTGCATAACATTCTTTTGATTAGGTTAACATTCTGGTTTGAGTTTCCAGGCCTGCGATGTTTTTCAATTTTATTTTTTTTATGTATGACACTTAAACATCTATTGTATAATGTTATGGGGATTTGACGTAGTCAAGCTTTCAGGTACAATCCATAAAACCTACTATTATTGTCATCTTTCCCTCTGATGATAGATCATTTCCTCTTGCTTTGAAACAGTAGCATCCCTGGGCAGTGCACTCGTCTGTTCACACAACAGATGTATTCAGTGGAAACTGGATAACTGCATGTGGATTAGAAAAGACAGGGTTTGTTCAAACGTTTCATGTCCTGCTGAATGCATACCATCACTTCACTCTGCAGAAGCAGAGTAAAGCATCGGATAGTTCAAAGTGTTAGCAGAAACTATGAGCAGCTGTCTCCTTGATTTAACTGAAAAAGAGTTAGTTTTAGTTCTTTGTTTTATATAATTTAAAACTGTAAATGCTTTTAACTTAGTTTAATAGATTGCACACTTGTGCAACAGTTAACCTTCTCTTCTGCCTTTTCTGGTGTTTGCCTATTTGTTTATTCTGCTCATAACTTTACATCTGGAGTTACTAAATTTCTCAGTCATTTAGTATAATAATTAAATGCTTTAATTTATGCTCTCAAATTTCCATACTTAAAATGAATGAATGCTCTCGAGTTAAAAGCAGTCAGTATTTTCAGTATCAGTATTTTCCTTAAGCAATAACTCGCTTTTAGTATGTAGTCAGTGGCTTTAGCGGCTTTTGCATGTTTTCCCGAAGTTTAATGCCTCAGTCTTAAACCAAAGCCATGGTTTCAGATCCATGTGTAACAAATCTAATTCAAAGCAAATAGGAATGTATTGATAAATGGAAATATAAACATTTGCAATTGTTTGCAAACCTCTAAAGCAGGCATATTAAAAGTCAGTCCTCGAGGGTTGCTGTCGAGGTATTTTCTATATCGCTGTTTTAACACATTTGGCTTCCATTAAATGTTTTCAAAAGCCAATAAAGTTTTACACAATGACTCAATAGTTTGAGTCAGGTGTGTTGGTGCAGTGACATATGGAAAACCTACAGGATTGTGACCCTTGAGCACTACAGCAGGAAACCCCTTTTCTAAACCAATATTTTATATTTGAATAACTTAATTGTGTTCCTGTACTTGAAAAGCTACTTTATGTCACTTTTCATGACATCAACAAATCTTTCATTGTTACCCGCAGACCTTGTGCTGTATTTGTCCACCAGTATAATGAACACTGCATATATTTAACTTAACCTATAAGCAGAATTTTGTTGAGATTCATCTAAAAACAGCAAGAGATGTTGATTTTGTAGCATTGTCTATAATTTAGTGACTAGGTTCTTCTTATGTTATCATACCTTATCGTGCCAGAAGTTTTAAACCAGTCCTATGAAATGAGCCAAAATTTTATGGAATGTCCTTTAAAATCTGTCAAAAGTACTATCAAATTTGTATGATTTAATCATAAATTGATGACTATAAGTGGGAAGATGCAAACCTGTCAACGTTGTAAGTGTTTAAAGTGTTTCCCCAGAGTGTGTAGAGATTACTTATCAAATTAAATATATCACCAATGAACTGGGAAAAATGTTTAAACTTTGACTTCTGGACATTTCTACTCACCAAAGCACATGTTCAATGAAAGTAACATTTTATAGAGATTGTAAATATTCTTTGTTCATCTTGATGATGTTTAAGATAAAGTCAGCATCACAGCTGGTGATTCAATTGCACTGCTTTCATCCTGTTTCTTACCCAATACACACATACGTGTAACCCACCCCCTACATTCAGGGTCAGCCATGCCCATCTCCTCTGCTCTATATTTAGGGTTCATGAATAAGTAATGATGTCTCTCATCACCTCAGAGCACTGACAGTTAGACCAAGAGCTTTCATCTGCTCCAGCCCATGTTCAATGTTAATGTTTTTCTTCCCTCTTGATCATGTGACAGACAAGCAGCTGACCCGAAACCACCATAAACAGTAGCACTGTGTAGGAGCATGACGGTGAGGAAATGGAAATATCAGGCTAGATTATTTGATTTATCTAGATTAAATTAGGCACAGTGAGTGCATAACTTGGAAAACATACTATATGCCTCCCAACCAAAAGAAATATAGAAGTACTGATATATTTTTTCCAATGAAAATATGAAAGAATTTCAAATTTATTTCTAATTCTACTTTAGTTTGGGATCTTGACTAATATAAAAAACAGCAAATGGGTACAAAGAAGATCTATGATGGGCGAATTTGGGCACTACTTCAAAGTAATAACACAGTACGTAAACACTCTAATAATAAAAATTAAAATATCAACACTGATAAAGAAAATCATGCAGCATTTTCACAAAAGTGTAAAAATCTGCCCTGTAGTTTTGAATAGGTATGTGCGGATTAATACTTCAATATTGATACCTCTGATAACAGCTTTTATTGTTCTACAATCATTGCTCTCATTGTAATATCAATGTTGTAGTAATTTTCAGGTACATATAGTTTCTCACAAACTGGAATACAATGGAAAGTAATAATAATATAAAGTTGTTGTCATAATTTTACCCAGTTCATAGGAACTATTTTTTCCTTCTGTCTGCCACAGACATATGTGAAATAAGGCACAGTGTAGCAGCACAGCAGTGCCTCTCACTCAGTCTGCAGGAGTTGCATATGAAGCTGAACAGCATGCTGTGATAGTAACATCACAAATATTTAAGATTTAATTAATACACAGTGTCAAGTTTTGATGGAAAAGAGCTCAAAGCCAACTTTGAGAAAACAAGTGCCCTGTTTGAACTGTTTGTTGAATCCAGCAAAAACCACTATATCTTCCACAGTTATGAAGTTTATGATCCTTTTCTAACATAAACTTTAGATTTTTATTTTATTTGTGGTTTTTAAAAATCCAAGTTTAGACATAATCTCAGCAAGTGAGGCTGTTTTTGGTGCTGTGGGTACCTTGTCACCACGGTGAACCAAGTTCACCAGATTCACCAAAAACTTTAGCCTCATTTCTAAATGAGCCTCACGCTTTGTAAACTGCCGTTTGGAGGATGAGCGCAGCATAACCATTTTTGTCAGCCTCACAGCATGACTGCCTAAGTTGCTGTTTGCCTTAAAGTTATTTGTGTATTTCTAGTGCCTGTTTTCCTGGTTGTTTACCTGTGCAGCTGAGCTACAAGACCAAACAACATCAAATCACAAGAGGGGCAAAGTGTAACTGCTCCTGGCTGTGACTGAGAGAAACTTTAGACACAGACAGTCAAGTCACTTGTTTGATGAAATGGAGCACCGAGTACTGCTAGATGAGAAGAGGTCAAATTTAACTCAATTCAGCTCAAACACAAACGAGATAAAGTATTGATGTTATAACACTATTGATTTACATCAATACCAGATTTAATGCTTTTTACTTCTGGTTAGGGCATATTACCCTTTCAATGTTAATAGTTTGCTTATCCATTCAGATGTTTATTTAAGGAAAGAGAGAAAGCAGCCACAGCACAGACAAACCAGTCCTAATTAAAAATGAATACATAGGCCTATGAGAGCAAAAAATATTATAGGTACCTCTTTTTTACATTTTTTATTGGATTATTAATTTTTTTATCTATTTTACCCCCCCCCACACACACACAAACAAAAAAACACAAACAAACAAACAAACATAACCGTCAAGAAAAAAGCTAAAAAAAAGG
>JBAMHV010000006.1:17885575-17910636 GCA_037177535.1 Pseudomugil gertrudae | reverse complement strand
TTTTTTTTTTCCCTGCAATGCAGGAGGTATATACAGTTTATTTTCTGTTGCTCGAAATAAATAAAAAATCAATCAATCAATCAATAAATTTGGATACAACACGTACTGTATAATAATGTATTTGGAAATTTAGAATAGTAACAAGTTAAGTGACTCTGAATTCACTATACTTTTTTTCATTTCATGATCTTTATATCTTAAATAACATTATGTTTTATTTAGAGACTGTCATGATAACTGTCAGACAGTTTTCTTATTAAAGTTGTATCAGCTGCCACTGTATTTACATTTTTAGATTGAATGAACAAATAACGCTGGCAGGGTTATATGAACACTTCTCAAAGCTGAGCTCTTTTACCACCAGGTCTGAAAGCTATTATCATCTGACCATAAGACTGAAAAATTATTCAGTATACAGAATTATGCTTGTTTAATAGAGTAGTCTTTGTAAATGCTTTGTTTAGTTTGTTTTATTTGCAGTTTCATACACTACAACAAGCTGATTAAATCTTTGTCTATTGCTGGTAGCAGATTACTTACCTGCAGGGATAACATTACATTGACCACTGACTGTTGTAGACTGAAATTTATGATTATTAAACCTTTTCCAAACAATAAATCATAACGACAGCTCCTGTAGAGTTATTCATGGAACTGAATGCAAAATGAAACACATGTAAGTGAGTGTTTGCAGAATTTTTGTTCACGGATAAAGAGAGCTGAGGTCACCTGCATTTAACTGTTAAAGTAAAAACTAAACAGTATGCTACCTGTCTATTAATCATGCAAAAGACCTCATTGTAAAACACCAATCTGGCAACCCATAATAGCTGAAAACAAAACAAAAACAATTACATTTAATAACTCCCAACATCTCCTCTAATGCACAGTGTATTTATTTACCAGACGAATTCAGAGGAAAAGATGCTGGTTGTTTGTGGGAGTACATTTAACTTTGACGTCACAGCAGATTCGTGTCTGCACAGACAGACGGTAGGAGGCCCATGGGTTCAGTAAGTGCGGTCATACAGTAAAAGCATTATCCTTTTGTGTCATGTGCTCATTCACAATGCTTTCATCAAATATATCTGAAAGGACGAGCAATTGCTTTAAAATGTGTTACCTGGAAACCTAATCATTTCAATCTAGACCATGAAAACTTGTAATGTAATGGTGCAGACTTCACTTTGTTCTATCAGCAGATGAAGGTATGAAATGCTTTTAAGACCAATCCTTACCTATGATACATCAAAACAACACTGATGTCTCAGTTTAAGTTAAAGCTCCAATCTCTTAAATGCCAAACAAAACAATGAAAATATTGCTCCCTAATTCCTTTCATGAATTTTCAAGCAGTTGTGTGTTAATGTAGCCACAAACGCATAGGCACCAATATCTACACAATTTTTAAGTGATTAATTGGCTGGAAAAGTGCAGACATAAAAGTGTTAAATCAATGTGTGTGTGAGGGACTAATTGTTTTTATTGTCTCATCTGAAACCAACACCTGACTGGAATAAACTTGTGTAAAAATCCTTCATAAACAGACTACATTTCCCCGACAGGGAATTCTTTAAGTAGGCCAAGACTCAGTTTTAGGTTTTTGGCTGAGACCAGTTTTTAGATTACAATAGCCACAATTAGACATGCCACATAAAACCTGGTGTTAAAAATTCACTTTTATAGATATTCCTTTCAAATTTTAAATGTGTGCAGTAAACAGTTGATTATGATTTCCTAGGTACCATCAGGAACAATAAGCAACCTAATTTTTATAAAAAATTTAAGACAAGGACAAAAAAAAATCTTTTTTCTGTTTGTTCTAAAGTGTATAACTATTTTTCAGTAATATTTATAATGATTCTGATTGCTGTGGATGAAACTAGAGAGTATTACCTTTACAAAGAGCCCAAGCTTGTACTTACAATCAAGAGGGTTTGATAACAGCAGTAATTCTAAGTCGGAGAGGTCACATTACAGGCGTTTTTGCCAAAATGACATGAAAGGACATGAAGCTCGAGCATGCAGTGTGTCACTACAGAGTACTACGCTTAAACAGCAAAAACAAGATCCGTGTGTGAATTCGTTTAACTCAGTGCTAACGCTGGATAGCTCACCCTGTTACAACTTGGTGAATGAATGAATGTGCTGCACTATTTGTCTCTGTCCTTTTCCTGAATCATTCTTTTTGACTGAGTTGTATCCAACCTTGACACATTAGATTTTCTACCTGATTTGACAAACACATATAATCCTCACACCAAAGCCTATAAACATCCAAAGAACAATTGATATCCAAAATATACCACAAAGTGGTCTTTTTTTTATCTTAATTGTTTTGTGTAGTGGACCAATGTGGTCCTATCAAAAGATTGGGTTTGTCTAAAGTGATGCTTCAAGACTTATTACAACTAATTTATGTCTTTAGTGTTTTCTAAATTACACAATAGCTTTCCTTTTATTCTGTTTTATAAGTCACAGGCTTCAAGCAGTGACTTTCTAGAACTGGATGAATATATAAGCATGAACACCCCTGTGGATTTGTGTCGATGGGAATGCTGTGTGCCTCCTGCAAAAGAAAATGGCTCCCAGATCCAAAGTAGGTTTGGGGTTAATAAGAGAAAACTGGGTTACGGGGTCTGTGCTGTGAGTCTTATGGTGCTCTTCTTTTGTAAAAGGAACCAGGAAGCTTAATGTGATGCTGCGTGTTGTTCCGTCACGTCAGACACAAAGAGCGACTGCCAGGCTGCCTGTTTAATAAGGCGGTCTGGGAAGGCACACTGCTGTGATTTGGATTAGAAAGGAGATGAAAACGGAGTTTGGGGGACAGAGCTTTGGGCAGGGGTTCAGTCAGGGGCGGCTGGTATAGGTGGGCTAGCAGGTCTTAGCCCTCCCTTGGATGTCTCAGATAAGATGAAAAATAATACATTCATGAATATTTTTTAAAACTGTAAAAAGGTTGTTCTAATTTTTGATTAACCAACAATACCAAGAGCAAAACGAATAATAACAGAGCAAAATTTAAACAGAAAACACTTAATTGTTTAAAAGTGGGCTAATCATTTACAGCCCAAGCGGATCAACACAGTTTCACTGGACAGGTAGTGTGATACGCCCCCTTCATTTGCTTCTCGTTTGGGCTAAATATGCGCAGCCCCAGCAGGTGAATTTTGACGGATGAAGGATGACTTGACGTAACAAGAGTTTTGTGGAGCTGAACTTGAAGCAATAGCTGTAACAGCGGAAATCGCTGGATGCAGAGGTCTGACTGCGCGTCTGTGGCCGCTCAGTGCTGCAGCATAATGAGCAGTCACAAGCTTGCTTTGAGTAAGCCTGACACCTAATGTTGTTTAAACTGATAAATCCAGAGATGTTTTAATAGTTTAAGGCCAGTTTCCCCCCAAAACAACTGGATGTCACATGTGAACATTTCCCAATGATCTGCAAAGAGAAACTAAAGGATGAACTGATCTTATAGGGTGACCTAAATCTGGTATATTGTAATGAGACACTTTTATGTTAAAATGTGGTCCGTTTGGCTCAAAAATATACGTTAGCCCTCCCACTCAGTGTGACCACAAGCCGTCACTGGGTTCAGTAGTTGAATGACCACTACATGTGTCTTAACATGTGATGATGAATCACAACTAACCCAAGAAAACTTTTTTTAAGCAGATTTCTTGCTTGTTACACAGACGTGTGACTGCAGGTCCAAAAGATGATTGTTCTAATTACATTTCGCCTTGTTGAACTTTGCAAAATACAAAACAGAAGGACTGATTAGAAAAAGAATGTAGGTGCCTGTTAAAACTTCAGTGTAGAAATTTAAGTGTAATTTTTAAGAAGAGAAGAAAAAATGAAGCACAAAGATCATAAAAGCAACTTTAACTTCTTACCTTTGATTTTATTCATAAACCTAATGTATCCTTTCAGTTTGCAGGAGAGATAAGAAATGCAGCTCATTCTAAGTAATGTCATCAGTTTGCATAATAAAATCCCCTCCCATGTCCATCTTTTGCCCTTCATTGTACATTATGAAAATAACTTAAAAGCACTTACACATTTTCTAAAAAATCTCTCAGCTGCTTTAGTAGTCATAGCAATAATAAAATGGCAAATATAAATGGATAAATATAGCAACTAGTTGCATTGAAATGCGTCTGCAATGGTAATGTGCTTGCTCGTCTTTGTCCACATACTTCCCAAGTAAAAATGTTACAATAATAACCATATTTTGGTTTGAAGCTTTGCTGAACTGCAGTAATAAGAAGTTGTGACGTGTACCGCACATGTTCTTTAGCTGTTGAAATGCAAGATTTCTGTATGTGCTGTCTTCGAGCTTCATCTGCACCTGCTGTTATTATGTCTCTTCTGCTGTTCACCAAGGCCGCTTCCCAGAGTTTTCTGATGATTTAACAAACAGACATTTGGTTAAGTAGCTTTGTGTGTGTGTATGGGTGCACCACCTGGCTCCCTGCGCGTACACACGGGCTGACTATTTAAGACAGTGTGAGAACCACCTAGATTAGAGTCTGCTGTGGGTTACAGAAGCAAACGCCCAGCTGGGTTTATGCACGCTTCTTTTTTACCAAAGGTTACCCGGCTCTCAACCTACTCAAGCGGTAAGAAGCTGTTATAATCAATGTGCATAACCTTTGTTTGATTTTGCTTTGTGCTGAGTGATGTGTGAAATAAAGCTGTGTTTTCAACATACTTAGTTGGTTTGCTGATCCCTTTTCTTCTTTGTCCGACTCCACGACCCTGATATTTTTCAATACTTAATGTAATACAGAAATTTATCCAAGTTCAATACAATAAAGGCCTTTAGGAACTGGCTCAAAAATCATTCTATATCTAGCTCTAATAGATGCTCATTCAAAAATGTTCAACTATTTCCCTAACTCATTTAGGTATTCAAAGCTAGATTCACACGTTTAAATTACTTTGCCAGTGTATCCTTTTTAAAAATAATTTCATAACTCAATAGATGTCTCCTAAAAACCCCCTTTTATCAGCTTCAGCATTTTGTCCAAATATGGTCACTTCTTTTTGCAGAAAAACAATCTGGTATTGGCTAAATACCATACTCAAAGCTACATTTCATCATACAGGGGATAGATGCAACTTGTGCAGATACAGACAATACCTTTACCAATACACACGAAGATGCATAAATACAGCACATTGAGATGTGCATGTAAACAAATATTTTCATTCTAAAACTAAATAAAGTGATTCATCAAGGTAGATTCCAAGATATGGATCACTTTGAGTGTCTTAAATAATTTTTTTTTTTCCACTGACAGATTTTTTCTATTCTCCTGTCACTCGTGCTCAGAAAAAGCAGTGTTTTAATTTGGTTTTATTTTGTAAGGCTGGAATTAAATGTTATTAGAGACAAAAAATACCAGCTGAACTGATGTTTTAGACTGGTCTGCCTTATATTATGCATAGTTCAAAGATAGTTATATTAAAAAAAGAAAAGCAAAGATTAGCCCCATTACACACTAAATGTTTTAACTACCAGTACTTTTTTTGCCAAAGTTGCTAATAGTCTGTTTTTCCCATAAATCATTATTGTTTTTAATGTTTTACCTTGTTAAAACATTTTTCTCCCAGAGTTAAGTCACCACTTCATAATCTGTTGATATACTGAACTTTTGTAGACATTTGGACCTCAGCCTAAAAACTCACATCACAAAGCAGCTGATAGACTAGTTTAACTTATGATTTGTGCAGGACCTGAAATAAGTAACAATGATCATAATTTAGTCACCAGCTTGGCAAAGTGTGCTGATTAAGCTTCTGCTGCTGTTGTATGTAGTATTTTTTTTAATGGGTTGATTTTTATGTTGTGCTGGGGCAGTTTCAAGCTTCCCATGCCAACATAAAATAAGAGGCTGAAAATAGAAGCACGGACGAGACTGCAGGAGAAAAAAATCTTTGAAAGTGAAAATGAAACATTCAGTTTTACAACAAAAAAAAAGTTGAAAGGGTAAAGTAAAAAGGAAATGGAACAAAAATAACATGGTTTCCTCAGTTGCAATAAGATAGCTGTTCTTCTACTGTTAGAGCTGGTTAACTAATAAGACATGTGAAGTTAATCCAGCTACACAGAAACCTGTTTATCCTTCAGCAGACTATTTTATGATAACGCACCGCTAAGAAAACTGACAAAAAATCAACCTGCCAGTAAACTCAGGAAGGATGCTAAGTGGAAACGTATGAGGGGAAGCAGAGTTAAAGTAAGCCGAATGAGTCATTCTGAACTGTCAAAGTAGACTAGAAATCGCCCACATCAGTAGATTAATACAGTGTGCACATTTTGTCGGAGGTTGGGGATACCCAAAATGAGAAACGCAATTTTTTAAAAGTATGTTTTAAAGGTGGAATAAATTTCAATGATTGTTTGTCTCTCGGTGTTGGCCCAGCTAGGGACTAGGTAGGAATAGGCCCCAGCTACCCTGTGACCCTAAATTAGATAAGAAAAAAAGAAAGAAAGAAACTTTTCTTTCTTTCTTTTTTTTTTGGGGGGGGGGGTGTCTTTTTTGCTCATCAAACTCTTTCAACTATTTTGCTCATGTTGTCATAAGTCACTGTTATTGACTATAATTTCTTGATTAAGTTTATTTGTGGTGAGGATGATGACTATTTATATAAGTGGTTTGTGAATAGTGATGAATAAGTGTATCCATTCACACGTACATTAAAACTTATTAAGCCTGCTTCACACAAAAAGATGTAGATTAGAAAAATTTACAGAGTTGCTCTTTTGGACCACTTCCTTTGTCACAGAGATTCTTTCTTCCTCATAATCTTTTTTTTTGCATAATCATGTGTGCTAAAGTTTTAGAATGTGGTTAAGTTATCTCATGGCTGAAATTGTGGCTTGTTATTGTTAAATGATATTGTTAAAGTTTTAGCCTGCGCACATGCACACACAGATTTAAAAGTGGTCACAACCTGCAACAACAGCAAAATGTCCATGTTTCAGCTGCTATTTACAGACCTCAACAATCTGTTGCAGCTGTGAAACGGCAATCATGCAATGACCACATGGTTTACTCAAAGGATTGGTGTATGCTGTGTTTATCAGGGTGACAGGCACTCGGAAAATTTAAAATTCTGCTTAATAGTTTGTGTACGATTAACAAACCACTAGCACATATTTGTACATGCTAATTTATGTTTATACCAAATGGAATGTAAACTGAAGCTACATTAATCAACAAGTGCCATGTATTGGTTGTTTTCTGTTAGTGGTATTTATTAAATGCATTTGACTATAATTTCATAAGTTTATAAGGGCAAACATACTCTTCACTTGGCTAAAACATCAGAACTTTTGTTGTTGTAAACAGGTTGCAACTCTTTTGCTGATAAAATACCAATAGCTGTGCTGCTCCATGGCAACCTGGGGAGTCGCATATGATTGGTTAAGGAATCAGGAAGTAGTAAAGTGTTACACAGCATGCAGAAGTTATTCCATTCCAGTAATTTTGTTTTGAAATAATAATAAAAAAAAATTGACAAACATGTTGATGGTTAAGAGATAGTTTATATGGTAATATTGTTTCTATCCCAGGCAACAAATAAGAATGTTTTACTGAAAAATTCTTTTTTACTTTGACTTTTATCACTTGTCAAAGTGTCAGCACAGGAACTATTCAAAAAGTATAAAAATGTGGGCTGATGCAATTCTGTAGTGCAAGTGTCAAACTGAAAGTATATTCCAATTGCTTAAAGCTCACATCCTATATTAAAAGTATTTAAAACCAGACATCAACAGCAGTTTCATATTTCCTTAGTGCTTTATTTATTTTGCCAAATTGCCTAACCTTTTATGTTGCACGTAGGGCAACGTTATTTTCCTGTAAATATAAGCAAGGGGACCAATTTTTCAAGGAAGAAATGTTGCACACTCTTGGGTCATACTTTAAATCTACATTGGTAGCAGATTAAAAAATGTCCCTGTTCTTTCTTTAACAAGCTTCTTTCTCTCTCTCCTTTCTTTTTTGATCTTTCACAGATTGCATTAATGACAGTCACGCTATTTCCCATTCGTCTACTCATAGCTGCATTTATGATGTTGCTAGCCTGGCCTTTTGCCTTCATCGCCTCAGTAGGGCGCAGTGAGACCATCGTTGAACCGCAGTGCCTGTGGAGAAGGTAGGTGCTTTGTTATCGTTATACTTGTCTGAAGGTTTTGTACTTTTTGAGGCACTATATCTCTTCCAATAAATAGGTAAAAAGCTTGGCTCTGAAATAGTCAGCACATTTCTAATTTACAGAGCAAGAATATATGCTTTAGGCATTTAGCCATTAGATGAACAAAGCTGCTTTCAGTATCAAAAGAAAGTTACGTGGCTCCAAAATGCTGCCTCCATATTTTTGTCCAAATGGAAAATGTATTTTAGAATTTTTCTTTTAAACTATGATTGATCTTTCCACTTTTGGCTATAACTCTGCAGTTGAAACCAAAAACTGAACTGAACCTGACTTTAAAGAGTTGCTTGTGATTTTTAATCATCGTTCTATTACTTCTACTCTATAACTTTTTTTTATTACTTTTCCTACAAAAGCAAGGAACAAGGATTATAGTCATTAACTGGAGAGGTTTTTTTTTAGGGGGGGGGGTACTTTTGAGTAAGGAAGTCTCCCTGATCTTGTAAACGTACAAGTAGAATTTCCTTATAAGCAGAAAAAATGTATGAAGTGGTGTGAAACAAAGGGCCAAATTTACTGATGGCAGTATGCTTGACTTACCACATTTTATACAGAAGCTTATTTGTCTTTGTGTTAGTTATTATTATTATTATGTAAGTGGGCATACGTTGTTATCCATTGTCCCATCCAGAATTGTGGATACTGGAGATTGCATTGAAGTCATATCAGTGCTATATATAACATGCACAATGTTTTTAATCTACAGTATAAATAAGTAAAAAAAAAAACCTCAATAATGTGAAATCCTTCTTTCAGACTGGTGGATATCATTCTGAGACTCATCATGCGAGTCATGTGGTTTGCTGGCGGTTTCCATTGGATGACTGTGAAAGGGCAACGGGCATTACCTGCAGAAGCACCCATCCTCACCTTAGCCCCCCACTCTTCTTACTTTGACGCCATCCCAGTTACAATGACAATGTCTTCAATTGTCATGAAGGCTGAGAGCAAGGACATACCTCTCTGGGGCAGTAAGTACAAAGCTCATATAAAATTATATTCTGTGTAGTAATTTTAAGACTTTTGATCTTAGGACATGAATGATTGTTTAAAAAAATGACATAATTCCTTAATGTTTGATTTATGAAGTTGTTAAACAGTTTTTATTCATTACTATAAATAATAATGTAATTAAGCAGACATTAATGCAAGGGTGCTCCTTACCCTACCAAGTCTCACAGTATCTCAGTTATTTTTTTATTTTTTTTATCTGGATCTCTGAGTTGGTACCTTCTAACTGCATTTTAAGAAGTCAAAGTCCTGATATTTCAACTTCTTCCTAGCTGTTTTTCTCCTTTTACAAATACACACTGAAGGAACATTCAGACAGCAAATGGAGTTTGGTGTTTGGTGTATGTACAACCTCAAGGTCCATGGAGAGGTCAGGTAGGCCTTGCTTAGTCAAAGACAGAACACACGCAAGTCTGACAGCATATCCTATTAACCAGTCTCCACGTGCACTTGCCTTCCTCATTGTCAGTGTCGGACTGGCTCATATGTCCCTGCCAGCAGGACACACAGTAGAGGTTTATGAGTGTTATTTTGGTCTTCATTTCTCCTCCTCCCGCTCTAACTACTAAGTCAGCAATTTACCACATTGTTACCTCTTGGCCGAATACAGATCTGCCAAGTTTAAAACAGCAATAGCTGTTTGCATTACAAGATGGAAACCATACAATATTTTATCCGAGGCAAATTATCAGTGAACAACATGCAGTCTGACAAAATGATGCCATATGATGTCCTACAGTATTATTGGTATGGTTTACATCCCATGATCTAATTAAGCTTCAGTTCTGTATCGTTATTTAACATTGGCTGCCTTTTAAAGCACGCTGTCCAAAAAATAAATAAATAATAACTGATGTGACTTGTCATAGTTGAGTTTGACATGTCCTTTTGGCCTTGTATAAGAAACCAAGCACCAGTGCATGCCAAGCAAGTGGAATCCAGAATAAGTATTAAGACATGATCAGCTACAGTCACGTGTGCAGAGTGTGTCTCAGTAGAGCTCTAATCCCTTCTCGTCAGTGGACAGCTCACAGTCGGAATCAGTTTCTTCCTCTCTTGTCTTCAACTTCTTCTTTCTTAAAATTTCAGCACCCTCACACAAACATTGTTGCTTGTTTCACATGATGTTCTTTTTTATATTAAAGACCTTTCAGAAACATTTATCTTGTATTATTTTTGTCTGCATGTTTGGAATTTGTGGCTAGGAAAGGGACTGTATTAATGAACACCTGCAAATCATTAACAATCTGGTTGAAGTATCTTTTTCCGTCACTTTGTAATATTTTTCCTCTTTTGTGAGTTAAAATGTTTAGTAGATATTACTATTTGCTTTGCAGTGTGTTTGCTTTACTTAAATCTTAATATAATTGTCCCCATCACAATCACTTAGTTTGTTTATTGACTCACTTTTGGCCTGATTGTTGCAAGAATTTCTTTTTCCATCTTATACAAATGAAAAGGGGGTGAAATTGCCAGCTTCCATAGGTTTGTCACTTTTGGAATTTTTTGTATTGATTAGGGCTGATCTTTATATTTTATTTTAGCTTCTTTTAATGAACATTTAGGCCCCATTTATGCTTGGCACAGAAGACAGATAAGCAGATAGAAAGAGACTTAAGTCTGTTTCCTGCATTGTTTGTACATATAATTGGAGGGTTATAAGAGGCCTTGCTTATACATTGTTTGATACAGTCAGAGGAGCAATGCCTCATAACAAGAAGATAAACTGGAGAAGATGTGTGAAGACCAGAAGTGTGTTGGGCAGTTGCAAACTACTTAAGAGCTGTGTATTGCCTCCACCAACCAGTGTCCCATGACCCAAAGCTCATGACCATAGGAGAGAGTAGGAATGTAGATTGACTGGTAAATGAAAACTGACCCGAAAGGTGAAGCTCCTTCTTCACCACAATGGACCAATAAAATGTCTGCATCATTGCAGATGCTGCACCGATCTGCCTGTCCTCTCCCATTTCATCCTTTCCCCTACTGTCATGAACAAGAACCCCAGATACCTAAACTCCTCCATAGTGTTAAACCTTTTAAATCTTAATGTTGTTTCACAAATATACAAAACTCCGTAAAATGCACAGTAAAGCTCCTCAGAGTTAGTCATACAAGTAAAGCCTCTCAGAATCAATGTTCATTACCGTGTAATGTTAAAAATACAATGGATGTTTAGGGCTGATGTTTGACCCCCCCTCATTAACAAATGTTGAAGTTTATCAGTTTAGCTGCTACTAAAGGGTTAAAACAATCAAAACTTTTTTTAATATGTACATTTCTGGGTGAAACTGCTGAGTGAAAAACAATTATTTGCATCTTGTAGTTTTTGCAAGAGTTGTAGTGTTGAAACCATGACATTTCCTCTGTTGAAGGATCAACAGAGGAAATGTCATGGTTTGGACACTTGGTGTGGTGTGTGTTTAGTTTCCTGTTTTGCTTTGTTTTCAGTTAATTGATTTCACCTGTGTTTAATTTTGATTGGGTTCACATGGGTCTTGTTTAGTTCAGTTTGTATTTTAATCCTTTGGTTTTCACTCTCGGTTGCGGCTTCATTGCATAGCATTTGGTTGGTGTTGCTTTGGTTGTCTTAGTCTTGTTCAACCTGGAAATAAACCATTTTATCTGCATTCCTGCTGCCTCCTGTCTGCAATTGGGTCCTCACCCCACCACCGAGCTCAGTTTTCTGACAGGAAAAAGCTTTCTTGAAAAATGCATTTCAAAAAACAAAGTTCTCTTAATTCTTCAAATACACTTTTAATTGTTTTTTTGCATAAGAAATTATAGTATTGTATACATGGCTAAAAGCTCAAAGTATAACAAAGTGCACACTGTACTTTAAGATGACTATTTACCACCTATTCATTTCAACTTAATGTATATAGTCGCTTGTCATGCAAACAACTTTCTTGATATTAGAAAAGCGTGAACAGTAATACAAAACAAAAAAATGCTTTAAAAATCTTTTTGTATGTCATCAAGAAAGTCCATCGGATTGGATCTGTCCCCAAAGACTTTCTCTAAGTGCTCTTTTCAGTTTCCATGCACCAACGTTGAGCACCATTGATAAGTGAACAGCCATTGTTTTCTCATCACCACAAGGTTAAATGGCAGCGATCAGTGAACAACTAGACACACACACACATATCACGCATCCAAACATTATCCTGGTGAGCGCTAAATTAGCTCCCATGAATGCCACAAGTCAGCTTTACTTAATCCCATTAACAATGTTTGTACGGTAAGCTATGCACGCATCGCCTACAGCTACATCTGCACCTTCCTAAATAGAATAGCACGCAGTTTTCTACTCCTACCCACAAACTTCAAGTTTCCAATTGCAAAATGTAAGGCAATATTAAAGTTAAGTTAAAGAATTAAAAAGTGTTTTGAAAGTTTCAAATTTGCTATTGTGTTAATGCTGCAGGCTTCCAAAGCATGCTTCACCTCAAGCTCTGGGCCTGTGATGAAGGGTCAGTGCCTCAACAACAGCTTCAACAACACCGTGCTGCCAGTGGACATCTGTCTGTAAATCATGCTGGGAAAAATTATGGATGCAAAAAAAAAGAAATCTAATATTTTCTTGATATATTAGCTTGGCAATGTACTGACCGATCCTTAGTTTGTAGATTTATATACACCAGATATAAAAAAATGTACTGAGGCACCTAATGTGTTCAATCAAGGTATATTTTACAATAGGTACTGAATAGCAGGCTCTGTTGCTCTGATCACGAAACAAGTGAGTTTGTGGGTATTCATTCAACGTAAACTACCTTTGATGCAGTTCTCTAAAAAGTAGTAAAATGTCCCATGAATGAAAGTGGATACCTTCAAGGAAAATGTTGATCTGTTGTTCAAATTACATAGATTGTAAATTTATATTTCAAATGTTTTGAGAAAAGGGAAAAATTAATAGGTGTATAGTTCAGACCTTTCCAGTAAGAAAAGTTTCATTTTTTTTTATCTATTACTTTGCTGTTATTCTAAGTGTTAAGGAATAACACACTAAACCTCAGATTGCCTCTGATGTGCTAGGTCATGTCTGATTGTAAAAAAGAAGTCCTTTGATTAGCATTTGATTTTAATGACTGAGAATGAGCATCATTTTAAGCTATTTTTTTTTATTCTCCACAGTATTGTAACTGTTACTCTAATTAGAAAGGGAAGCTAGACCTTTTGTGTATATGTGATCACCACATGAGTCTCATCTGACTCATGTGATCTCCTTTAAAGGAACATGTGGTATTAACACACAGCTGTGTGTTAGACATAGTCACGATGACACATCCACATGTACGTTTATGTTGGTTTCTTTTTTCTGTTCCGTCTATAATGGCACATTAGCATGTGTCTGTAGTTCTTCTAGATTTTTATAGTATAAGAATTCTAAAATTCTAAAATTGTGCCATCTCATATTTCTTTTAGAAACTAATCAATACTCATATATTTATCCTAGATGATGATCTGTTTTGCATCTGGGTTGATTTTTAATGTATTAACGCTGTAGTGCTATAAAAGATAGTTTCAGTATACTGGAAACCATGGCGGTGCATGGCAATGCAGCACGTCTCCACTTTCCACCTATTGTGCATAACTGTATGTGAATGATTGGCAGAATATCAGTGAGGTATGTTGTGAGAGGCTGATTGTGAGAATGAGTTTTTGGTTGTAGGGGATGTGCTTTTCTTCATGCAATCGTTGACTTGCACATTAATTTCATTGTATGTCTGTATACTGACAAATTTTCTGTTCTGTGCCATTTTCTGTTTCTTATTTTGTAAATGATTTGGAGGTAAAGGATACCTGTAAGGACACCATTAACAAAGAGGCTGATGTAAAAAAGACCTTTTTCTATTTAAGTTATGTTTGTATCATGATGGTTGTGCTTCAGATTGTGTTTATATTTATTATTATTTTATAGCAGCATTGTTCTCCAAGGCTGAATTTTTAATGTATTTATTTTTATTCCTTTTTTTTACTATCTACTTTTAGCTTTGATAAAGTACATCAGGCCAGTGTTCGTATCCCGATCTGACCAGAACTCGAGAAAGAAGACTGTAGAGGAGATCAAACGCAGAGCCCACTCTGGTGGAGAATGGCCTCAGGTAAGTGGATTTCCCAAAATAAATAATCATGTTGGAGCAATGTGTTGGAGGTAAAAGTGCAAGTGATTTTTAAAATGAACTGATATATTTTTGCAACTCCTAATTGCCAAACTGGTTACCGTACATGGTTCGCATGTTAATGCTTGGTAGAAATTTCCTTTATTTCTGAACAATAATGATTATATTTTGAAATGTTTTAATATTGACAAAACATTGATACATTTTTATTTAATGTAATTCCATAAAAATGAGAAAAACTGGCATCCACCTCATTAGATGTTCTGGGTCAAAATAAAATCAAATGCTACTGATGAGATGCAGCATTGCAGAAAGCATTGTTCTAATTTACCATTCTTCATCTTACCTGCAGATTATGATTTTTCCAGAAGGAACGTGCACCAATAGATCCTGTCTCATCACATTTAAGCCAGGTATGTTCATGTCTGCCACTGTTTACTCATGGTACCTGCTTATTTTTGAATGTTCATCTTTTTTTTTATACATCCACGTTGTTGGGTATGTATTTAGAAGTAAAAGTGTGATCTAAAACATACCTATAGATCTATGATATATAAATGGCACCAAAGTTTGAAATGTGCCGAGTTCAATGCTAGTTTTCAGCCAAACTAATGAAATGTGCTCTGTCAATTTTATTTCTGTAGGGGCCTTCATCCCCGCTGTCCCAGTGCAGCCCGTTGTGATTCGTTATCCTAATAAACTGGTAAGAATGGTTTATGCAAAGTAATTGTACAGCATTACAAACTAAATGTTTAATCAGTACTAAGCTTCAAGTTATTCTTTACACCTTTTTGTTTTAGCAATGATAATTTTGTTAAAAAAAATCAAGAAAAAAACTTCAAAGTTTTTTTTTCTTATTTATAAGATATTGTTTATTCTTTTAAAATAAATTCTTATTTGGATCCGAAAAATTAAACATGTTATTTACAGGTTTTGTCAATTATACACACATAAAAAGATATATCATTGGCCACAGTGGTACAGTAGGGATTTATCATGCCATTAAAATTGCTGTGTTAAAAGAATGTTAAAAAGTTGTGATTTAACTCTAATTAAACTTGTGTTGTAGTAAGTTTGCTTAAAACAGAAAAAAAGACAGCAGTGGAAGTTAAGTCTTTGTCTGAAAGTGCATTTGCAAATATCTTATTTCCTTATAGATGGATTAGAGTTAACTGTGTTTTAATGTGATTTCACAGGACACAATTACGTGGACATGGCAAGGGCCAGGAGCGTATGTATTTGAATCAATTCATTTAATAGTTAAATACTGGTCTGGCGACCTATCTAAAGTGTACCCTGCCTCTTGATGCTGATTGTTGGGATATGCTCTAGCTTTCCTGCAAACCCTGAATTGGAATAGGTTGTATAGAAAATAAATGACTGCATACACTAATGAATAATATGTGTTGTCAAATAATGGTTACAATCATATTTACTTTTTAAAAGTTGAATGCCTGCTTGGATGCAATGTGCTACAAATGTTGCCCCCTTTGTTTGAAAGTAGTTCTAGTATAGTTCTCTTGCCAACATTTGTTTGTTGTTGTTTATTATATTTTACTTGTTTCCAGATTTGAAATCTTGTGGCTGACACTCTGCCAATTACACAATGAATTTGTCATAGAAGTAAGTATGAAAGTACCTCTGTTATTACATTTGTTACTTTGATCTGTGACCTTGTTTTTGTTTTCATATATGGATTATACATTCATGGTTGCATTTGGTAAATATTTACCATTGTATTCTTTAAAGATTTCTCTTGTAGTTAATATTTTATTTGCTTGCAGTTTCTTCCTATTTACACACCATCAGAAGAGGAGAAAAAGAATCCTGCACTGTTTGCCATCAATGTTAGACGAGTCATGGCGAAGTAAGTTAAAATATTAATTACGAGATGTTTGTAACATCATCTGTTTTTGTACAAACTCAACTAAAAATGCTGAATAAAAGCAATATGTCATATGTCCCTAATATGTCCCTAAAAGTTGAGATTTCAAAAGAATTTAGTCGTGTGTGTGCTATAATTGGGTGTTCAGAACTGATGAGATCACACACTTATGATAAAAATGAGTCAAAGAATCGACAGTGAAGCAAATATTCCTAAAATTGTAACTATGCTTATTACTATTGTCAGTTTATATCACTGCAAACCTGAACCATGAAGTTGCTTGGGTTACGGGATCTCTGCATTCCTCTAGGTTCAGTAAGAGTGTGTTAGCAAGTGTTAATTGTTCAGAAAAGAATAAACGTGGACCCCAAATATATTTGATGTTGTCCAAGTTGCCCAGACTCATTATTGACTCATTATTATATCTTTTCACTCATAACACTTAAGTTTTGCAAAGTGACTAATCGATTTTGTTGTTGTTGTTGACCCTATAGCTGCCACATCCATTTTCGCATTGCCCTGTAAGCCTTTAGCTAAGTTTGTATTGATTTGCACACACTGATGTCCCATCATTGTCTCCTCTGTGTTGCACTCAGAGCCCTGG
The DNA here is from genome assembly GCA_037177535.1 of Pseudomugil gertrudae. NCBI lineage: Eukaryota > Metazoa > Chordata > Actinopteri > Atheriniformes > Pseudomugilidae > Pseudomugil > Pseudomugil gertrudae. The sequence goes on along the minus strand of JBAMHV010000006.1, from coordinate 17,893,784 downwards.
GGGTACCCATCACAGACTATTCATTTGAAGACTGCCAGCTGGCCATGGCAGAAGGCCAGTTGAGACTGCCAGTCGACACCTGTCTGCTGGAGTTTGCCAAGCTGGTCAGGAGACTGGGGTGAGTCACTTATACCTCCCAATGTAATGCATCCATCAAAGAGAAGTAAGTAAGGAGCAGAATACTCAGCCAGCATACCAGGGACTTGCTTTGTGGCAGCAGTATTGACTCGAGATTCAACAGGAAAGCAAACCAGCAACCTTCTTACATTGAAGTGGCGCTTCTCTTTATTACACTATTGTGCATTGCCCTTCTTGTGCAACAAATTGTTCTTTTCATTGCATTATTTATATTTTGTTATGAACCAAAAGGGTTTTTTCTTATTCCTGTGGCAGGTTAAAACCCCGGAACACTGAGAAAGTTTTGCAGGACTATGGGAACCGAGCCACGAAGCTGGAAGGACAAAAACTGGGCCTGGAGGACTTTGCTTACTTCCTTGATGTGCCAGTGTCGGATATGCTGCGAGATATGTTTGTTCTTTTTGATGAGGTAAAAACTGCACAGACTTCACTCACAACCCATAGCAGCTCAACGTCACCACAGACCATTTAGAATCAGAGTGCTGTATTCTTGTACTACAATACATAATTAGAAATGTAGAATTTTTTTTGTGGGTCAATAATCTGTATTTGACTGTAAAAATTTGGATGCATGTTAAGTGTGGTAATTTGGGATTGTGTAACCAAGGTATTAATGGAAATGTTCTAAGTACTTTTGGAAAATTTATGCTGTCTTGCTTACAAGCTCCATTTTCTTTCTTTTTTAACTTTTTTTTATTAGCACCAAGATAACAGCATGGACATAAGAGAATATGTGATAGCCTTATCTGTAGTATGCAAACCTGCCAAAACCCTGGAAACGATGAAATTAGCCTTCAAGGTATGTTTTGTCTCAGGTTTATTCTTTTCTATCAAGATTTTCTATCATTGATTTGACACACAATGACACATCACATAGTGGAGTATTACAGTATTTTTTTCCATCAGCACTCTGTTTACTCACTTGCATTACCTTGCATACTAAAATTCCAGGTGTCAGAGCAGCCTTTTATAACATTAAATTGAATGTGGTTTTCCGGGCTGTTTGTGTAGCTGGTTGCATGGAAAGATTGTTTTGGTTCAGTTAGTTATTACTTGTATAGCTTTAAATACTATTTCAGTTGAGCCCACGTGTTTTCGGTTGTTCAGATGTTTGAGGCAGAGGAGGATGGTGCCATTACAGAGAATGAGCTGGCAGTAATACTAAAGACTGCTTTAGGAGTGGGTCACCTCAACGTGTCACATCTCTTTACCACTATTGCCGCTGATGACACAGGAAAGATTACATTTGGTAAGTGACTTGATAAAACATTAGGTGACACATTTTTCATTTTCTAAACTTTTGCCTGATTATCAAATCAAAAGCATTTCTTTTGCAGTATCTCAACAGCCAGGTATCTTTATTGAGCAGCTCTTGGGTGCAATCTTTAACAGCATTTGATTAAGGTTGCCTTTGTCTCTGGCACCCTCTTGTGGTCTTTCCAGATAAGTTCAGAGGCTTTGTGGAGGAGAACCCAGACTTTGCTGAGGACTACCTATACACAGAAAATGCAGGCCTTCATAGTGGACCCTGCCATGGTCACCAGACACAGCCCAATCCATCTACCCTGAATCTGCAAGTAACTGCCACGAGCAAAACAGCCAACGGTATATGTCCCGACTTCAGTCCCAGAGATCAAGATGTCACACTAGATGCACTCTTCAAGAAACACAACTAAACAGAGGTTTAACACCTTAATGGAAGCAAACACACCCCTCTCCTGGTGAGAGGAAGTTGTGTAAAGATAGTTAGTTGTTATTAACTTGTTTGAACATTAAGGGACTGCATTTCATAAAACACAACTACAAAAATGAACATGTTTACCTTTTTTTTGTATTAGTCCTGTGTTCATGAAATTTATGAGATTACTTATAGTAGGTGTTATTATACTTTTTTTTCCATTTATTTTTCCATGGGGCAAATTGTCCAAATGCCAAATGGCTTTTTTTCTCCTCCTTTGGATACCATGCTTGAATACTTGAAGGGCAAGCACTTATTAGAATTACTGGAGCAAATATTTTATTCTTCTTTTCTTTTTCTTTTTTTTTTGCAACATAGAATTGTTCATATTTTTTGACACAATGGGAACACGGCAAAAACAAGCCCTAGATTGTGAAACGAGTGAGCAAAATCATAGCAAATTCAGTGTTTAAGTTGTTTTTTATTCTGTAATTTTTCTTTATGTCCTCTCTTAAATGGTAGCTGCCTTTTTGAACTGAAAGTGAAGAATGACTGGGCTCAGCTCATGCTACTTTGAGTAGTGTGTACCATTATTTTTCCAGGAAGGAAGGCCTGAAGAGACCTGTGACGAATGTTGGACAACTTGAAGCGCGTGGCTTCAGTAGCTACATTTGAGGTTAACTCAGGTCCCTTTTCATTAGCGGTAATGACTGCTATGAGCCAGTTTTGTGTATGTATGTATGTGTATACAATATTTGATTTAGCTCAGGGTTCAGTGACAAAAACAAAAACTCCTATGATGTCATAACTTTTGACGCTCAGTGGGTTATGTCCATGTGAACTCTTTTCATATGACATCAATACTCCTGTCTGGTCAATAGTCATTTTCAAATTTTTTTTTTTACACTGCACAACTTTTTTTTTTTTACTTATGTTTTTATTCTTCCTTTTCAAATCAAAATAGTAAAACGTGGACCAAAAAGCTATTTGGGTAGTTTCATTTGTCACCAGTTATGTTTGTACTGTCTTTCTGCGTCAGTGGTGTAGACTATATGTAGCCTAAAGGGAACAAACTGCATCATGTGAACAGTGACAGTCAGTTCAGTGGCTTTGTAAAGGCCAGGTCATAGCCTATCACTTCCTTTTCAGCATTGCACAGTTAACATTCTTTTGCACCATTTTTATCTCATTCATGCCAGATATTATTGAATTTGTGAAACTCCTCTTTGCACTGTTTAAGATTTGCACAGAAGATGTGTGCTGTTTTAAACACAGAAATTTCAACACAAAGCACCACTGCATTTATTCCTTTTGATAGTATTTAAACCTTGTGGTAAGGTTTGTCACTAACAGTGGTTTTATTTTAGGTGCAAATGTACATGTAACCTGTGGCTATAAAATGTATTTATAAAGCGGGCCCGTGCTTTTCTTTTAGAACTTAAAATGAAGGAAAGTATAAGATAAGTTTAATATCAGATCAGGCTAATAGTGGAAGTGATCATTCATCTTTAGTGGATTTTAATTTATTGCATTTATAAAAAACAATTTTATTAAGATATGTAAGATTTTGCCCTTTATTGACATTTACTGTTTTTATGTATCTTCAATAGAGAACAGAGAAAACAATCAGTCATGTTTTGAAAAACTTGTCTCCTTCCTTCATATTCACACACAGTTATGCCCCTCTTCCTTTTTGCTTCTGAAACACAGTGCTTGTTTACTGTGTTGCTGCCTCTGAAACTAAACAGTGCTTTACATTCTATCATTTCAATAAGTAACAATAATCATTACAGAGACTATCTGTTAAATAGATGAAGTGACTCGCATTACAATCATATTCCTGAGGTTCTTTTTTTTAATTCATTGGATTCCTGCCTCATTCATGACAATACATTGTGTGTATGTATCCTCATTTTGGCTTTCAGTAAAGCAATATTTCTCATTTCCTAAGCCTTCTTAAGATGAATGCTTTTGAAGAGTTCTAATATGTATTTTGAATATTCCAAATGCAGGACATTTCGTGAATTTTTGATATACGTATATGAATGATTTTTATTTTCACTGCCATGACAAAGATCTGTGATCTTCTTTGCTCTGCAGATTGTATTGATTGTGACAAATGAGCCACATTTTTTCTCCTTTTTGTATAATCCTGCAGTTGTTTTTGTGCTGTTTTCCTCCTACACAGTGTAAAGTTTTATTATATTGTTATCGCTGAGTTGACTGCTTAGAAACAAAATGCAGATTTCATATGGAAACTAATAGCCTTGATAGCCTCTATAGAATTTTTATTCTTAAAAAAGAGAATGTACAGACAATCTTGTCACAATCAGAAGCGTCGAACAGCTCTGATCTCCAGTGGATATTTTCCTAAGAAACAGTGGTTTTCAGATTTTTGCTTTTATCTTCAAACATTTTTTATAGTTTCAGGTTTGATAAGTGCAGACTGAACCGTGTGTGTGCGCGCGTGTGTGTGTGTGTAAGTAAATGTGTCTGGCCCTGAAGTGATGTGCCACTATGACGGGCTGCATCATACAAACACTCCAGACTGCACACACATGCAGGCTATCATTTAACATAGTTACACGACAATCTTTTAGTATTGTCAAATTATTTTTTCCCTTTTGAATCTTGTGTTTGTGCTGCTTGCACTTTAGACTTTTTTGTTGGTTTGTTTTTTGTTTTCATTTTTAAATGTTAAAATTACTATGAAGCATGTTAAATTTGTAGGTTACATACAGTAACAATCACTTTATTACTATAAATAGATTTATGCGTTTCAAGAATAATGGGAACACAGAGGAAATTAGGGATCTTAAAATAAGCTGTTCCTTGCCCCTTTTTTCTGTGGTTAGTATAAAAGACGTAAAACCCAGTTAAACCTCTGCTTCGTCTCAGGATTGTGGAAATTTAGTAGCTTGGAAATGAATCTGTGAATTTGTAGGACTTGGCATCAGTGTAAAGATTTGAATAAACCGACATGTTTGCACCGTGAATAGAAGTATTAAACATACTATTTAAGTGATGTGATTTTTACTGGACATGGTTATTTATACAGTTCACTGTATGTATTAGGAAAATCATAACGGTTTTGTGCATAAATGGAAAATCTGATGAAGAATAACTATAAAGCAGAGTCATTCTTCAGAAGTGGGCCTATATTAAACCTACAGAACTACAGTACCCCATGTCAGAACGTTTTATTATGCTTCATCAACAAGTTAAAATTGTACTTTTTCTACATTTTCAGTATTTCAGGAGACTTATTTGTTGGGGCTGGTTAAACATAGTTTCCTTGTCAGCTCGATTTCCCTCACTTTTCTTTCAAATCCCTCCTTGTAGGTGAAACTTTTTTCTGTTACCCATCTGAGGAAATGTGTAAAACTGCAAGCAAAAATTGTATTTATGCTATTGCTGCCTGCCTGTTACAGTTTGTTCTGCAGTGTGCCTAAGACGAAAGACTTGTGTACTCCAGATGGAGCGATGTTGTCTTTCTGATGGCTTACTGTTTGTGAACCAAGAAGCTAAACTGTATTTCTTTCTGTAGCTTTATTCTGTCTTTTCTATATCAAACAAGTTTTATTTTATTAATGCATTTTTGAGAAGAAGAGTCATTACAAGCTATGCTGAATTTGTTCAGGACTGCTATGATGTAACTTGTTCAAGTGACTCTTGGATGGAATTAAAGAAGAAATGTTAACACAGCTGTGTCACGATGGTTATTGCAAAATACATACACTTAAATGCACGGTACAAGTGTTGACAGTTGCATCACAAACTATTTTATGCTTTAAAAGCCACATTTTTGTCTATTCAATCTTCTTGGAAAGTGCTTCTCGCCCATTTGTTCTCACACAAAACTGAAATAACTTTTAAAAAATCCTCTTTGTCTTTATGGGATTATTGTCTCTCTCTTGTGGCAGCATGTTGAATTGCAATAGGTTACAGCTTATTTAGTTTTATATGTCCTACTTTTCCCTCTAACTTAAAAACATACATATTACTGAACGTTGAATTTCTTTTTGACATAGTCTATATTTTGTCTCCTGTCCAAAAGCTCATATCCAAAATAAATCATATTCACACCTACAAAGGTTATATGAATAATCTTGACCAGAAAAATGTGTTTTAATCAAGATGTGTTACTGGTTCTGTGTATGTTCACCTGGGACACAGTAAGGCATTTAAATGGTTATCTTCTCTAAAATGAAAACCAGAGGATGGCAGCAAAATTTAGCTAGGTATAACTAAAGTAACTTTACAAAGATAAAATGTCAACCTGGCAGTTGTTTCTATAGCAGTATTATACAGTATTATACTTCAGTAATCTATTTGCTGTTGCAGATAATCAACTGCAACCCCAAGACAACAAATTATTATTATTATCCAAAAGAAATATTATCAGATACCACATGTGCAGACTTGTGCACTTTAATCCTTTTAGAGGTTGGATCTCATTAATTTACTTTGTAATTATCTGGCCCCTCCATGAGCCGCCACCTTACTGTGGTGGAGGGGTTTGTGTTGTCCGAAGATCCCAGCAGCCATGTTGTCAGGGGCTTTATGCCCCTGGTAGGGTCACCCAAGGCAAACAGGTGTCTGGGGGAGGGACCAGACTTAGATTGGCTCAAAGACCTCTATGAAGAAAAAGATCATTGGAAGGAAGGCTCCCTTGCCCAGGCGCAGGTCACCAGGCCCCCCCTCTGGAGCCAGGCCTGGAGGTGGGACATGAGGGGGAGTGTCTGCTGGGCCTTTGTCCATGGGGTCTGGTCGGGCTCAGCCCAAAGGAGTTACATGACACCACCCCACCCTCACCCCCCACCCCCCTCCTGTGGTCTCGCCACCTGCAGGAGAGGCCATAGAGGTCGGGTGCAGCGTTGCCATATAATAAAACTCTGATCACAAAGTCATAAAGCATGTCTAACCTTTGCTTTTTATGTGGTCAAACATTTTATTCTACCATACAAAAAGGGTAAATGTGTCTTATATGACGGAATAATGGCCCTGATAAATCACAATGTGGTTTAAAGTGAAATATTGACTCCTTATACTTTTTTCCATTTCTATCTGCATCTTTACTGTGTCTGTTAAGAGAGTTGCTGGCTAACTCTGCTTCCGTCGCATTGGCAAGATTAGTGGAGCTGCTGATTAACATGCATTTGAGGGGACGTTTCTATTTGTAAAAGCTCTTTTTTTTAATTGTATTTTATTAAAGTTTTGGCCATGACAATACAGTAGTCTCAACTGCAGTAATTACTTTCTCACAGAACAAAACTGTATTACATGGTATTTGTTTAAAATACACGGAACAAAAAAGGTACAACGAACACAGCTTCTCATTATTAAAAGGTTGTTCAATGTTACGGTAATCCTTAAATGTACATACAAACTGGAGACATGGAACTGTAGGGAGCACAAATTCAGAAGTCTGTAATATTGTCTCATATGTCTACGTCCTTAATAAAAATCAATAAAAGTTGCCAATTTTTTTTCAAATAAATGTTCGTTTGTCTTTTGAATATATGTTATTCTTTCCAAAGCTAGGCTGGACATTGTTTGCTTCAACCACTGATTGGCATTGGGTCTGGTAATATTTTTCCAAGCTAATGCTATACATTTTGGCAATCAGCAAGCAGAAATCCAAAAATGCACGATCGGTATTGCTAAAATCATTCTTCTTTAAATATAAAGCCAATAAAAATGATTTGGGATCCAATGTTATCTGTTTAGAAATGATCTTTTCAATTATGTTCTTTACTTCCTCCAAAATAATTTTATTTGGTTGCATTCCCACAAACAATGCATTAATGTACCTCTAGATCCGCATTAGCAGTTGGTTAGCTCTGTGGCCTCACAGCAAGAAGGTTGCCGGTTCGAGCCTCGGTTGGGGCGGGGGTCAAACCGGAAATCTTTCTGTGTGGAGTTTGCATGTTCTCTACGTGTTAGCGTGGGTTCTCTCCGTGTTAGCGTGGGTTCTCTCCAGGTTCTCCGGCTACCTCCCACACTCCAAAGACATGCACCTTGGGGATAGGCTGATTGGAGACTCTAAATTGCCCGTAGGAGTGAGTGTGTGTGTGTGTGCATGGTTGTGTGTCTATCTGTGTTTGCCCTGGATGGACTGGCGACCTGTCCAGAGTGTACCCGGCCTTTCGCCTGTTGACAGCTGGGATAGGCTCCAGCCCCCCCGCGACCCCACTATGGGAACAAGCGGTAGAAAATGGATGGATAGATCCGCATTAGCAGTTGGTTAGCACTGTGGCCTCACAGCAAGAAGGTTGCCGGTTCGAGCCTCGGTTGGGGCGGGGGTCAAACCGGAAATCTTTCTGTGTGGAGTTTGCATGTTCTCTCCATGTTAGCGTGGGTTCTCTCCGGGTTCTCCGGCTTCCTCCCACA
>JBAMHV010000006.1:17864923-17878920 GCA_037177535.1 Pseudomugil gertrudae | reverse complement strand
CCCCCCCCCCCCCCCCCCCCCCCCCCCCCCCCCCCCCCCCCCCCCCCCCCTCCCTCTCTGTTTTTTTTTGGTCTTGTCCAGCATTAAAGCAAGCAGATTAATAGTCTGGATGCTGGGTCGTGCTTGGCAATTCTGCTCTATCAAGAGAAACTTAATGAATGTTGATAATCTGAATTCTTTATTTGTTTTTGAGAGGACAGGGGGAAAAGACAGAAAAAAACTATACACACAAAAAAAGTTTATATTCATCATGGTTTCCTCTTTCATTTTAGAAGTAATTTAATTGGTAAATGTAACTTTCTCAGTTATTTTCAGTTACTAGCTAACTCTGCTTAAGTCCTGGATGACTAGAGTGTCACTCAAACAAATCAGTGATGAATGGCAAAGGATATACTGTCAAATAAAGAAAAGACAAATACTTTATACAATTGCTATAAGAATTATATTGCACAAGGTAAGTTGGTAAGTTTTATTTGTAAAAACAACTTTTTTTCACTGATGTTTTTCTCAGGTTTTCTTTCATTTTTATTTTTGTTTGATGTTTTACATGTCTTTCTGATCTATTTGGCACAAATATAATCCCATAGCCTACTTGAGGTACATGTTAGTCTTGCTAACTCCAATTATTAAACAATTTTTTTTATGATTCATACTGTTTTTAAGCTGTTTTAAAACTAAAGACATGCACATTGGGGATAGGCTGATTGGAGACTCTAAATTGCCCATAGGAGTGAGTGTTCATGGTTGTTTGTCTGTGTGTGTTGGTCCTGTGATGGACTTGTGACCTGTGCAGGGTGTACCCCGCCTCTCGCTCGATGTCAGCTGGGATTGGCTACAGCCCCATGTAACCCCATTCAGGGAATAATCGGTAGATAATGGATAAATGATATGCTGTCCTTTTCCAGTTGCTAATCAGCTTCTAAGATTTTTTTTCTGTTAAGAAAATATTAATCACATAAGTGTTATTTTATATAAAATTTGAGCTACACCTCTTAAAACAAAGGTTCTTAGAAAAGAACTGTTTCCATTTACATGCAAAGACAAACTATTTTTATTTTGCTCAGGTTTAGATCAGTCTCTTGTTCATAAAACCAGAACAGCCTTTAAACTATTGATTCCATACTTTGCCACAAACCTGATCATTATCAAAGCTAAATCTGAATTAGAGAAATAGAGAAAAAGAAATATATATGACTTAAAAAAAATGTTTAAAACAGACCTTGAGCCTGGTTGGGCTGACCACTACTACCTTCTTTGGCCAGTACCAGACAGCGTGCTCTATTTGTCATTGTGTAGATGTATCTTACAAATAATAGTTAATATGTAATGAAATATATAAAGTCAGCCAGCACAGTTCTTGCTTTGGATGAGAACAGAGAGGAAACTGACGAAACTAGTCTGGTCTACTCCTAATATCAAATTCTATTGCCATATATCAGTCTCTCTTTGCTAATTTAGATCCATTCCAATGTAACACATTTCCAGATCTCTCCACCTCATGAAACTTATTCGGCTCGTAAAAAAACTTTCCATGACTTCTGCTCCTCAGAGTGAGTTTACCAAACTCGATGGCTCCTGCCTGTCGAACTGTGCATGTTTTATGACCTCTCCGTGAGAAGTCTCTCTAGGTTACTATGACCTAAAGTTAGATAACTGACTCTTTACGTTTGATTAATTCTACTTAGAAACTAAATGTACATTATTTAAATGTAAAGCTTTGAGTTATTTGATGCTCTTTGCAATTTTTCAGAATAAAAATACTTTCAGAATCCTAATTTCAGAAATATTTGAAGGCAATATAATATAATAATATAAAAATATAGCTTTTTAAAAATGCTTATATACTAAAATAAAATGATTCATTAAAAAAAGTGCTGGAGGTAAGTACCTATATGTATATTCTATGTATATTTGTTTAACCCGACAGATAAACATTAATATTGAAGAAGACTCATCCAAGTAAATGCTTAAATCAGGTGAGAAAATGCAATGATGGCTGAGCATGGAGGGGGAACAGTTGAAGCTTATGTGAGGAGAGAGGGAGGGAGGAGAATGACGGTGATGGGGGAGTGCTGTTGATTGTTTCTCATATTTCAAGAGAGGTCCCGCAGACAGATCTCCATACGAGACCACAGGGTGCTCTGGTCTCTGAGTCTGCCTCTAAAGCCCAGGAGGGTGGGAGAACCTTCTACAAACCATCACAAATTGAAAGTTCCAGTCATTTTCTTTTCCTGTCTATATCTGCATCTACCATCTTACTCAGTCTATATCTCCCCATCTCATTTTTTATTTTTATTTTTTTTGCTGAGCATTGTTGCTTTATTCAAAGTCCAAGTCTATTTTTTTGGCATAAATATGGTCTACATCAGTTTGCAGCACACAGAAGAACCCCAGCAGTGGAATTAAACCATCCAAACTATCTTGGTGGAGCTTTTACTTTTGACTTTTATTTTCAAAGGTGAGTAATACTATTTTGTTTGTTTTAAACTTATTCTCTTAGAAACTGAATTTCTGTTGTTTATTTCTTGTGAACACTATCTCAGACACTCTATTTCTATCTTAGGTGGTGTTATTTTTTTATCAAAAAATATACCAGATAAAATTATTAATTATTTCTGGTAGATTTATCAACAAATATGTAAAGATGTTTTAATTAATTTATATATAAATATATAAAATTTATGCTGTCATAAAGAAAATGAAACAAAAAATGCATCTGGGTCCAATTAAGTGCATGTGCCATATTATATTTAGACTGCATAGGTCCAAATTTGTTTGCAAAATGGCGCTCAACAAGTGTGGGATTGAATGAGCATGCACCGATGACCTTCTACAGATGCTCCTCCATCCATTGTTCCTTTGCAGTCTAAAGCCCAACACCCTTTGCTATTCTCAAATCTCTTTTTGCTCATTCCACATTACTCACTATTTTCATGTAGCAACATATGTATTATGTATTGTTTTTATGTGATGCATTTGCCAATAGATGGCAATCGGTTTTGATAGGATTTTCACAGTTTTATAAATTAAGATTTTCTGGCATGTGCTGTATCCTCGGTAACCTAATTTCCAACAAAAGGACTTATTCATTTCTCTTTAAATGTTTTCAGACATTCAATTTACAAATTTTTACAGGTTTGCATTCCATTTTTTATTCTCCTATAACTAACATCACACTCCTAAAGTTTACACCAACCTTTTCAAGGCAACAGTGAATCCCTGCTGAAGTCATGTCCTCAGTTGCAGCCCATGAAAAATCCTCAACAAACACCATGGGACCCAAAGAGGTTAGTATGTTATACATGTGACAGACTCAGAGCATTCAGCTCAGTTTAATTAAAAAAATCAGGTTATGCAGATGTTGTGTGTGTGGCTGGTGCATGAAGTGAAGGTGACAGACATCATCTGTCATGAGTGGGAAATCCAGGAATGGGGTTGAAATATAAATGTAGATCATAACAATTCTGTTCTTATGTATGTAATTATGTACATAATCTGTCTGTGTCTGTGTTATGAGACTGAATGGAGATGATGCATTGGAAACACGTACATTTGAATAGGAAGTTTCCCCAAAGAATCAGAAGAGGAAAATTTGTGTTGGTGGTGCTGCTCTGCACCTGTAATCTGTTATACATCTGATCCTTCAGGTGGAGCTGATCCTTGTAAAGGAGCAGAATGGGGTTCAGTTTACTTCGACCACCTTAGTGGCTCCAGCCCCGTCTCAGACCAACCCCAGCGGTGAGGGAGAAAGGGAGACTTGGGGGAAGAAGATTGACTTCCTGCTGTCCGTGATAGGATTTGCTGTGGACCTCGCAAATGTGTGGAGATTCCCTTACCTCTGCTACAAAAATGGAGGAGGTAAGACATGTAAAAATAGTTGGTGGGGAAGGACACTACGTTTTAGTCTTCCTCTGTGGTGTACCTGTTTGCTGTAATAAAATAACATAAGATGATTACATTGATATCAATAAAAGAATAAAAAAGTAAAATGGGAGGTAAAACGTTACAAAGAGGCCACATGCTATATTGGTATAATTTTTATCCTGCTTTAAATAGATGCACACTTATATTTTCACAGTTTTTACACATTTAAGTATTGCATGTTTAAGATCCATGTGTGTCATGATTGAGATTTGTGTGTGCACGTGTTTTGCAAAGAGATCAAAATAGGGGAAAAACCACCGCAGCTGCTCTGCATAGATTAGCTTTAACAATCACTGTCACTAATTACAGCTGTTTAACATAGAGCTTTCATTACGTTTAAGAGCTTTAAAGGATACTGTTGCTATAAATAAAATGACTATTGTCAAGAATGACAGCCAGCATGTCACAAAAATCTAACCTGCAATAGAAAATATTACTATGTTAAATTACATTTAAATTCTTGAACACAGGATGTACTCAGGATAACATCTAATCCAATTTACTCACATGTAAATGATCATTTACAAACCACTGTTAACTGTTAACCCTGTTAACTGCTTTACTTGGTTTTAATTCCATCACATTTAATTCACATAAAACTAAAGTTTCCTGTAGTAAAAGATGATTAAATGAGGGAGTTGATGACAACAAAATCATTTACTAATAGTGAGAAAACAAAATTAATGATTCGGCAACAGATTTTGTTTATGTAAGCCTGTTTTATGTAAATTATGAATGTAATCAAACATTATGGTAATTTTCTCTTAACTGAGTAACCAATAATAGTTATTAAATGTAAGTAAATCTTTTTTATTTAAATTTTAGTATCTCTGACTATGATCCTAATTTGTACAACACACGAGTCTTAAAATTATTAACCCAATATATAATGTTTATATGTGCAGCATTTGAATATTGATGTTTTTTTTGTGTATGTATGTGCAGGTGCGTTCCTGGTGCCGTACCTCTTCTTCATGGTGATAGCAGGGATGCCACTTTTCTACATGGAGTTGGCTCTGGGACAATACAACAGGGAAGGTGCTGCAGGTGTCTGGAAGATATGCCCCATATTTAAAGGTACGAAATGCCAGGAATACATCTCAATTCATATGGATAAACAGAGTCATGGAGAGGTTGGCTGTATTGGATGGAATTGGATGGATACTGGTTTGACCCCAACTTCTCCAGTTCTTTCATCTGAGAATATCTAAGAAAAAATGTTAGACCTTGAATTGAGCCCTTTAGTATGTTCCTCCATCATGGCCCACTAAGGATTGAAGTGGCATGCAAATTGCTTTAATGTACTGTATTGTCCAAACACACTTTTTCAGCATGTGAAAGTGTGTTAAATGTATCATTACATGGAGAGAATTGGCAATGTTTTAAAAATGTTTTGTATAAGTGTGTACATACAAAGTCCTGCTAGAGATTAACACAAGACACCACCAAAATAAAGCCTTTACTCTTCTTCTGGTACCACTTTCTATCCAATACAGCTCAACAATTTTCCAGAGATAAATGTTCTTTTAGCATTAGTTTCATAAGTTCTAGATCTGCCTGGTTCTCAAATTTCAGCTTCAGGATTTCCCCTTGGGAACTCTCAAATAAATGTTTCCAGCTAAATCATGTATCTTCAGGTGTGAAACTAGTAAGTAAAGAACATCATCTTCCTCACACGTGTGAACGCAGGATTGCTTGCAGATGTATAATGACTCTGTTTGTTGTGATGTAAGTTGCATTTTTTCCTATATGCTCATCTGCCTTAATGGCTGTCTTTCTGACAGTCTATACCCCCCTCCCTTTGCTATTTTCATGTCCTCCTGTGCGTGCATCTGCCCACATGCCTGCCTGTCCACATGCCAGTCTCTTTTGTCTGCATGTCTCCGTGCAGAGATGTGACAGGCATTACTTATCCCTCCCAGAACATCAGGTTCTGTTGGCACTCAGATGGAAAGCAAATGAAAATTGGGCTTTTAGACTCTCGTTCTGATTGTCCAATCGGGAAAAGCTGGCTGACACTTTCTCCGACTACTTTTCAACAGATCGTTAAGCGCAGTGCAGGAGAATGCCCTCCAAACACACACAAATGAAGAAACAAACATTAAGACCAATTCTCGTTTCTGTGCACAGTCACAGGTTGGAACAAATAATAATAGGCTTTGCTCAGTTCAGGCTTTTCTGCTTTAATACACTTTTACTCTTTTTTGAGTGTTGTCATCCATCTCTTTCTCATCCTTGTAAATTCTGCTTAGTTTGGGGCAAGTTGGTTTAAATCCACTTTAAGCAATTTGCTTTTAATTTAAATATACATAGCACCATAACCTTAGAAATAATACCTACAAATACCTACAGACTATCTGTCACTATCATGTCCCAACTACATGTCCTTGTGGGTCTGAAGGTTGTTCACAGTTTATGTGTCTTTCAGTGTACTCCTGCCTGTGTGTATCACAGTGTGCACCTCCTGCGTGTGAACATGTGCCGTCTGTCAGGGACCACACTGAGTATGTTGACGTTTTAATCACACGCTTTGCTCTTTCTCAGCCTCTTGGCAGGGGGGGATAACAGTAATTATTCAAATACACACACACACATGCCCGTATTGACAATAATTATTCTGATCAACAAGCTGGTTTCCTCTTAGGATCAATGCATTTGAAGAAAAGTACTGAGATACCAGGATGGGGAGATAGCATGGCCACATGTGGTGCTAATAAGACACATCGCTCCCTAGACAAATATCACATCCACATTACAAAGATATCAATAAGGCACAGTTGTGGTCAGGCTTCTTAGCAAAGGTCAATAGTTAAATTCAGCCTTAGAAGACTGGACATTGTCTCAGATTTATAGAAAGGGTAGATTTTTAGATAATTAAAGCATGGCAGTGTTTAAAAGTTCAGTTTATGCTTCATGGAGACCCCAGGCAGATTTTATTACATGTATAGTTACACTGGGAAGAGATTTTACTTTCAATACTTGAAGCAGTTATTCAGTAGGGTACTTTTTCAAGTGACTAACAATGTGTTTTAAATATTAAATAAATGGTGCATGCAGGCATATTTTTTGCATGGTAGAATGGAAAGATAGGTCACGCACTAATAGACATCAGAGATTTAGTCCCTTACCTTTCTGGAATAGTTCTATTTACCGGTAAGTCATAGCTACCATATCAATAATATAAATTCCAAAGTGGAAAATGTCTCCATGAAATAGAGTAATTGGGGAATAAATAGGTAAAGTCAAAGCTGAAGTACATGACTGAGCAAAGAGATTTGTTTCACCTTCTTACAAACAGATATAGTGAAACTGTGGCAAAGCAAGAAGGTTGCTGGTTCGAGCCTTGGCTGGGGGAGGTCTGAACAGTGACCTTTCTGTGTGGAGCTTGCATGTTCTTCCCATGTATGCGTGGGTTCTCTCCGGGTGCTTCAGCTTCCTCTCACAGTCCAAAGAGATGCATGTTAGGTTAATTGGTTATTCTGAATTGTCCATAGGAATGACTATGAGCGTGAAGTGTTCTCTGTCTCTGTGTGGTGGCCCTGTGATGGACTGGCAACCTGTCCAGGGTGTACCCTGCCTCTCGTCCAAATTATTGCTGAGATAGACTTCAGCTTCCCCATGACCCATAATTGGGTTAAGCAGGTTAAGAAAATGACTGACTGACTGGCCAATAGATACCATTTCAGACACACAGGGTGCAGAACCGACTGTGTACTGACTGATGCATCACTGGGGAAGTTTATGTTTTCCTGAAAAAGGATTTATGTAGGTGTCTGCTGTAAAAAGCTACACCGATAATAATATGACCTACTTTGTGACACTAATGCCATCAGCTATTCGTATAGATTAACCAAATTTATCTATCTATTCTGCATTTATTGCAAAAATGTGTAATCACACATAAGGCTGAATCTACTAAAGGTTTGCGTGTACTAAAATGCTTGCAAACTTATTGCTCACGCTAAAAAGGTACAAACTGATCTACTAACAGTGAGCAAAAGGGTTTGCATCTTTCAAAGGTGCAAAATTGCGCATCCATCTCCAGATAGTACCTTTGCCTCAATGAATATGTAAAGCGGGGCGTTCACACGCAATTTTGCGTGGGGTGGTCCCGCCCTCTCGCCCGTTGACAGCAGGGATTGGCTCCAGCCCCCCCGCGACCCCGCTCTGGGATCAAGTGGTAGAAAATGGATGGATGGATGGGTGGTCCTGCCCTACACACTAAATTCTAAATTCCACATGCTAATTAGTACACGCAAATTGAGATCTTAGTAGATTTGGCCCAAACTATATGTTTCTACAGCAGTCTATTTATTCTAGTTTATTCAAACATACCAGGTAAATAAGATGAGGAGCAGAAAAACAACAATTCTTGTTTTAAGTGGAGCCTTTGCATGGTAGTCATGATATGCCCCTCTTCAATTTACTCAACACCAAGTTTTTATTCATTTATGGAAATCTTTAGTACAACTTAATGATGCTTAACGAGCCCAGATAGCGATTTCAACAAGATTTTATTATATGCTTGATATTTAGCATGAGTCACATTCACTTTTGTCTTTGTTGTCATTTCTTTGAGTGAGAAGATTATTTTTGTATTCACTGATATTAGGGCCTAATCGATGTGTTCTGTTTATCTGCAAGTTTCTCCCATCTTGACAGTGAATGTCTGGATCATTTTTATACTTCTTCAGAAACCTAATAAGCTTTTGCAAGTGGATGTAGAAACTATGCCCAACCTCTGAATTTATATATTTACTAATGACGATCTGGCACTGACTCTATTAGTGGGATTGTTCATGTGTTGGCTAAAGTCCACCTTTGCCTGATTAGATTGTTTTGATATATTTAAAACAGCACAGCCCTATCTATGAGGTCTGATGGTTTATTGTGTCAAGTTATTAGACTGAGTACGGTAACATGTCTGTTAACTTGCAAATTAGGATGTGTCAAGGCTGTAATTGTATGGCAAAACCTACATAGAAATGAATGCAGCATCTAATGCTGTAGTGTGCACACTATCTGACTGTCAGACATGATATTTATAGCTTCTCAGTGCAAATGTCTCTGAAGAAGACAGGCATTAAATCATACTTGAATCATACTGCTGTACCTTTTGGGTCAGCTGTGCGTCACTTTACCATCTCATTCATGTATACGTTTTGTAGTACAGTATGTGATATAGAAATTTTGATCATTTATCTAATTGGCATAAAGAATTCATAGTAACTTGTTTGGTTTGTATTTCCTGCTACACTGCATAGTTTTGGAACATGTAAGGCTGATCAGCATCAGTGATGTGGCCGTTGTGGTCCTTCAGCTTTTTTTTTCTTTTGTTTCAGTTTCTTTACATTCGACCATGTTTTATGTGCCCTAAATTACACAGTTTCATTGCTATTTATTTATTTATTTATCTATAGTTACACTTGGTATTTTCTATATACACACCTGATAGTATGAGCATGGGTTGTGATGTTGTTCAGATTCTCATAGCTTCTGTTTTTCCAATAATCAAAACATGTTGTAAAGTTTGTGGAAGTAAAATGAACACAACATGAAACTTGAACTTTATTACAAGAAAGCAGCTCAGGTTGAGTTAGAACAGATGCATCAATGTTATTTATATTCCAACAGTTTGTGTGTAAAACCCAGTGACTCATTTTGTGCCATGAGATGTCCCTAGGATTCCCAAAATGTTCAGTCTAGAAGTAACTTTTGCTTTTGCTGTTTATTGATGATAATTTTGCTATAAAAAGCTTCATATGTCTTTTGGTCTGTAAAAAAAACCCAACAAAACAAACAAACAAAAAAAAAACTAAAACAACCAAATTTAATCAAATTAGGAAATGGAACAAATCATTACATCCTACTGAGATCTAAATAATTTCCTCAAACTTGTCAAACAGAAACATTTGTCAGGTTGATGACATGTTTTTCATGTTTGCTCAAATAATCATTTCAGTATTATTTTTATAATGTTTATAATACTAATAATCTGTGTTCCTCTAACAGGTGTAGGCTTTACAGTGATCCTCATTTCCCTTTATGTTG
Source organism: Pseudomugil gertrudae (assembly GCA_037177535.1). Taxonomy (NCBI): domain Eukaryota; kingdom Metazoa; phylum Chordata; class Actinopteri; order Atheriniformes; family Pseudomugilidae; genus Pseudomugil; species Pseudomugil gertrudae. The sequence goes on along the minus strand of JBAMHV010000006.1, from coordinate 17,868,945 downwards.
GCTTCTACTATAATGTCATTATCTCCTGGGCGCTGTTCTACCTCTTCTCCTCATTCACCCGTGAACTACCCTGGGTCCACTGCAACAACACCTGGAACAGTGCAAACTGCTCAGACTGGGCTGACAACAGCTCAGTCGGTGACATTTACAAAGCCACTCCAGCTCAGGAGTACTTTGAGTAAGTAGACCTGGTTTACTGCTCTACCTGAACAGGTACTTGTTATTTTTAGGTGTACTGTAGCATGGGGTAAGTGGTGGTTGAAATACGTGAGTAATATCTTTGTTGCAGTGTGTTGATGCAATTCCTTTTAAGTTTAGCTTCGTTTGCAAATTGACTTTATTAGTGAATAATTATCAAAATATGAATTTATTGATAAGCCTATGTTGTTTTCTTTCTATTGGAAGTTTGGCTGCATTTAGCTGGTGTTGCCTTCATCTCTGTAGCTGTGCATGTGTCTCTTACTTTAACAAGTGAAGTGTTGTTTTGTTGTGACAGTTTCACTATTTCATCCATGATAGCTGAAGTGATGCTGAGCTATTTCTAAAGAGTGAGTAATGTGATCAGAAATGCTGAAGTCTTAGTTGTTTTGTTGTTGTTTTTTTTAGCTTCATCTACATATAGAACATTCATCCATCTATCTACCAAACTGCTTAATCCAATTCAGGGTCGCAGGTAGCTGGAGCCCATCAAAGCTGAAGAATGTTTAGTTATTGTGAAGTCTTTTATGTGATACATGTAACTGAACTTAATAGGAAGCCATTTCACTTACAGTTTGTAACAGTTATGTAAGTAAATTTTATTTTGAATTCTGTTTTAGGATAGATATCGAGATCCAGTATCAGGTGTTTATCTCAAAGCCAGTAGTTTGCACTAAAAATGTAATGTCTTGAAGATCAGGATTGCAAATATACTTCTACTTTTTGCCACACTTATTTCAGCTAAAAGAACATTTTTAAGGACAAGTATTCACCTTGAACATCCCACTGAGAAGGGATTCTAAAGTATATTTTCTGTGATTTTTCTTCTACTTGTCTAGAAACACTGCAGAAATCAGCTATTAGAACAAAGGAAACTATCTTGTGATGTTACCTAGTGTGATAATATGATTAGAGCATTTAAGGCTGAGGCTTATGACTTTAGCACATTGGTATTGAAATAGAGCTAAGTGCATGACATTATTTATAGGCAAACTGATATGAATGTTCTCTTTCCCAGACGAGGGGTCCTTCATATTCAGGACAGTAATGGTATTGATGACCTGGGCCGTCCACGCTGGCAGCTCACTTCCTGTTTGGGTGTGGTGATTGTTTTGCTCTACTTCAGTCTCTGGAAGGGTGTCAAGACCTCTGGCAAGGTAGCACACCTTAGCCATGTTTGTTCGTATTTAAACCACTTCTTATGAATCATTTTTACTGTAATGTAACGATAAAACGTGTTTCCTTTTCATTTTTTTAATCCAACCATTGTATGTGTTAGCATGTGTGTGTGTACACCCTTTTTTACTTTCTGTACATTTGTGATATTCTGTAAGTGCATATCGATGAATGTTTGTGTGTGTGTATTATGTGTGTATTTCAGGTTGTGTGGATCACTGCCACCATGCCCTATGTGGTCTTGACTGTGCTGCTGCTCCGTGGAGTCACTTTGCCCGGAGCCATTGATGGTATTAAAGCATACCTCTCTGTGGACTTCCTGAGACTCTGTGATGCCAAGGTGAGTGCTAACCAAGGAGAAGATTATATAAGTGAGCTAAGAGGGGTGGGGGTCCAACAGTAAAGGAAGAAGACAGTGGGTCTTAGAAGCTGCTTTGGAGAAACAAATTGACATTTTGAGTATTTAGACTTTCTTTTCTTGCCATTATGTGTGTGTGTGTATTTGTGTGTGTGTGTGCAAATGGATAAAGGAAAGATGAGAGAAATTACAATATAAGTAAAACTAACTGGAATAGATATGAGAGTGCACAGGGAAGAAGAATTAACTTTCGCTTGAGTTAGTGAACATATACAACACATATACTGTAGTCAGTAGATGCTATAACTGTGTTGCTGGGTCTCCTCTGAAAAACTCTGAAAAACAATCTCTCCTCAGATTGGTAATGCTGAATTACAAAGTAACGCAAATGTGGAATTATTCATGTGAGTTTCCTCAACTGTTGCATTAACAACAGAGACAAGTCAGTGTCCGCTTGGTGTATGCTGTGGACCAATTGGAAATGAATTGAAAACTGTATTTATTATCATTGTAACTGCACTTATTGGAAAAAAAAGAAAGAATGCTGTTTAACGTATTTTCCTTACATGCAAAACTTGTCTCCAAGTGGAATATCTTATTTAAAGTAATAGCAGGCTTTTAGAGCGTCAATAAGCAGACATACACAACCGAGGGGATTCAGTTATGGAGAATGATGGAGAAAGCAAGATGGGGAGTCGTCAAGAGATGCATGGGAGCAATTGGAGAATTAGATTAGATAGATGCATGGAGCAGTAATTTGCAAAATTACTCCCCGTATTCACAAGCGTCTTTCATCTACTGCTGTTGAATGCGTTTCCTGCAATTATCTCTAATAATGGCTTTTTTCCTCTCCTGTGTCTTTTGTTTGCCGCTTCATACAAGTGTGCTTGTTCTGTTGCTCCCCAGGTCTGGATTGAAGCAGCAACGCAGATCTGTTTCTCACTGGGAGTGGGGTTTGGTGTGCTAATTGCCTTTTCCAGCTACAACAAATTCAGCAACAATTGCTACAGGTAGATACACACCGTGACAGGCAGGAAGGGATTCAAAGAGGTAGAAAGAGGTGGGGAAGTTCCTCCCAGAGCAGACATGCATGCAGCAAAAGCAGGTGAATTAAAATAACCTTTGAAGCTCTTCGAAACACCTCCCCCTGTGTCTTTAGCACCATGCTGTGCAACAGGCAGCCGTGACACCAATCGAAACTGTGACAAGCTTTGAAAATCATCAGCATCCCCACAGGATGCTTTTATCTGCTCTTTTGCTTCTTTTTATTTGAAATGTTTCTGATAAATGACACATGACTGATCCCACCTAGAGGATTCTTCCTTGTGCTAATCTTTTGTAAAACCTGTGGGATAACGACAAGCTCACTGTTGTTTAGCACACTATCGTTATTCTTCTGCACAATCTGTATTCTTATACTACTTTTAGGCAATTTACCCTGACCATGCAAATTATTACACATCGCCAGTCACTAGCACAATGTAAAAATATTGGCAATCAAACATGAATAATCAATAGGAATGATCAAAGTTCTGCTATCAGGCTTTCCAGATTATTTGTAAACCCACAGTTTGGACCGATACCTGACAAATTCATTAACAGATGAGTTATGTGGGTGTTCATTTTGCACTTACTTATTATTCGAATGCTGTTTTTCTATCTTATTTTCTTGTTTTAGAGATGCCATCATCACCAGCTCCATCAATTCTTTAACCAGCTTTTTCTCAGGCTTTGTGGTCTTCTCCTTCCTCGGCTACATGTCCCATAAGCACAACGTGGCTCTTGATAAAGTTGCCAGAGATGGTAAGGGATCATTTCATCAAATGCAGACCAACCTGAGTCATGCTGTGCACCACTTGTTCTTATTCTGATTTTGCTACTCCTTCCGTGTTGGTAATGTGTGGAATTTGTTTGTTTTCTTTTTGGACCAAAATATAGAAATGTGCCAGCTTTGCTGTTTTTTTTTGTGCTTTCTATAGGTGCTGGATTGGTGTTTGTCATTTATCCTGAAGCTATTGCAACATTGCCTGGGTCATCTGTGTGGGCAGTCATTTTTTTCATCATGCTATTGACGCTGGGAATTGACAGTGCTGTGAGTATCCAACACACATAAACAAACATTCAAACATCTTAGGGCCGAATCTACTAAGATCTCAATTTGCGTGTTCTAATTAGCATGTGGAATCTGGAATTTAGCGTGTGGGGCGGGACCGTGGTTAGTACGTGATCTACTAAGATTGCTGACACAAATGACAGCAGGTGCAAAGTGTCGGAGACACGCCTATTTAAA
>JBAMHV010000006.1:17827288-17845293 GCA_037177535.1 Pseudomugil gertrudae | reverse complement strand
CTTTTGTGCTGGTGCACCTAAGAAAAAAAGTTAGGCGCACCAGTGCAACCAGTAAAAAAAGTTAGTCTAGAGCCCTGAATAAGGATATTATAATAAGAAACTCAAATGTAGAAATAGTAAAAATAAAGATTAAAAGATTACTTCTCCTATTCTAACTTGTCTTACCTCAGCTCCAACCCACTTCCAGACCCTAAATACATGACAATTATCTTCAGACAGAAAGACAGATTTCAATCTTCAAGGGTCTGCAGGTGTGGTTATGGTTAAGTGTGAAGATCTCATAGATGTGCAATGAGGGAACTTGTGGCAGATAAAAAATCTAACTGTAAAACAGTTTGTTTTAGCATATAATAAGAGCAGATTTATATCTTAATAGAAGTATGTAGCATGGATAACTTAATGACGACTATTAACATAAGCCAATATCATTAAGCCAAAAAGCGTAAAAGCTTGTTAATAATTTATTAAGGTGTTTTTTTTTATCTTATAATAAGTTATGACAGTATTGCTTGGTTATTTGTCGTTAATACACTCTTTGTTGCTATTTCAGCTTAGCTTTAAATAGCATTTTATTTATTTTGGTTTTGTTTCTTGTTTCTTTTTATTACATTGGATTATCCTTTTAAAGCCCCAGTAGTAGGCTATTATTAAACTTGTTGCTCTAATCCGTTATCTTTTCTTATTGCTTTTAGGTTCATAATTATCAAACATTTGTTTTAACCTTTTAGAATACTTCTTAACTCCCATGTTTTTGTAAGGATCTTCCCCACTGGGGGCTTTGCCCTTCTGGTCTGCAGGATTGTGGCCATTGGTGACTGTGGGTGCTGCACTGAAGCCCTATGGCTGTGGTGTTGTGCCAGGGACTGTGGAGGTGGTCTTTGTAGCAGTCAGTGGTCAGGTTCCTGGTGCAAATGTATCCCCAAGATATTGTTCCCTCACAGCGATATCAAGCCAAATGTTTATTTCTATTAACAACTTTATATCCTACTTTAAGTTAAGAGACAGAAAGTAAGTAAAGGAAAGTACAGGACAGTAGCTGTGTCCAACCAGACTTGCAGCAGTCTGGCACTTATCTATGCTGTTCCTCATTGTTTGATTTCATGCTTGTGTTGTTTTATTCTCTGATGTACGTCGCTTTGGATAAAAGCGTCTGCTAAGTGCCTGTAGAATAGAACTGTAGAATAAGACAAACCAGATGAACTTTATGATTTTCCACCATAAATCTTTGTTCAGTTTGGCACATGTTAAATAAAGTATAGCCGGCAGCTCATATTGTTCCACATGTTCATGAAATTTTCACCTGTACGCATGAAACTAAGGAATTCTTTTCAAAACATGAGAAGACACCATCTAATTATACATGCATTTAATCAAATTAAGAATATTTTTGTTTGTGATCTAAGATATAGAATGAAAAGATAATCCCTAAAATCAATAAATTAAATAAGACACATAAATACTGAACTTCAGCTTAAGAAGTTCAACTAAAGATCAGACTGACAGTTTACTAAAAACATACAAAGGAAAAACATGTTAGTATTCATAGAAAAATTGGCAAATAAAATTTAGCTGAGTAATTCTTAAGTGTAGCTCATTTATATGCCTAAAATGTCAATTTCTCATAAATCTTTTAATCCATTAATAAAGTTTAAGATTACAAACTGCATTTGATTTTATTTAACCAGTCAACGGTTTCATGCATTATATTTAAGATATTTTTTACTTGCAATTATAATTAGTGTAACCAAGGCAAATATAACTACTTGACAACCAGGAAAACAATAATGAGTTTCTGCTCCACCCAAGTGCGACTCAAAGACAAGATGTATCTCAGAGGCAGCAACATCTAACATTTTTCATCAATAGTTTCTAATTTCTGCATTTACCCATATAAATGTATACGTCTGTACTTGTATACATTTAATTGTAAGTGGGAGATTTTTTGTGTATATGATTCTAATTCATAAATGACAAAGTGGTTGCTTCAGCCTGTGTGACATGGTTATTTTCATAAACCACTGTGTGAAGAGCTCTTGGCCTTGTCATGTTGTTATTTGTCTTTTATAAATAAGTGCCAACCTATATTTTCTCTATGATATTATATGTATATAGCATATGTGCTGGCATTGAAACCTTATGTAACATGCTGCATAGTTAAATGCCCACATAGTGGCACTGTTGCTCTGCAAAACATATAGCCTGCAATACTGAAAGTAGGTCTAGCATGATGACATTGGCCAGTATTGCAAGAAACACATTACATCATCTTCTGGGCTTGTAAATGTTATATTAGTCCATAACATCCTCCTGAAACTCTGTATTAGGGCTTTACTTAAAGTAGTTTTTGTATTTTTTTTTTCAAAATTATGCTCTAGAATGGTACAAGCAGTGGACCAACAAAAATTATATTCATAAAGGCATGTTGATGTTTTTGGGGATGATGCTCTGACTCCTGCTGTTTAAACTACATGATGTCGTCTTGTACTTCCTAATAGATGTTGCCTTTTTGCTTCTCTGGCAGGAGAGTTAACAGCAGGAGCCCAGAGAGGCATGGTGAATTTGTATCTTTGGTTCAGGAGAACTGGCATTTTGCATCAAAAGACATGTGTGTGTTTCTTTGTTCAGTGTTTGCCTCTCTCTGTGCATGCATAAATGCATTTGTATCCTCTAATGTCACCTTAAAATCCCCAATATATAAATGTTTGCTAAGTTGTATTCCAGGCTCAGAAAACATGACCCATTATTGGTCACACTGGGTGACATTGAGCAAAAACTGAATTCACAGACAGCTCAGACAACAAGATCAGGCAGGAGAAAAGCTCTTTTTACTGGCTTTGAGAGCATTTAATTTGCTTTTGTGTTCCTTGCTGTTTAATCTTTAACATATATTCCAAGTGCTGTCATACACAGCAGCTTGTTTGTCTTTATAGCAGGACATTGTGGATGACGTTCTTTCTGTAGTAGCTTTGTCTCTGTCCATGGTGCTGATTCACTATTTGTTCAAGAAGAGGTTTCAATTTCCTAAAGATATGTGCACTTATAAATTGACTCCTTTTCATAAAGTACACTAAAGTTTACTTGTTATTTAGTATTTGTGCTCCTTAAGAGATTCTCGCTGTTGTACCTAAAATAAATTAGTTGTCAAGCCATTAGCCTTTCCATGGTTTCCAAAATATAAATTTGTACTGGTGGCTGACATCTTAATAGGAACACAGTGTTTGTATCACTTTTGCACAGTGATTCACAACAACACGGAGGTTGTTGTGAATCACAAATTAAGGTTTTCATTTCCATTTGAGAAAACCTGCCCTGGCTGAATTGAAAATGGTAAACACATTCAGTTCTGGTGCCAAAAGGAACAGAGCCAAAAAGTTGGCAGACTGGCAGAAGCTGTGGAAAGAATCCAACGAGAAAGCCACACTTTAGATCTCTGTTATTCTGGGACAATGGAACAAGAGATGATTATGAAGGTGTCATGTCATTGTTTATGTCTTTTTTTAACGGAGGGAGAACACTTGATAGAGATGCAAGTAGAAAAAAAGCCAAACAAAAAAGACTGACCTTGTAAATTGAGACTCTTCCTCTATTTCCACGTGACAAGTTCAGTATATGTGTGCGTGTTTGTATCTGTGTGTATGCCAGTACCCATTATTCACTGTCTATCAGCTGCTTGGAGCCAGACTGAGTATAACTCAAGCAGCCTCAGTCTGGTGTATAGTGAAGCTTATAACTTTTATGCTTCATTAGAATGAACACAGTGGTGAGTGACAGCAAGGACAAGGGGGAGGAGGTGTAACAACTCATGCAGCAAAGGTCATGAAATAAATTTGAACTCAGTGTGACATGGACATTGCTTTTAAAGACAGAAGCAGCAAGACACATTGCCTGTTTTATAATTCAGCTAACATAGCCACAGACGATCCTTAAAGTAGGGTAAGTTAATTGTCCAATTTAACCAGTGTAACTATTTAATCTTAAAAACACTTTCATGTTCAGTTTATGTGGCAGAAATCAGCAGTTGTTGCTAACCTCAAAATAGAAATAGGATGTTTATCAGTGTTCTCTTCCATAAAGGGCCTCTGTGGCCAATTCAGTTAATGGCACCCTTGAGAGCAGAGAGGAGAAGATGCAAAAAACAGTCGGAGTAAGAGAAGGGAGGAAAGAGGGAAAAAAAGAAACTGAAGCATTCAAACAGGTGATGAGGGGAAGATAAAAGAGAAGGTTAAATAAGAGGGAATAAAAGGCCAACATGATGGAGGTAGAGCAGAGGAGCATTATGAGAAAGGAGAGGGGCAGCAAAGAGAAATACAGGTGGAATCAAATAGTGAATATAATGAATAGGCCAAGTTGATAGAGCATGAGTGCTGTGTGTGTGTGGGTGAGTGTGTGTGGGGGAGGGGGGTACAGAGAGAGATATTGAAGGGTAGAGGTGATGGGTGGGGTTTGGATAATTGCCTTTCATTTGGATAATCTCTCCATTTAGAGTCATCAAAGCAGATTTTTACTTGCCTGTGCCCCGTGCTGGGGCCAAATTACTGCTCACAAAATCAACAAAAGAGCTTTGTGCTTCAAGAGGGAAGGACTGACAGGCAGGTATGCATGAGAGGAGAGACAAGGCAGGCAAAGATAGAAGGGGAGTAGGAGGTCTACTGAAAATCAGCTTTTCTTGTCCTTCTATGCATCAGTCATGGAGCTAGAAGTGGCTGATGGTAGGTAGTGCAGTACTTACAAGGTTTAATTTAAATACTGAAATAGGACTTTTTTAAAAAATAAATCATGATTGGATCATGATGCCATGTACTTTTTTACTCTTAAAATATAATTACACAAAAGTCATAGCTTACAAAGCAAGAGGCTAAAAGGATGGCATTCGAGAGAAGACGTATTGTAGCAAATGTTTAACGTGACATACGTCAAGTGAGGTGGTAAACCTAACTGTTTGATCAAATCTAATCTATATCTACTGATTGTTTGCCTTTAGAGTTATCAAGGCGAACATAAGCACGTGCAGAGTTGTTCTGCACAGTTTGGGAGTGTATGTTGTTCATCATACCTATTATTCAACAAATAATAGACGGTGAGTTCTGGTGCTCTGAATGACCTGTTGCTTCCTTTCCAAACGCTAAAAGTCCATCTTTGAGTTCAGCAGCTCAGTTTCAGTCTCACAAAGGATGCACATTATTCCTCCCTCCCATGATTTTCCTTGAAGGAAGTTAAAAAAAAGGATCTGCGTAAATGAAAACAGTATTGGCACTCTTTGTATATGAGAGAAATAATGACGGCAGCCTGTAAGCTGGTTTGTGTGTTTGTTTGCCTCTGTGTATGTACAACCCATCCAGCCAAGATCCAGCCTCTTCCTCTGGAGCCACAAAATGTGATTCTGCTTTGGGGAATTAGCCCTGTTAGCGTATGTATCTATAATACCTGTCAAAATGAAATAGGCTTCAAAACAGCATCGGGAGACAGCCGACATGTACACAAAGACGCTGTGTGTCTTAAACCATGCACCCTTGTCAAAAAAATGAGACTAAGCAGTAAAGGCGGAAAGATGGCTACTTAAAGGACTTTTTTTTATTTCAAAGTAATAGAATAATGTGGTTTCTGAGCACTATGCTTAGTATATTTATGTATGTTGCTTGTTTATATGTGCTCTTGTGCTGATGCTCATATGTCACATTTCAGACAACACGGCCATACTCATGTGTCCCACGTGCATTCTTTCATTGCTTTCTTCTCCCTCTTTTTTTTACCACAGCAGAAAAAAGATTCTCCATGACTCTTTGATGCAGGATTACTGGATTAAAGAGCAGGGTTGCTGTACTAATCTGCCATATTAATCTGCTAACAAGTGTTTCAGCTGTGACATACAACAGGATGGCTGTGACATACAAAATGTAGGGTTAGGGTAATGTGTGACACTTTCAATGACAAATTTTCCTCATGTCTGTCACCTCTAATCTAGTCTGCACGGTGCTTTTTGGTTGAACTGGGAAAGACGTGCATCTGAACAGCTGCGATAGGAGCATCAGTATCTGCAGGATTTGTATCAGCCCGAGACACTGAAACAGCCCTGACATACAGCCCAAATGGCAAGAGTAAATAACTGACATTTGCAGATATCTGCGGTTTACATCATGTCTTAGGAGAGCATCGGAAATTGCTGTTCTGCCAGAGCAAAGTACTTTTGTGTTTGTCAGTGTCAGTTTATGCAGTTGAACACACATTTCTAAATGTATTTCTCTTTGTTACATGTTTTAGTCAAAATGATCTCATCTAGAGGGTAAAAAGTTCAGATGTAAAGGACAACATGGAGATATGCAACCCAATGCAGAAGCTTAATCTGACTTTCACATTTATATGGACAGCAGTGTTTTAAAACATGCTGTATGTTTGTTTCTTTTTATTTTCTTTTCATGGTGAGTTGAACATTTATATGCTTTGTGAGGAGGGAATAGACAGAAGCCATTTAGAGTAAAGTCATCATATAATGAAGATAGTGTGTTGTAAGGTTTCAGGCAACTGTGAGATAAGAGAAAAAGCACGCTCCATGAATTATTTAAAGTTTAAGCTGAAGCCATGACCTTTATAAATATTACTCTGCCTGTCAGACTGCAGCAATGTTAAGCAGCGCTTTCCTTTGATTTAATGTCAAAGCTATAGAAGCACAGGGCTGCACACCACCATAATATGAGAAATTTTTATTCTGCTATAATATAGAAATCTACACAGAAACTTTTAGAGTAATTCACCTGTGATTTCCAAAAATGAGAACGATTCTGTGGAAAATAACATATTCTTACTTTTGCCTCCTATTATGGTCCAAGCACCAGATTAAACCGTATGTCTGATATAATTCTAACAATGAAAACATACGCAAAAGCCAAACAAGATGTCCACAAAACTTAACTTTAGGAGTGCGTTTGACATTGAGTTTTTCATTTTTTAAATACCAGCATTACAATGTAATTTTATTTGTTTTATTTTGAAATAAAATATTACAGTGTTTTCTTTACATGTTTTTAAACTTTTATTTAATATAATTTATGTTAACAGTTTGTGTGGATCAGTGTTTTTCCCATATCTTGGGATATCTTGGCAACCTAACTGCATCTACTTCTGTTTTTCAAAGCTGTGAATTTTATGAAGGCATTTTGTCTGAAAACATTAACATGAGACAGAGGCATGGAAAAGCAAAGGGATCTTTTATCAGGTTTACACACTTTAAGCAGCTGGATTGTTTTCTGTGCCCAATCACTATAAACTCAGCACCAAGTGGGCCTTTCTAGCGGTCGCTGGCTTTATAGTCATTAAATCGTTTAGGAGGATGGCTGGAGCACACTTGCTGAGTGGCAACATTTCATAATTAGCAGTCAGAGTTACAACTCATGTTGTTTTACATGCCACTATAACTATAACTCGTGCATGTGCTGACTGGATTAAATGCAACGTGTGTACGCATGTTAAGCGGGCTGTGGTGGTATAAAGGTAATTGTATGGGGTGAGGAATGTGACATGGCATATCCAAAATAAGTGTTTATTTTATAGAGCTCCCGAAACCATGACAACACACTTTAGAAATATTTGTTCGGTCTTTAGTTGCTTCTGTTTATAAGCAAATCACTATGTAAAGCAGTGATTTATATTGTTTTGACACAGTAAAATTTATGAACTGATCACTGAGACATGGCTTTGATAAATAAGAGTTTACTCTTAAAGAGTGGAGGGCCACATAGCAATCACATAAACCGACATTCAAAATATTTTCAATGGCATACACTTCCAAGATGCCCTCAGGGTAGATGTCAGCCTGTCTGAGGTGATGGAGTTTGACTGTCTCACGATGAATATCCAAAGCAGAAAGGATGAAATGAAATTGCATTTCTTTTCAGAAATATGCAACAAACCAAATGAGGGTTAGAAAGACCGTGTGCATAAGTTCCTTTTTTGTGTTGAGATATTTAGTGTTCTTTCATCAATGTTCGTCTCTAGTTTCACCACAAGGTAAAGTTTTATTCAGTTCTATTTCTTCTTTTCTGGGAATACTGACAAAAGTTTTCAGAGGAACAAGTGTAAAGTATTTGTACACTACCAAGAATCACTTCACAATGACTTCATAGAAGCACATTTGCAATCTCAAAAAAGCCTGTTTACGATGAGAAAAATATTTATTTATTATGATTTTATAATGTATCACCTGTCTGACCAAAAAAAACTTGATTCATTGACTGGATGTTCCAACTGGGTTTAAAGTCAAATTATGTGTAAGTGAACAAAATGGGGGCACGGTGGAGCAGTTGGTTAGCACTGTGGACTCACAGCAAGAAGGTTGCCGGTTTGAGCCTCGGTTAGGGCGGGAACCTTTCTGTGTGGAGTTCTACATGTTCTCCCCGTGTTAGCGTGGGTTCTCTCCGGGTTCCTCCCACAGTCAAAAGACATGCACCTTGGGGATAGGCTGATTGGAGACTCTAAATTGCCCATAGGAGTGAGTGTGTGTGTGCATGGTTGTTTGTCTGTGTGTTTGCCCTGCGATGGACTGGCGGCCTGTCCAGGGTGTACCCCACCTCTCACCTGATGTAAGTTACCAGTTACCGTGACCCCGTTCAGGGAGAAGCGGTGGAAAATGGATGGATGAACAAAATGGTACATAAATAAAATGCAAATTAATACACAGCTGCCAAAATGAAATGAATACCTGGTTTGCGCATACAGAGCAGAGTCACATTTTTTTAAAGTAATATGTAATGTGGCAGGTAGTTGAGCAGTATTTTATGTTTAAAGCTCACATGTGCAAAAATCAAGCAGGGTTAAGCCACAATATATGTGTGCATATGAGTGTAAACAGAGACAGTTTGCTTGTTGAGGAGTGGAATATTATTTTTCCCTGCGATCACTTCATCTTCAGTTGCATTTTATTACATTTCTGTAGAACAACATTCATTTATAACTTTACCTTCCAGGACGATGGCAGCATGAGCCATTTATATGAGTAATTACACCCACTTACAGCTGCATCCTTGTTGTTGCTTGTACTGATGGATGGGATGTATCTGTAGACCAGAAATGTGGGTCTGTTTGTTTGTTTTTGTGCCAGCAGTATTAAAAGCATGTGTTTGCTTGATTATGAGATTTAAAAAAAAAAAGAAGTCAAATACTTAAATACGAACACTGACGCACTTATACTTAGAATTATCCAATTATTTGCAATGCCAGCATCACAGACATACTGGATTTAATCAAGAGCTAGAAGCAGATATTCTAAACATTGAATTTAATTTGATTTAGCATTTTCATGAGCCTGTGCCTCATCCTCAAATCATGTTAAGATGTTTAGAGTCATAGCAGCTCTATTCTGCTTACTGCTCACTCTCAGTCATTCGGCCCTCGCTCTTAATGAATGCAGCTGATTTCCATAAAATATTCTTAAAGAGGTCCGTTATTATTACCATAACGTTTCATCTCCCACCATGGCTAAACTTCAATCAGTTTTGCATTTGAAATGCATTAAATGTTTCCATAAACTCTTCTAATCTCTTCCCAAGTAATTTTTCTTCCTTAAGTAGAATGTGTAGAAAGAGAAACTAATATTAAAAACATTAATTACACTGTTTTCCTTTTTCTTTCTTTTGATTGGAAAGTTCAGCTTCATCCAGTATTTCTAAACAAGTGTGCAATTATGTTGTTTATCAGAGCGTGGAGTTGTATTCCTCTTATGATGTTTAGGGTTAATTACTGCAAAGCCATTGATGCTTGTGCTTACATGCAAACTGAAAAGCCTTATATTCATTTTGCACTTCAGTAACCTGCCTTGCAGAGATGACTCTTCAATACAAATGAGAATGTGTTGAGATGCAGTGTGACATCCTTATTTAAATGCCAGGGTTCAAAGTGTCGCCTTACAGTTGTTTAGACATGATAGGTTATTAATCTAGAGGAAATTTTCTTGAAAAAGAAACTAATCCTGTGTTAAAAAAAATTAAAGGATGACATTTTTTTCTTGTTTCTTAGGCCATCAATTTGTTTTGCACAGTTTAAAGAATAATCTTAAAAACGGACTCCTGTCAGCACTCTGATTTACACAGTGTGTGTGAAGATGTATACTGATACCTAATGGCAATTATAAATAAATTAATACATTCATATAAATTCATCTACCTGAATTTATTTTTTTTTATTTTACCACGAGGTGTCAGTATTGTGCTGTTTGTTGCAGCCTAAGAGTGAGGCTCTAAAAACACAATGATTTCTACAAGTATTCCTGACCAAACCTCCCTTTTTATAGGACAGACTTGATTCTTTGATTAAAAAATAAAAGCTTTGGTTTATTTTTACATTTTTTTTTAGTTTTAGGGTCATGGAAGTGCAGGGAGCATAAAAAAATTATTCAGCTGTAAACACAGGCTATGGTTTTGAACAATATAAATGACATTTTTTAATAGTGTAATCTATTTTTATTTTTAGAGTCATACTCAACCAGTTATCAAGCTCCTAAAAACGTTAGTTTTCCCCATATGTTCATATTGTACCAAACACTGTTATGGAGTGTGAGGCAAAACAAGCAGAAGAAACTACCATCATTGTTTGCTTTAGGAGGTGGAGGGCATGGCTAACGGGCTAACAGCTGCCCAGTGGCCGCAGATTCTTGCAGCTTCAGAGGCAACCATGGTGGCAGACTAGAGGATCTTGTTTGCTCAACTGACCAGAGTGGTCCATTTCTAATATCTTTTAAAGCATCAGAATGTAAATACTCGACATTACACTACACTATACCACTGTGTTTTTACAGTTGCTGCTGTAGCAGCCGTAGATGTGAGCAACTGTTTGGACTCTAAAAAAAACTCTGTATGGACTTACATACAACAGTCTAAATTCGTACATCAGTTCAGTGATCAACAATCTAAGAAAAATCAATCCTAAAAATATTGATTGAACAATGACACAATAATGTTTTATAAGATGTGCTTTTATTTTAAACTGATGTAAAAAAGCCTTGTTTCCGTGGTATTGTGTTTAACTGTGATGGTCAGACTTTACTTTCTTATTTCATTGGTTGTTTTGTCATTTAAGAAGAGCTCAGTGTGCATCTGCATTTCCTTCACATCAAGCGGAGCCAGATTAGATGCCACCAGGTGGCTCAAATTTCTTCTGATATCCTGTCTGTCTGCTACAACAGTTAGTTGTGTAACATAAATGTCAGTAATGCACCTGATTGTTGTAATTTACATTTAAAAATAACAGTCCATAAGTAGTAAAGTCAAACGTGATTGAAAGCATTTTTTCTTTTTCTTAGTACTGTTTGTACTTGAAAGAAACATCTACCATCACCCACTTGCTTTGTTTTGCTTTCTCTTTCTAGATGATCCAGTATCAAAGGCTGATGATGGAAACATAGATGACAAAGAGCCTCAAGAACAAAAAGCTGAAGAGGTATAAACACGGCAGACTGCTAGACTCAAAGAGATATATCGTAAATGTACATTTTGTTTACTAGAATCTTTAATGTGAATGTTTTAATCTCTTTTTCTTTCAGTGCTTTATAGAGCCATGCTTTTATTGTGAACATAGGCTGTTTAGTTGTTGAATCACTCATTGCCTATCACTAGTTACAAACCAACTAACTGATGATGTGCTGGTTGGATCACTGAAAACTTTTACAGAAGTCTCAGTAATTGCTCATGTCAGTAAAGCTCTTGTTTTGTAAGTCCTGGCTTACAAAACAATAACTCAAATGGTTTCTTTCTACCTTCACTCCCTAATCCAGAGCTACCCTATTGACAGTTACAATCTTGTTACAGTGAAACACACCTAGCACTACTACTACTACGTGGGAGGCTAAATCAGTAGCCAGACTCTTTTCCCCTGTTGTTCTTTGGTGGTGGAAAAACTTGCCAAACTCTGTCCGAATTGCCTTAAGCAAATTTAACACTCAGCTCTTCAAGAAGCATTTCTGCACTAAGTTAAAATAAGTTAGAAAGATCTGTAAAAAATGTGTAAACAAACCAGATATACTGAAAGAACCTTTCAGACTAAAACCTTTTCTACTACATTACAGAAACCTGATGATGCTGATCTAAAAGCTACGGAGAAGGATGAAGAAGCTGATCTAAAATCTACGGAGAAAGATGAAGAAGCTGATCTAAAAGCTACGGAGAAGGATGAAGAGGCTGATCTAAAAGATACTGAGAAGGATGAAGAGGCTGATCTAAAATCTACGGAGAAGTTTGAAGAAGCTGATCTAAAAGCTACGGAGAAGGATGAAGAAGCTGATCTAAAAGCTACTGAAAAGGATGAAGAAGCTGATCTAAAAGCTACGGAGAAGTTTGAAGAAGCTGATCTAAAAGCTACTGAGAAGAATAAAGAAGCTGATCTAAAAGCTACTGAAAAGGATGAAGAAGCTGATCTAAAAGCTACTGAAAAGGATGAGGAAGCTGATCTGAAAGCTACTGAAAAGAATAAAGAAGCTGATCTAAAAGCTACTGAAAAGGATGAAGAAGCTGATCTAAAAGCTACTGAAAAGAATAAAGAAGCTGATCTAAAAGCTACTGAAAAGAATGAGGAAGTTGATCTAAAAGCTACTGAGAAGGATGAAGAAGCTGGTCTAAAAGCTACTGAGAATGAGGTTGCTGGTCAGAATAAGGAATCAGCATCTAAAAACATCTCAGAGGAAAATGAAACCACCAGCAAAGTTGACAAGGAGGAAGACCAAAAGGCAAATGGTAAAAAAGAAGAAAAAGAAACTGACAAGCAAAACAATGAAAAAATAGAAGAAGCAGCTATAAGTGAGGAAAAAGTGGAGGAAGTTAAAGAGGATGTGAATGAGGAGGTAACAGAGGAAAGTAAGAAGGAGGTTAAGAGTGAGACGCAGGAAATTAACAGTGCTAACAGTGATGACATACAGGGCAATAAAAAGAAAGGGGATGGAAGTCATACATGTTATCAGGCAGAGATGGAACCAGACAAGGATAAAGATGAAGATCAGCAAGATGAAGACAATGGTAACAGTGAGAAAAGCAGTAATGACCACATTAATGATGCAGACACTGAGGAAAAGCAAAAAGAGACAGAAAACAGCAGCCCAGACAAGAGTCCGTTGGATAACAAGACCACAGAAAGAGGGAGCGGAAGTAGCAACAGTAATCAGAAGGAAAATGTACAAAACATTACAGAAGGAGTAAGCAAAGTGTCAGGAGAAGAGGTGAACGGAGAGGTGAGAAAAGATGATGATCAGGCAGGAACCAAGGCAGAGCTGGACAAGACCAATTCAGATAGTTGCAAAGATGCTGCAGCCAATGAAGAAACATGAAATAATGCTGATGAAGAGAGTCAAGACAAAAGTAGAAAAGAAGAGAAGGAACGAGAGAGAGACAAAATCAAAGTTACTGCATAAAAATTACTGTGAAGATCAAGCAAACAAATCCTTTTTAGTAGATAAATTCAATATGTCTATCTGTCAATGGCAGACGGGTAAATGATATTAGCAAAAGAAATGGTTTACTGGGCGGACTAAATGAAATAAACTAGTAATATACTTATTTTGCATGGAGGCATACTGCTATCTCTAAAGCTGCTTAATTGTTTCAATAAAAGCTGTCTGAACACCATGGTGAAAGAAGCTAAGGAATAAAACATAGGTCTAATTTGAAGTGAATGTTTTAATCAAGTCTATGCCTTTGTATGACATGTTTGCGTGTTTTCAAGTGATGTAGTACAAATTATCTTTTTGAGGCAACATAATGACCTGTATTATCCTAGATCTGTCTGAATGCTACGCACACACAGTGAGCGTAGTTTGAATGTGTTTTAATTATTACACCCATCATGATGTAGTCACAGTGGAAAAATACTTGTTTATTTCTGTTTTAAAAAATAAAGCCTAACAAACAGCAAACGTCTTTTTTTATGTGATAAGTCTGAAACTTTTTAAAGAAATAAAATGAAACACAGTCTTTGCAGTAGCAAGAGTGAAAAAGCAAAGATGAGGCTGAGATCTGGGAGATCAAAAACTATCGATGGCTTGTGAAAGGGGCAAATGAGACTATAGATGCCTTTTTTCAGATTAGAGGAAATAAAAAGAATAATATGCAAAGAGCCTAGCATGCAAGATTAATTATAGCATTGTTGGTGATAGTACAGAGTGTAAAGAGAGACTTCTAATATATGTAAAATAAGTACATTCAAACATAACTTAAATCTTTTGAAGTTTGATAGTAGAAAGAAAACAGTCTTGCAAAAAACAATCTTTCATTCACTATAATTTCTTACTTTTTTTACTCAAAGATACAGTTGCATGAAACCATATTGAACTGCTTCCACAGGCAGAAAACAACAGCAAAAGTTGATCTAATTTGGCGCCGATGTTGGCCTTGCTGGCCTCCTGCATTCAGAGATTTATGCAGTCAGTGCATCTATGAGTCACCATCCCATGAGACACAGAGACGATGGGTGAAAGAGAGAGTGAGGAAGAGTAAGGGACACAGCACAGCAGAGGCGATGGGGGTGGGAACGGGTGTGAGTCACAAGGTCTGACTGGTGATGCTCAAGATGCTATTTCTAGAGTCGCCATCAATTCTGTCTTATCTCTTCCACCGGAGGTGTATGTGTTATTGTGAGCGGGTGTGTTAACAAGGTGTTGAAAAATACTCTCCCCCTGATTGATTATAATTCTGCAAAGTGTAATGGAGAGTGATGGAACACCACATAATGCTGGGAATGCACAATTTTGATTACATTAATCTTATTATTGAAATAGCACTTTTCTTTGTTTTTCAGTGCAGAAAGAAAAGCATGCTACACATTCAATGACTAAAATGCATTTTATAAGCATTATTTCACACTGACAGTTGTGTTTAAGTTTTTCACAAGATGCGTTGAAACAATAAGTCATAAAGAAATGGTAAAGAAAACCAATTATTAGCCAGAGTTGCCTGGTATCCAATTGACTAAACCATGTAAATACCCTAACACCTCACATGGCCGTGTTTCTTATTTACTATATAGGAATTGCTTATCCATTGTTTGGTACTTGTTTTTGCCTCCATCTTCTCCTCTCTGTTTAAATTAGGTTGACCCAGATTGCCACCCACTTGATTCCGTTTCTGCTGAAGGGTGGTTCTATGAAAAGACGTTACTTTCTTCAGTTGTGAATGAATCTACTGGTAAATCAATATGAATTGAATATAAATGAATTTGCCTTCTCTAAGTTAGAAGGGAATGAATAACATTTCCACACATTTCAAGCTGTGCATACTTTGTTTTATTAAGTTCTTTGAAAAATAGACACGCTGTATGTAGACACTTTTATTATTCTTAATCCAATTTCTGATGAGCACATTTCTTTAATATTAACTGAAAATTCACAGTTACATCAGGATAGAAAATAAAGAAAATCATGTAAATAACAACACACTTGTGTGTGTGTGTATATATATACGTATATATATATATATATATTATATATATATATATATATATATGAGAAAATAACACATGAATTTGTAATCAAGAAAAAAGCATGAAATTAAATCAGTGCATTCATTGATCAATGACTGAAGTGTTTTCACAGCTCACTGAATAAACCTGTAATCACGTTTTTAAACATATTTTATCATTTCAGTTTAATTTTGGTTTTTTGTATGTGAGATCAAATGGTTAAAAAAAATCTGCACAAAATTCATTTTTCAAAGTGAAATGGGAAAGACAGGATGTTTGAAGATCATCTTATATGAACTCACGTTGTCAGCATAACAACACAAAATGTTATCCTGCAGATCCTCTGCTCTGTTTTGATGAGACTTAGTTTGCAGCGTTGATGGGAGGAAACAACAAACTAGTGGCTCTATTGCACCCAGTTACATCTATTTTAACATTGTTTTAACCAGATACAGTACAGTAAATTTTGTTTTATTACATAAGTTGTATTTATGCACTTTTAATGCAATACATAAACAATAAAACAACAAGTTAATAGTGTAGGGATTGTTTGGAAATAGCTTCATCACACATGGTGACATGATAGTAAAAATAATGACCATGACCATTATATTTATTCTGTGCTTGTTAAATAAAAAACTGCCTCAGAAACAGCACAAAAGCAAATACTGACTTCAAATGCTCCAATGATATATTTTATCATGTACGGTGCATTATGCATTGTTGTGTCTAGCTGAGTGTACCTCTGTAACTTCAAGTTGTCGGCTCTCTGAGCAGGAAGGATGTCATTAAGCAACTCTGGATCCCGACAGCTCGATCATTAGTGCAGGAAAAAGTGAAGCTGCTTCTCAGAGAGCAGCTGGAAAGCTTCTCAATGTGGGCCGGTTATGTAACATGTTATGTTGTTTGCTTGTTTTGTCTGTCTTGATGCACTCTTGATCTGTTGTGGTTTTCACAAGTAGCATAAATTGTTACCTCATTTAAATTCACAGTGGTACAAAGTGTGCATGCTTGTATGGATGCTTGTGTTTCAATGAAAAAAAACCAAAATATAAAATCAATTAAAACAGAATTTCTCTAAAACTAGTAATATTCATGGATACAGCTGATTACATGACTGCGCTGTCATGTATAAAAAGTAATCTCCTACACTATTCTGTTCTGCATGTCCTGTCTGCTTCATCTATTGATCCCATCTAAATGTTTACTGGAGGAAACAAGGTCAGAAGCTTAACAGGCGAGTAGAAAAAGTCAATGTGAAATCTGCCATTAAACTCTTCTCCAGTCTGTCTTCATGTCTAATCTGATCCGACACTGCCAACCTTTAGCAAAGCATCTAGACACTAAAGGCCTATTCTACAACTTATGAAACACATTGAAATTCAAATCTGTTATTGTCAGTCTTTGGATAAACAGTTTATCTGAACATAGAGTCCATGCACAATTCACACATTGTCAAAGATGCAGACATTCATTCTCTGATTTTCATTTGATGCAGAGAAAATGACTCAGTGCTAGGTTCGGTCATCACCAATGACTTTAAACAACTCTTCCTCTGGTGCTCTTCATCTCCAGCATTAACACCAATTCCTGCTTAAAAAATGTGAATCTTAGATGCTGCCTTCTGATTTGCCTCTGTGCTTTGTATTCTGATCTTCTGAGTAATACTACACTTTCTCTGCAAGATAGCCATTTTCATTCAAATGATGAGTACAAATCTTTGATCAGCTACGCTAACTTCTTAAAAAGCAAGCCCCCATGTCAGATGAAAAATAAAGATGTGGGATCAATGCTATCAGTCATTTAAGATGACCTTTCAAAAACAAAGGTAAATTAGGTAAATTGGGATACACACACATCCACGTGCACGCGCGCACACACACACACAGTATCTGAAAACTGATCAATTTCCATTCAAACTTCTCTTCATGTCTTCATTTGGGCATCGATTAGGGCTCTGAGTTTGTAGTCACTGGCTGAATGTTCTGCATTTTAGAAAGAGTGACGGGCACCTTTCCCTCTCCTGGGGTTGGTGCTCTCATTATTGGGGTACCTATGAGATAATCAGTCATTGTTAGACCTTTTTCATTCTTATTGCTTAGCAGATTTGCTTATAATGGTCATTTTATCATGTGGAATTAAAGAAAAGTGGTGAAGGCTGCCTTACCAACAGTTGCATGCAGATCTGCCAACCGTTCCTTAAACTTCTGCTGTAGATACAGTTCCTCTTTGGAGTAGCTTTTGGCAAAGGCAGACAGCAGAAGACCGACAGCCATGGAAGTGCCGCCCACACAGAACAGCACAGCACCGGTTAGTTTACACACATCCAGCGCACGGTTGAAACTGACTGCATGGCTGTTCAAAAACAGAACAGTGAATTAATGAGTGTAAAATTCACTTTTCAACATTTTCAGTTCTGATTTTAAGGTGAACACATATTTTCTGTTAAAGTATTTTTTTTTAAAAGCCACAGTTAAAAAAATTAACAATAACTTATAATATAATATTAAAACAAAAATGTAATATTCTCAGTGTTAATTGGTGAAAATTCAAATGTCTTATATAATTGTTTATATATA
>JBAMHV010000006.1:17791793-17803549 GCA_037177535.1 Pseudomugil gertrudae | reverse complement strand
CACACACACACACACACACACACACACACACACACACACACACACACACACACACACACACACACACACACAGAGGCATACGTGCACAGACAGAGAAAAATGCTAAGTTTACACTCCATTCTCAAGAAATGTCATGGCTATGAACATGAGATAGAAGCCTGTGACATTTTACTCCCTGTTTTTTGGGGGGGCTTTTTTGGGGGGAGGGGAATTTTGGACTATTGAGATAAGGATTAGATAGAAAAAAGAAACCTTGGTGTCTACACAGCATATCAGCAGGATATAAATTCTTTTCTTGCCTTGTTCCCATGCATGTGTGAAATACCAGTTATTTTTCTAGAGATTATAAACTGCACAATGATGTAGAAATAAAAAATACAGAAGACTAATTCATTTTGTTTTGTAAATTCAATTTTAGTTGTGGCCAAACATCATGTTTTTGAGCTTGTTTTTTTTCTGCTGTTGACTAAATATTCTTGTTCAAATCAAATAAATAGTCTAACATTTCCTACATTTACAATGCAAATCATTAAACAATATTTTCAGAGATGTCCGACCGACTTGTGGCCTTAGCAACACCAATGTACCGAGATGTGTGATGCTGGTGTGGCAGTCTGCATCATTATCCTCACTAAGGAGGTTGTTGTTGTTTTTTTGTGTTTATGTCTGTCTGTTTGTTAGCAACTTTGTCCAAAACATACTGACCAGATTTTTATTTTATTGTATTTTTCTGGAAATGGCTCTTTCTTTAACCTGGATTCCATTAAATTTTGGTGGTGACCTTGGAGGAGTTAACAGCATTTTTTTTTTTAATTTACCCAGTATGGGAGGAAATGAGCAGCTTGGGGGAGGTCTCACTTCTAATAGTGCTTCTTTAGTTGGAGACATTTTTTTTTTTTTTGTCCTGCCGTCGAACATGCCTAATCATTAAAAGACTTGATGAAACACTGGGCATTTATCTGTAAAACTCCTTTTATCATAAGCACCGACATCTTTGTTGGGTATATTTGTTCATGCCAAGTAGACAAATGACAGAAATCTGATCAGTCTTACACTGCAAGGAAAAAAACACAATTCAATTTAGGTGTTCATAGCAGAACAGTCAGAGTATTAAGGAATGTTCCCAAATGTTAAGTTTAAGTGTTCAAAAACTTTACCACTGTGCTTTTAGTCCAAATATTAAGAAAATACTTCAGTTTGTGTCTATGAAGTTTAATAAATTATTATAATAATAACTTGTTGGTATGTCATATTTTGATAGTTCCTCTCCAACTCATTCTATTTGAAATGACTATATTCCTAAATTAGTGTCCTGGTTTGTTTGTAATAACTTTAAGATCCACATTTTCAAAACGAATATGTAATTTAATTTAAAAATAAGAAAATATGTGGTTTTCTGGGACGGTGGCTAAAATTGTTACAAGTCAAGCTGTGCTTTTATTACGTTGCAAAATTCACTTTATTGAAATTATTTTCTAATTCATACATCACTGTATTCATATGATCTTTGTCTTTTAGTTTGTGCCTTAAACAGAAACTGTGCACTGCACCGGTTTCCTCATAGAAACATTGGTCAAGAATCAATACCGGAATTGACAAACGCCAGATGAATAAACTGAATTTAAAAACACTATTGGTATGATGCATTTTCTTTATATAGCACTTTTCAAAAAGACTCAAAGTTAAAAGGTTTTCATCTCTTCTACTTTAGTAGTAATCATTTAATAGTCATTTGATGTGTTTTTATATGTTTTTGCTGATATTGTCTGTGATGGACTGGCGACCTGTCCGGGGTGTACCCCGCCTCTCGCCCATTGTGAGCTGGAATTGACACAAGCCCCCCCGTTCAGGAAATAAGCGGTAGATAATGGATGGATGGATGCTGATATTGTACAGCGTTTTGTGTAACCATAGCTGGTGGAAAAGGGGCTTTCTGAAAAAACTTGATTTGATTTGATAATTCACATTTGTACGCATAATGCACAATACCCCCATTATTCACAATAATAAAAAAATAACGGGGGGGTACTGTGAATTATTTTCATTTTTCTACTGGGCACTGTGTCATTTTTAAGCTAAATTCAATTAGAATGTGTCAGTCTTACCTTAATAAACGATTTGTATGTCCTAGTCTCAGTCAGTGTAGAGTTAACCTTCTCTGATAGCTTGATTTTGTTCTGCATTCCAGTTGGATATCAATTTCTAATGATAATGAAATCAGTCCACATTACATTCCTCAATTTAATCTCTTGTACAGTCTGAATAACAGCGATCCATGGACATGAATGTTCTATTTGAATCAATTGCAGTTCAAAATGTCAGAGCCATAGATAACCATATGATTGACCCAGGAGTGATTGTTATGAAGCCAAATGCACTAAAACACATGAATCTCCACTTTGGAGTAAGTTAGCATTTTCATTTGTCAGAGCCTAATGGTGCCATTAGTGTGCTCATTGGCATTTGCTGCCCCATGGAATGAATTCAAGCATATGGCTGTTCATCCAAAAATGGCACACACGTGTACATGCACAAACATGCATAGACACACATGCAGTCAGTAATGCATTTGACCATATTCTGCAGGCACATTTATAATTTATTCAGTTAACTGTCACCTGTCATTGTAATTGAGATTTGCTTGCTACTGACCACCTAGACTGTCTGCCAGAGTGTGTCCCCAGGGTAAAGCTGTTACTGTGGATGCTGCTGTTTACAGTAATTCAAACAGATAGCTTCTTATTAAAAAAGGCTTATAGGCATGTTCTGTACATGCATTAAAGATTGTGTTTCCAGGCACACAGAAATGAATGTAGCTCTTCAATGGTACAATAAATTCACTGGATGGCCGCAGAGTAAAATCTGCATCACAAACATGATTGTATTAAAACGTGTGCACAGTTTTTCATATAGGCATTTCCATATATAAACAAATGCAGAGAAACAATAATAACTGCTAATTGAATAATTTACTTGCATGGCTACACAGCAAGACATATATACAACCACATTATTTATGCAAATGCTTAAAAGGACTTAGTATCACATGTATGGTTATAATACAAGCGTGAAATAAGGAGGGTCATGGCGGTCTTGAGTAATAAAACTTTCACCAATTATTAAATGTTAATTTACTATTTGAGCCATTTTCTGCATTTTTATTAATAAGTGTTTCCAAATGAGTGTGTCCACTTGTTCTACTTTCATCAAACAGATGACCAGCTAAGTAAAACCTGTGTTTTGCACGCTACTGTTGTAACATCTCTGCTTTCTTCTCTTGCACCTCTCTTTCTTCTCTCAAATTTCAAGATACCTATCTTTCTCATCTCTTTCCACTCCACTTTGTTCCTCTCCCTCTTACTTGTTCTCTCTCCCTTTTCTAATTTTCCTCAATGACGGATCCCCCACCTGCCTTAGATAATAAGATACTCCCACAGGCCTGCGAGACTCATTCCCCTTGCATCCATCACTCCCAGAGTCACATTACTGCCCTTTACAAGCACCAGGATGTTTTTCTCCTTAATTGTAGCCGTATACATACCTCACCCCCTCCAGTAATAATAAATGGTCTTGTCCTCCATTATGGCCATTAGGGAGCTCACGCTGAGAGTAGCATGCCGCCTACAGTGAGGAGAGCTTGTTTTGTGTTAGCTGTTGTAACCAAGTAATGAAAGAATGTCCCTGAATTCTTGAAACATGTGTTTTTGTCTTAAAAGGTGGATATAGCTGATGTGGTGTTTGTCTGAGTTCTTCCTTTCCTTCATGTTTTTCTTGCAGAAATGTACATATAGAACAGGTTGAAAAGGAGATGAGCAAAACGAGTGACTCAATCTTCATAGAGCGAGCAACTTCACATTGTGTGTCTGCAGCCAAATGTCTGAGACAGCCAGCCAAGGTAAAGGCCCAGAAAAATAGAGGTACCAAATCATGGCAGAAGATGGCACTCTATTCCTATCTCATTGCTCAAAAACATGCTTTGTTCTGTAGTCACAGTGTACAGGTGTACCTGAAACACATGCACACACACACACATGTACACAAACATTTGAAATTAAATATAATGCAGCACTTGAATGAAAAGGTAGAGGTTGAATGAATGTCTAAAATCTGGGTTTTGCAGCTCTGATATTTATTTTGTTGACACATTTTGAATGACAAAACCAAACCTAAAGCTATTTTTATGCTTCCTTCCCTTTTTTCATATTGAATAGAAATAGTGGTATTATTATTTGTGGTAGGATAGACTTGTACGTTCTTGTTTTAGTTTATTCTAGAACATGGGTAGGGAACGCTGGTCCTTGAGAGCTGTAATCTTGCAGATTTTTCATGTATCCCTGGCCCAGCACACCTGATTTAAATGAACGAGTCAGCTTGATAAGCTGTTGGATCCATTTGATTTGAATCAGGTGTGCTGGACCAGGGATACATGGGAAATCTGGAATAAAGGACCAGGGTTCCCAACCCCTGTTCTAGAAGGAAGACAAACCTAACTAGTGTCTCTGCTGTTATAATATTGTGTTTTGTATTTGTCTTAAGACATACAGGGATTTATGAATGAAGCTCCTGACTAGAATTGTACGAATTGTCCTTCTACCAGTTTTGGAAAAAATGTTGCCCCTGTTTATTCTTTAAAGCTAGCTGCTGGTTGTTAACTTTTTAAAAAGATAAAAGCTATGAAATTCACCTTACACATAATGATTAAATATAATTTTGTTCTAAATGTATACATCAACATAGTGGGATCTTATTTTTTGTATGGAAAAGTACAAATTAACTCTGGATCTATATACCTGATATGGGAACATTCATATACGAGACACAAACTTCACAAAGGACCCTGCAGCTTTTCTTTTAGAATTTTACATTTATCCTGTGGGCAGCTAAACCCCACATTAAAAAAAAATGCAACTTAATTTATTTGTTTTTTCTTCAGTAAGTTTGGGCACTCATTTTATTTTTCACCAACATGCCTTGTTTCAATCATCAATTGAGCTGATATTTTACACTGAAACATTAATCTTTTTGTTCTTTTGTTTCTTGTTTTTCATTTATTTTTGCAGCAGTCTGTTGTCATGTCTGTCGCTACTTGGACCTGATACCAACAGGCCTATTTACAGATGGTAACACGACACACCAACAAGGAAATCATTACGGACACATTCATAAATATTGGCTGCTCTGTTCTTTTAATGGTCAGGAGTCAAAAGTTTAAAGTATGGAAGTCCTGAAGCCAAAAGACTCAAGGATAGATCAATGTCAGTTGTCAGGGGGAATGAAAGCTAGCTGGTGGAGAAGGGAGGAAGGAACGAAGGGGCTTCAGGCACTGAAAAGTCATATCATAGAGTCGTCAGGGTGGGCTGTGGTGGTTTCAAATCATGAATTCTTTAATGTACTAAGTCCAAATGGTCCCCTGTGCCCCTGCAGTGCCTTGCCTGGCAGTCTGAAAATAATTGAGAACTTGAGGTAAAGCAAAAGAAGGTGTGAGTAAAGAGAAGGAGTGAGGATGCAGGATGGGGAGAAGAGGAAAGGGGAGATTGAGCGGATGAAAAAGTGACAGAAAAAGAGAGATGGAGACTTTGCTCTTTACAAAAATTACCTTACCTTTACACTTACACAGCTCTCTTGTGACTCTGGGGCCGTCATTTGTTCAGTCCTGTATCACTCACTCTTATGATAAAGCTCTGGTGGAAGGCGGAAGGTAATCTAGTGGCATTTCAGGGAATGGACCTCGGAGGAATAGTTCTTTCATCTCAGGTCATTAATCGCAGCATCCAATCACCTTGCTCATAGATCAATACTACAGGCTTGTGCTAAAAATGAAGGCATGGAAAGTGATGCTGAGATATAAAACATGTGGTATATGTGTCTCACCCCCCGAGCAGCTTTTCAGGTTGCTGGGTCAGTAAGTTAGGAGCTATGTGACCTTTCAGAGTTGATCCATAGCTTTTGTTGCTTAACCCACGATTACAAGCACATCATTTCTAAATGGAAATTATTACCACCAAGCCTGTTTTATTTTGTATTTTAATTTTTAATTGCTTTGGTGGATCGGGTTTATAAAAGTCCGTGCCTGAAATAGTCTTAACGGCATTTGATTAATAATGACCACTGCTGCACAGCTGCTGCAGTAAAACCAGGGTTCTAAAATCAAGGTTAAAAACATTGCTCAGGGCAGCGATCCTCGATCAGTGTTCTTTGGAAACCTTGATAATTGCCTCCCTTGGTTTCTCAGCTCACTGAATACTGGTCGCTAACTCTCTAAGCTGGTTGCATGTTCATTAGAAGTCCTCATTCAGTAGTTAGAAGGGATATGAGTTTTCAGCCAGCCCATTAAAGGCCAAATGTCACCAATTTAACCGTGTGCAAGACACATAAAAGAAGTCATGCATGCTATTGATGTTGAGTACCTTTCTATTCTTCATAACGAATTGCTTGCACAGAACTGCAGAATGTAGAATAGACATACGTAGCTCTGAATGGACAAATAATGAGGGTATCAATGCCTTTACAGTTTTTCCCTGTCTGATAAAGTTAAAAAAATATTTTCAAGCATAATTTGCTACTTGGTTTGGTTAGATGAGGAAAAAGATAGGTACACTAAATTATTTATGTCCCCAAAACTAGATATATTCAGTTGTATTACCTAGTAAATGCAACATCACATTTCATTTGGTGCACACTGGTTAAAACCTTAATTGGTGTTTAACACATTTTTTTGCACTAACTACTTTTAAATGTATTAAAGAACAAATACTTTATTTGGAATAGAACATACAGCTAGCAATTAACAATCAATTCTTAATTTTTTTTAGAAAGCTCCATATCTGACAAAGGAATAGGTGAAAGCCAAGGTTTATTTAGACCTATCCTGTAATGATTCAATGCATATGGACTAGAGCTTTGTAAGTTATGTAAGTGGTTCTTAATTAAAAGTTTACAATTCTTACTGTTTATTAAGTCATTTATCTCAGCTTAATTTAATACTTTCTATATTACTAGGGATGATTGGAATGTTATTAGTTTTCAGTATTTAGTATTCCTTCGGAAAGTGATGCTATTGTAGTTAATAGTTAAATGAAAATTCCACTTATTGTGCACTTGGGCTTGCATTTAGTTCTGTGACAACTCAACGGTGATGCAGGTGTCTGCTTGCATGTTAGTGCACATGGCTTTCTCCTGGGAGAAATAATTGGCTCAATCTGAGGTGTGGGCAACTCTTTATTGTATTAATACTGTTATTTGACATTTAGATTTGCTTTGATGAGGACAAGGTAGAAGTCAGACAGACAAAGATGTGTTTTGTGAGTGAGTGGAATTAAAGGTTACATTTATATAGATTATCTGGCATTGTCTTGTCTTTCGTTTTAATCTGCACTTCTTTGTGTTATCTTATTTTTTCTACCTTCTCACCTGTTTGATCAAAATTTCTTACAGTGCTCAAAAAGCCTGGAATTTTGTTTTCTTACAAATCCTACAAAATTTCACAAAAACAAAAGTGCTTGTTTAGTTTGTGAGAGGATTTTTTTTCATTTTTTTAATTTTATTTTATTTTTTTTGGCACTGTAGTTTACGTGTCTTGCAACAGTGTAAAGATATTGCAACAAAATCAACCCAAATTGCCCATTGTGCTCTGCATGAGGGGACAAATAACATATCAGTAGGGCCTCTCAACATACCCACAAGGGAAGAGGGAAAAAAAAAAAGGAAACGGGATTGGGTTATTCCAAAGATGAATGTGCCTTGCAGCTTTTGGGCAAACAACACAAAACCAGTGAAAGGGAACATCGGCATCATTTGATGAGGCATTCCAAATGTCTCCAGGGGGGCTGAATTGCCAAGGGCTAAATGATAAATATATGTTGTTGGTGGTAGAAAGTGAGTCTACTGGCTGCCCCGAGGTTCTCTGTGGCTGCCAGCATTACTCCATTTGTCCTTGAAGATGTTGGCTGAAAATGTTGTCATCTGCTTGCATTGTCTTTTGTGTCTACTTTGTACACTGTACCTAAAATCTCTTGGTTTTGGACTTGGGAGTCTCATTTCTCATTCGCTTGAAGTGACTGACAATCACTCCCTGTCTTTCTCGTGTTATAACTACTGTATATGCCCTTAAGTAAAAATGTTTTACTGCCTTATGTATGTTTGTGAGGAAATCTGAGGAGAACATTAAAGATATTGAATTTAATGTGCAAAATACTATGCATATTTTAAAAGATAAAGGCACATTTCCCATCCAACCAGGAAACTTTCTGTGTGGAGTTTGCATGTTCTCCCCGTGTTAGCGTGGGTTCTCTTCGGGTTGTCCGGCTTCCTCCCACAGTCCAAAGACATGCACCTTGGGGATAGACCGATTGGAGACTCTAAATTGACCATATGAGTGAGTGTGTATGTGCATGGTTGTTTATCTGTGTGTGTTGGCCCTGTGGACTGGCGTGACAGGGTGTACCCCGCCTTTCGTCCAATGCAAGCTGGGATTGGCTCCAGCCCCCCTGTGACCCCGTTCAGGGAGAAGCGGTAGAAAATGGATGGATAGATGGATGGCACATTTCCATTTCACAGAAAGAAGTTTAACTTTTAATCTTTAAATTTCAGTGTGCTGCATACAATTAATTGAAATATTTAACAGTTTAGGCAAAATGTAATACAGCTGGCTTCACATTGAAGTCTACCATTTTCCTAAATTGTGCAAGACATTGTTACTGCTTCAAAGTTTTATAATTCAGAAAAGCTCACTCAAAATGGATGGAACTAAATATTTCTATGTGGGGAGACTTACACATGCCTATCTTTTTTTCTACCTTTGTGCCTGAATTATTGATATAAGTTTAAGAGAATGTCTTCTCTCTGCACAGCATGGATTATCTATGCATATGCCTAAAGACAAAATAGCACAGTAAAAACCTCCATCAGCCAACGAGAGATGGAGTTTGAATATTTACAGTCAGTTAATGACATTTCCATTCTGTGGGCTTGTCAGAAATAACAAAGCTCTGCATTTACCCTCTGCATCTGCTTAAGTCTCTTTTCCTCCTCCCTGTGCCCCAAGTGGCTCAGAAATCCTACTTTATAGCAGAGAGGTGTCAGAATTTTAAACAGGCCCTGTCTTTATCCCCTGCTTCCCCTAGCTCTTTCCCTTTAATTCCTGGAAGACTAGGCTGCGGTCGCCTTTTAACCCTCACCTGCTCCTTTGCTACAATAATGTTGGCTTCTCTCTCTATTCTGTGGAGGAGGAAGGTGAGTAGTGACGATGAAGAGAGAGGAAAAAGGTAGTATAAGGGAAAGAGAGTTGTTCCAGACCAAAGAGGGAGAGATAGAGTTAAGATGGAAGGGAAAGGGTGGGAGGTGAATATATGAGAGTGTGTATGTGGGTGCCAGATATGGCAAGTAAAAAAGAAAAAAAGAAAATACTGGCAGAGGTAAAGACAAGAGACATGGAGAGCCAGCACAAGGCAGGAGTTATATTATTCTCCAGTGGGACGCTGACTAGCAATTTATCACACCTCACTTTGGACTGAAAAGAGGGAGAGATGGTTGCAATTTTTTTCCATCTCTTGTCAGACAAACCTGATGACAAAGCACAATCTCCAAACCATGCTAATGTCCCCATTGTGAAACTAGAACAACTTTATATGGAGACAAAATAAGGTAGTATAATTGGCCTACATTTTAGGCAAAATGGACGTGTTTCTTTGCTCTGACAATAGCTCCTTGGTTGTCAGGCAGTGTTAGGAAAGTGAATTGTGGATTGTTGTTGCTACTGATATCCACTAAAACAATATATTATTTTAGTTTTTAAAACTTCTAAAAAATTATAATTACATTTATGTACAAGAGTAACGCTATGTTCTTATCATGCAGATGTCTGCAAATAAAATTGTGAATAATATACCTGAGACAGTTTTTTTTTATAAAATACAAGACTTCTTTTCCCCATGCTACTGAAAGGAATATATTTCCAAATGAATTGTCTTTAAATGATATTCTGCTGAATGAGTAATTGCCTGCAATTCACTCCCCTTTGAGTCAATCTCATGTGTGAAGTCAACGCTGTTAATTAGACCTGTTTTTATGTTCAAGGAACCAGCTGAGCCTGCCTCCTATCTCTTTCTCTCCCTCTCTCCAGCATTTGTACTTAATTACTGAGGGACTGCTGTCTGCACCAGCGAGGCATAACAAAGAGAAGTAATGCCATTAGCAAAGCTGAAAAGAAGGAGGGAAATTTAATCATTTCTCTTATTTTTGTGTCTTGAGAGAGTAAAATGGTTAAGATACACTTGTAACGAGCAGAGATTTTAGTTTTAAGTATTAGTGTTGATCATTATGTTAGGATTTTTTTAATCTGATAGAAATATTGTTGATTATCATTATGTGCTGACACTGCCATAAATTATCTCTTCAATAATTTATCAAAAGCTTTAACCTAATAAATCATAGAAGGTGATTTGTGTTGGTGCAAAGGTTTGTCTGCCATGATCATAGCAATGGTTGGTTATAACCATATTATGATATAAGGCAGATGTGTGCAAATACAAGTACAAATTTTAAACAGCATTTATTTTAAAAGGCTCTTTCATGTAAGAGGATATCCACTTTATAATTTATTGTTTAAAAAATGTGACAATAATTAGCACCAATGACACGTTCTGCTCTGGAAAAAAACTGAACAAGTATAAAAGTTATGCTTTAATTATATGATGTAAATGGAAGGTGCAAAGTAAAGATTGACATAAAGCACAAAATGACACCTACTGGGTGTTGAAAATTGGATTCACACCACAGTGGTTGGTTCCATTTGTTGCTCTAGAGAAAGTAATTCACAGTGTGGATACTGGGTGGCAAGATAAGTGCACACACACACACACATACACGCTCGCTGTGAACACCAGCTCTCCTGCAAACACACAAAGTAAGAGGAAGTTTTACAGGTTTTGACACTTTTGATTACATTCAACACCATAGAAATCCACAGGACATGTTACGCGGAAATTATCCATTGATTACAGGGACCCTGTCTCGGATTTTTATATGAAGTGAATTGAATCAACTGTGGCTTTGCAAAGCTTTGCAATACCTGAGGTTATGAAAGGGAGTTCATAATTTAATGCAGCCATAACAGCTTGAACAGCAAAAGCAAAGGTAATCATGTACTTGGATCTCATGTTTGGCTCGCTTAGGTCCCAGAGGTCCATAGCAATTGCTCACATTTGTTCATTATGGTAATTGCATTGATTCCTGAAAGATCATAGTTTTTTTATTGTATCTACACAGATGAGCCACAATAACATCGATGACAGGTGAAGAGAAAAACATTGATCATCTCGTTACAATGTAATGTTCTAGTTGGAAACCTGGAGTTCTACAATGGGGACGTTATTTTTATACCTATATATATTATTATAGACCAAGTGTATTTGTTAGTAATACTTCTCAACTGTAATCTCTCCCAGTGGGACAATACAATCAGCCTCACAGTAAAAACTTAAAAAATTCAAGAGCTATGAACCCAAGGTGTTGACATGGCCTTAAAACTACCCACTTCTCAGTAGTACTGATTGTTCGTGGGACTCCTCATAATAACCGTTCAACGAAGAGCGATACAAGTTTGGTTGGACAGAGCTATTGTCCTGTAGGACACAGACGTTGTCCTGAAGTGCTAGAGACTTTTTTTTTTATTTTTAAGTATATATATATTTCCTATTTGTTTCCCAATATAATCAGTGCTGATGTGTGGCTAAGAGCTGGATAGATCTAAATCAAAT
>JBAMHV010000006.1:17779455-17789702 GCA_037177535.1 Pseudomugil gertrudae | reverse complement strand
TATAATCAGTGCTGATGTGTGGCTAAGAGCTGGATAGATCTAAATCAAATAGAAGAGTTAAGCTAAGTGCCGAAATGGACCTTGAACAGCTGAGTTAGCTTGTTCTTAAAAGTAGACAAGGAATCTGCAAACCGAACAGAGTTTGGCAGTTCGTTCCACCACTGAGGAATAACAACGGAGAAGAGTCTGGCTAGTGATTTAGCCCCACGTAAGGGTGGTAGCGTAAGACATCTTTCACTGGCTGAGCGTAACTGTAGAGAGGTTGTGTAGCTGTGTAGTGTAGGTGTTTGCTATATATATAGATATAGCAAACACCCCCAGTCCAGTGTCCTTTCTGTGTGGAGTTTGTAATGTTCTCCCCATGTTTGAGTGGGTTCTCTCCAGGTACTCCAGCTTCCTCCCACCCACAAAACATGCATGTTAGGTTAATAGCTATGGTTAAAATGACTGCTTGTCATATGTAAGTCGCTTTGGATAAAAATGTCTGCTAAATGACGGTATAGTATAGTATAAACATATTAAGTAGGTATATATATATATATATATATATATATATATATATATACACACACCTACTTGCTATCTGAACATAAAGTACGTCATTCATGATCTTAGTAAGATAAAAACACTTTCAACATGTCTGTTTTCACAAGATGGTCCAGTAACCCATGCACAGTCTTAGACTCTTATAAGGAGAGGAACAGGCACTTACTCCAAATTGGTCTATTTTGTCTGCGATAAAAAGAATCACGAGCTTAGGTGTCTTTACCAATGTTTCACATTCAGCATTAGCAGGGTTTATTAGCAAGTCTGAGCTGCCTCTGCTGAACACAACACCCTCATTTTTCTAAGCTCTTATTTTATCAAATCTCCACATTGGGAGATGGAGTAAATGGAAGTTTATGTATAAAGATACTTGAAAGTCCCCTCCATGAGCCACCACCTTACTGTGGTGGAGGGGTTTGTGTGTCCCGGAGAGCCCAGCAGCTATGTTGCCAGTAGCGTTATGCCCCTGGAAGGGTCTCTCAAGGCAAACAGGTGTCTGGGGAAGGGACCAGACTAAGAGCGGCTCAAAGACCTCTATGAAGAAAAAGATCATTGGACAGAAGGCTCCCTTGCGTAGACGCGGGTCACCAGGGCTCCCCTCTGGAGCCAGGTCTGGAGGTGGGGCACAAGGGTGAATGTCTGGTGGCTGGGCCTTTGCCCATGGGGTCTGGTTGGGCTCAGCCCAAAGGAGTTACATGGCCCCCCCTCTCATGGTCTCACCACCTGCAGGAGAGGCCGTAGAAGTCGGATGCAGTGTGAGCTGGGCGGCGCCGGGAGCAGGAGCCCTGGCAGTCCGATCCCCGGCTGCAAAAGCTGGCTTTAGGGGTGTGGAACGTTACCTCTCTGGCTGGGAAGGAGCCTGAGCTGGTACGTGAGGTTGAGCGGTTCTGACTAGATATAGTTGGACTCAACCCAAAGCTTGGGCTCTGAAACCAGTATCCTCGAGAAGGATTGGACCTTCTTCCACTCACCGGCATTGCCCATGGTGAGAGGCGCCAAGCAGGTGTGGACATAATAATTGACCCCCCGGCTGGGCGCCTGTAAATTGGGGTTCACCCCGGTGGACAAGAGGGTAGCCTCCCTCTGCCTTTGGGTGGGGGGGACAGGTCCTGACTGTTGTTTGTGCCTATGCACTGAGCAGCAGTACAGAGTACCCATCCAATTCTAGAGTCCTTAGGGGGAGTGCTGAAGAGGGCTCTCAATTTACCAGTCACTCTATGTACCCACCCTTACCTATGGTCACAAGCTTTGGGTCGTGGGTCGAAAGAACGAGATCCTGGGTACAGGCGGCCGAAATGAGCTTCCTCTGCATGGTGGCTAGTGTCTCCCTTAGAGATAGGGTATGAAGCTTGGCCATCCGTGAGGGACTCAGAGTAGAGCCGCTGCTCCTTCACATTGAGAGGAGCCAGATGAGGTGGATCGGCCCTGGTTAGGATGCCTCCTAGTCAGGTGTTCCGGGCACATACCTGTAGGAGGAGGCCCCGGGGGAGACAGAGGACATGCTGGACCGATTGTATCTCGCAGCTTGCCTCTGGATCCCCCGAGATGAGCTGGTGAATGTGGCTGGGGAGAGGGAAGTCTGGGCTTCCCTTCTTAGGCTGCTGCCCCTTTGACCCAACCTCAGATAAGCGGTAGAAAATGGATGGATGTATGGATGGATACTTGAAAGTTCAGCAATTTGTAAAAGGTTGAATCTTGAAATTTTAAAGCAATATCAGAATAATGTTTCTCATTGAAAAACTAGCAAAGAAATCATTTAGGATTACTAAACTGACTTTTTAGATTTGAAATGAATGTTGTTATTTTTGTACATTTCACAACCCCCTCCCACAAACCTTTTTAGGAACTGGGGTTCCTATAAGGCCATCTTTCAACCAAGCTAGTTCCAGTACTGTTTTGGAGCCAGAGCTGGACTAATCACCGGTACTTTGTCTTTCGACTGCCTGAGCACGAGCTCTTGGTTCTCAAAACTGTTTATATCTCAGCACCAACTCTGTGCTGAGAACCAGTTCACGCAGCTTGCATCTGCAGGGTAACTTGCCAAAATAAGACCTTTGAAACATAGACCAAAAAAGGATTTAAGAACAAACAGAATTGGTCAGAGGAGGAGTTTGTGTTTACTGGCTAATGGGTCGTGTGAAGATTCAAAATAAAATAAAATGGGAAAATCAGTAAAAGCCTGTGTTAAGTAGTTGCAGCATTTCAAGATTTCTGGGTTCAACTTCTAGGTCAGGTGTAGACATTCACTTTGATCAGTATACCATAATACTATGTGATGGTATTTTAAACCAATGTAACCTGAAGGATGCTGATACATTTCTTTTTCTTTTTTTTTAATTCCCTGCTAGCTTGATAAATGCTCCAGGAAATACTGATAATGGAGATTAAAAAAAATATTGTACTTACCTTACAAAGTTGTTGTAAAATCCAGTCAAGTGAGAATTACTCATCAGTCTCCAGGGCACAATATCTTTATGACTCAAGCACAAATAATCAGTAAAAGTTAGTATCTAAAACTGACTGCAATAGAATTTCGGAACAGCAATAGCCACCTAGTTTTTGAGTAGGTGAGCATTGAAGTTTTTTATATAAAATCTTGAGTATTTCTTGATTGAAAGAAGAGGATTTTAAAAAAGTGAATCCATACAGAGATTTGATTCATAAGGGAGATAGCAAAAGTCTGATCTTATGGATTCTGAGGTTGTGTGTTTGTGTCACGGTAAGGGAGATCGGAAGTAGGGGTGAGGACCCAAATGCAGACAGGAAGGCAGGAGGCAGCAGGATTGTTATTTATTAAACATAAACTGGAATAAGACTAGGACTACTCACCAAACATAGAAGACAACGCAATGAACCCGCAAAGAAAGCTGAAAACCCCAGGACTTAAATACTACATGAACTAAACAAGGACCAGGTGAACACAATCAACATGAAACACAGGTGAAAGCAATGAAAATCAAAACAGGAAACCAAAACACACCACACCAAGTGTCCAAAACCGTGACAGTTTGGCATGTTAGTTTACATAAGATTGATTGTTCAAGCACACTCGGCACACATTAAATTTGAATTCAGGAATATGTTTTTTCTGAAACCCTTTGATGGACTGGCAACCTGTGTATCACACCTCCTGCCCACTGATTGCTGGAATTGATTCCAGCTACCCACGACCCTGCGTCATGGAAAATGGATAGATGAATGAATTTTCTTTCCGAGATGCTGTATAAAACTGGAAATACAGTTGATATGAAAATTCCAATCAGTTTATCGCCCAACATAAAATGGGACAAGGGCACATTTTAAAAACTTTCTTTACCTTACATGTCCTAATTTGAGATGATCCATTTGATTTATGATTCACGCTTTCATAAAGCCATCTCAGTTTTAAAGGTGTTACAAATAAAGGTTAAAAAACTCAACTGATTCAGTTCAGAGAGTGTTTAAAGCAAATTCTATTGGTTTCTATCTTCAATAAAGAGTCTGTTCTGCAATGCATGGCCACATGGTGCACTTTCAAACGTGTGACAGGCAGCATTCCATTCATCAAATACTAAACCAACAAAACCTGCCAAATACAACAAAGGATGTGATGAATCAGAGTGCACCTTTGTAAGGAGACTTTAGAACACACTCTATGAATTGTTTACATACATGAATGTTTTAACGGATTCTTAAAGACATTATAAAAAATATTACATGAAATATGAAAAACAAACGTGTTGATTGCTCCTGACAAATAAAAGGCAATTTGTTATGATTTTTAGATAACTTAGTAAATAAAGGTGATCTGTCACCATGAAAACAAGTTTGTGATGGTGAGCCCCACTACTGATCCAGTAAAAAGTACATTCACTTTATTTAGAATATGTAAGATTTATCTGTTGAGAATATACCTTTTTTTGTCGTGAAAGAGAGGATGCAGACAAGATTATCAATGCAGTGATAGTCTGTGTACTTTTACTCAGTTCAAACAAATTTCCTCTCATCTTTTTTCTATTAGCCTTAAAGTCTATTCTTTCCAGAAAAATGTAAAAATGGTGTAAATTAAAACCAAAGCATGATTTTGGGTTGTTAACACCAACTAATAAAGATATTATATGCAATATTTAAAAAAAAATTTTTGTATTGTATTTTATTTATTTTTTTTGTTATTTTAAAGAAAACATCAAGGCACATGTTTACTGTTGCAATTTTCATTGTTTGGAAACTGTGGATATGACAGGAAAATATAATTATGCTACTGACTGTTCTGAGAAGTATTCTTGATATGTTGCTGTGGCATTCACTAAAACAAATGCTAAAAAAGGCTTTGGGATTATTTTCATTAAGTCTTAGTTTTGAGCCTTGTACCATGCAGGCATGTAATTATCCAATATTCTTAGCTCTTTTATTAATAACACGTATCTTAAAGGAAAACTTTTTCAATTTATTGGTGACTGAACCCTAATAAACAGAATAACATTGTAAAACTAGCAGGTCACATAGTAATATAAGGAGACATTGACATCTCAGTTAAATTTACTTGGGTCCTTTTTAATTAATTAATTATTTTTTTAACCTGTGCACTGTAAATTAGCTCTGTATCATGTTCGACTAAGTTGAAAAGTTAAATGTATTTCTGTTCAATGCATCCTGTTTTGGTTTGCATTTATAATCACACATTTTTACAAGTAACATTATAAAAAAAGTATATTTCTGACTATTCTTTGGCATTGTAGAATATAAAAGATTTTTGTAAATCAGTTCCTACAAACAGCATATTTTTAGCATGTTGTTTGCATATAGCATATATAAAACACTGAATTTATTAGGTGTCAGATAAAACTAAAGAGAGGGTGGTGGTGGTGGTGGGGGTGGGGGGGGGTCATGAATATTCTTGTTTTGTCATTATGAAGCAGTTTCTTAAATGCAGTGTATTTGGCATTATAATGTATTTAATTTGTAATAAACCTAGAAAATATAAAGACTGAGGAAACCATTTCTTCTTGTCTAATAAATCTGACAGTGGTATTTTTAGTGTGTGACTGTCCAATTTTATGGTTACATAACATATGTATAATTTACTATATGCTTTTAATGGACAATGCACTCATTCAACTACTTTTTTTTATTTAACCATGCAAGTCCTTAAAGGCAGAAACACAACATCACATATTTTGGAACGGTTTTAGAAAATGTGTTTTTCCAGTATGTTTGTATTCCACTTGAGTTACGACCCTGATGGAACAACAGTTCTTTGTATGAAGTTGTCTCTGAGAATGAGTGATGGCATTTGGGGAATATGCACTTCTGGTTTACACTACAGTGCTCACACTCACACACAGCTCCATTCCATCTTCTTTCCCTCTTGTTGTAACTAGGCACATATTTATTATTACTTACAACTAATTTTATACAAATGAAACATGCTAAAGATTCAAAGAAAGACTAAATTATTCTTTGTAATCTATTTAAACTCACAGGAAGATGAAACAATCTTTTTTTTTATTAGTGTGATTGTGATAAATATTTTACCTCTAAATATTGTATTATTTTATAATGTTTTTTTAATGGTAAAGGTAAAGATAATGATGTTCCTGAAGCTGCTGCTCTCAAAAGATTAAGACGCACAATAGATAAATAATTGTTTTCAGTTACTTTAGTGCATTTCTCACAACAAACTCATCACTCTCATAACTACTGATTAAACGCCACAATAGTTAGTTTCTTTCACATCAGAGTAACACAAATGCTTTTTTGACACAGTGCTTTGGCTTTGTATATTTCTCTCTTATTTTATATGATTTTAAAAAGTTTTTTTTTATTTTTTTATTTCTTGTAATAATTTTTTTTCCAGTTGTATAAACTATGAAAGCAGAGTTGACATGATTATAAGTAATGTGCAGGTCTGTTTGGTAAGTTGTTACTGGTTGTTTAGAATAATCACCTGTGATCATCCCAAAATTACCAATAAATATGTGTAGATACCTGCCCATAGTTAACATGTAAAGCTCACCTCCTACCTCAGACTCTATTGGCTTAGCAGCTCTGTCTGAAATTCCTGCCTGACTGCCTCAGCAATCCTGCTACAAAGTCTCAAGTAACTGTTTTGTGTAGTTGGGTCATGATCTATTTCTTTCTTTTCAAATGGTGTTACATATAAAATGTCAAATCGGTAAACAAATCAACTCGTTTTCTTCATCTTGTCATCATGTTGTCTAAAGTTAAAAGTCTTGTACCTACAGTATGTTGTGTGGGATGATAAAGAAAATTAAACATTGCTTAAAAGTTGCAGCATGCAGTTTTATGGTATATAGACAATTTACTTACAGATTTATTGAAGATGAAGTTGCTCAGTCAAACAAGAAGCCTATAACCATGTACAGAGCTTCTGTATGTAGCATGTAGTGATGGTAAAAGGCATCCTTAAGAGGGTATCTTAAGG
Organism: Pseudomugil gertrudae; assembly: GCA_037177535.1. Classification (NCBI taxonomy): domain Eukaryota; kingdom Metazoa; phylum Chordata; class Actinopteri; order Atheriniformes; family Pseudomugilidae; genus Pseudomugil; species Pseudomugil gertrudae. The sequence goes on along the minus strand of JBAMHV010000006.1, from coordinate 17,782,732 downwards.
TCATCACCATCCCTCGCAGCTCACTGGAGCCATAAGTTGATAAATTCAGAGGGGCATTTGCCCTTCAAGCTGCACAATTTGCTAGCAGCCTTGCCTCTGTTAGGCCTCCCCTAATCTAATGCCAACTGTCTGCCAGTGAAGAAAAATGGAAAAATTGTTTGTGAAAAATGAGCATCAAACCCTTTCCTCCACCCCTCAAAGCTCCTAATCAGAAATGTGGTCAGCAGCAACATTTATTAGGCCTCAGAGAGTTTCTTATACTTGACCCTCTAAGGAGAAGTAAATGCAAGCAATTACAGATGAAGTGATTTAACATGCCAGCATTTCTTCTCTACATAAGTGGTTCATTGTAAGGAGCCATATAACAGGGCAGTATGCTAAGCACCCGGTACTGCTGCTGCTGTTGTGTTGACTATGGGCACACATTTTTTTACCTGTTTTTCTAAAGAACTGTGACAAATAAAATAGTAATTCTTTTACCATATTTCTTGAAACTAGTAGACTGGAATAATGAATAGCCCAGTATTTTGCTTTAAAAAAATATCTACACAAATGGTTTTATTTGCCAGAAGAGTCCATCTGTCCTCATCTGTGTGTGCTTCAAAAATTCCACTCAAGAAAAAGGATGCCAATTAGTTTTATCTTCAAACCACAAACTTAGACAACATATTAAAGTTGGTCTTTTGAATGTTTAATTCATCTGTTAAATTGTAATAATTTATGAAGCTTTGTGGTGGATACATTTTACAGCCATGTATGGGTGAGTATTGATTATCGTAAGCGTTTTTTTTTATCTTCTGTGAGAACAAAGTCTCACAGCATGGCAGTAGCTTTGCCTCATGTCAGCTTTGGACATGCTTCAGACACACACGCCTAAACACACACACATACGCAAACACACACAGAAAGGCAGGGCAGGAATGATACACCAGCTACATGGTCACAGGCAGGCACACTAACACACTCCCTCACATGCACACACTCCCTAGACTATAACCTAACACCCCCGTAAGCGTCTATTCTGCATGCCTCTTCCATAACTAACTGGATTAGTCAGCCACAATCGATTTGGCACATGCTATCAAAAACAAACAGCCAATCTCCTTTCCCCAGTCCACCCCATCCTGTTCTTCCTTCTCTTTGCTTACAACCTCTCTTTTGCTTTGCTTGCTCCATGCCTACTTTCCTCTTCCTTTCTACACTCTGTCTCTCCCCACCACTCACCACCACTCCCGCATCTCTCATTTTGCCCATTTCCACTTCCTGTTTCTCTCCACTTCATCGCATGTTTTTCCACAGACCATGCTCTCACTTGACGTTACCTTAAGTTCCAACAGAAACTATACTACTTTGTACAGCCATGCATGTGTCTTCTTTTAACCATTTTTTTAACATTTTTTTTTCAATTACTCCTTATTAAACTTACCATGGGTATGGTTCCATGGTGTTTTTTAATTCAAAACCAATTAATTCAAAAATAACTAATTCCGAATTAAAGTGTTCTTCTTTAAGTCTACATGAAAATATTTATTCCGAATTAAGGTTTACCTTAAAGCATGTTTATTACGGCGGGCGGGACGCATGTACAGAAACTGAAAGTAAACAAACCCCTACCTGCTTCTAAGTGTTTATTTTATCTAAAACTACATAACGAGTACATTTTTTGCATAGATTTTGATAATATTTTTGAAGTACTAGCTCGACATGAGCATACTGCTTCACTTTTCAGCAGCTGAGAAAGAGAAGAAAATTGAATATCAAAGATGAGAGGCAGAAGACCATGCACTGTGGCAGGAAAAGGTAACGGGCATGTGGAGAGTGACTGGAATGAACTTAGAGCAGAACTAAGTGTTACATATTAGAGAAGTTAACTAATTCCACTTTAAAATGGGAATAAACCAGCCACTTTATTCAGTATCAAGTTTAATTCCAAATGTTCATTTTAGGTGTTTACATGGTCACTTTTCATCTCTTTAAAGTGGAACTAAATTACATTTGTATTTAAAGAGGAATGGAAAGTCCAATGTTAACGTAGCCCATGTTAATCAGTTTGATGGTGCATATCTTCTGCACCTCCACCTCTCACACTTGTGTCTACTAAAAAACTTTTCTTTCCTCCTCCTGTCTACTCTCCTGTCCTTCAACATGACTTCCCTTCCTGTTTTCATCCCTTCATGCCAGTGTGCCACTGCCGCTCTCCTCCTCACCGCACATTCATCCATCCTTTATTTCACTTTGCCAGCCAAATCACTCTCTAACAGATGCCGCACTCATTCAGTGGGTCTCCCAAGTGTATGGGTGTGTGTCTCAATGAGTGTCTGTTGTGTGGGCATAATTATGCATGTGTGTGTGAGGGCGCACGTGTGGGCATGTGGGCATGCATGTGTCTCAGTGGAACAGGCCTGGCCAAGGCTAATTGCTGCCTCCTACCTGGTGGTGACAGGCCTAATCAAGGATGATGAGCTCACTGTTGGTCTCTCTCTCTTTCCCTTTAGTTTAAGGTCTCTTTCCCGCTCTCTTTTTTGGCAAAAAAATAGACAGCCTCTAGTCCTCCATTATGGGTTGTTTTTGGAGAGAAGAGGATGGGAGGATGATGGCAGGGGGAAGAAAAGCATGAGGGAGAGAGAAGGACATGGCTTTTCATTTCAGCTCTTCACTCTTAAGGGGACAGCATGGGAGCAAAAATTGGCCAGAGTGCTTGAGGGGTTGTGGTACACAGGTTGCTGCACAATAGGCCTATTCACCTCCTCTCAAACAGTGAAGAGGCCAAAATGATTGGATGAATAAATAAATGAATGAATACATTTTGTATCAGGCTGTTTTGGGAGTGAGGCTATGAAACAGGATGAAGTGCATGTATATCCATGTGTTTTCAGACATTCTGAGTTAAGGCTATAGCTATCAAACAACTGCATTTTACAGTTCAAATCTGTTTGAGTCTGATTAGAATAATGATATTTGGCTTGATGAGCAGCATAACAGGTGTGTTTGTGTGTGTGTGTATGCACTTGTACATGTGTAGGTCTGAAGAAGAAGATTGCGAAATATCAAATGCTGTAAATGTCTCAGTGATGCAACACCCCAAAATGACTCCTGTAAATGACTCAGCTTCTGAATCTTACATTCACTTGGAAATAAACTCATACCTGTAACCTGATTGCAAACATACTGTACTTGCATGTTAGTTTATATATGTATTTATTTATTTACTTATTTCGTCATTTTAGCCCATTTAAATGGACTAAAATAATGATTTAATAAAACCATTTAAAAATCA
>JBAMHV010000006.1:17758587-17775131 GCA_037177535.1 Pseudomugil gertrudae | reverse complement strand
GGTCGCGGGGGGGCTGGAGCCTATCCCAGCTGCCTACGGGCGAAAGGCGGGGTACACCCTGGACAGGTCGCCAGTCTATCCAGATGGAAAAAACATAAAACATAGAAAAAAGGATTTTGCAGGTTTTGAACTATCTTGTTGAATCAAGCACTATCTGGAAATAAAAGAAAAGAAGGACATGTTTGTACTGAAATTCTTTAAGAGTGTAACTGGTGTTGTTGGACGAAGAGGCCAGCAGCTTACTGAGTCACCATCATACAGACATTATTTTTACGCCCCTCTATGTAGCATTTGGTTCTATCTGTGTAGTTGCTCTTATATGCCTACTGTATGAGTATCTAAAGTCAACCGAAAAGTACCCTCATTCATGGGTCATACATGATGTCAGAAAGAGGTCTGAAAAACACTGTTTGCTTTTCACTGAATGTAAAAACTTAGTTCTCAAGAAAAAATGAACCGGTCACTTCTTCCCCATCGAGATGAGAAGATTGTACTGTCTTTACAAATATCCTTTGAGTTGTACCTTTTATTCAGAGATTAAATAATAAATACCCCTTAAGGTGTACATTTAGCATAAACACATATTGTAAATAAATGACAAATTATCTTTTAAAAGTAAAAATGTGCATAGGTTTAGGTATCTGCTAATTGGGAAGCAGTTTCAATGGCTAATAATGAAAAGATTTAAGAATCTGGGAATGTTTCTTTGTGCAAGATGCACCACCAAATATAAATATGCCTGTGACTTTCAAACCCTCAGGCAGCATTAAATTGGAAACAGGCAAGCATACATCAAGGAAATAACAGCTTGAGCAAAGGAACAGTTCCAGAAATCTGTATCTTTATACATGGTTACTGTGCTATGGAAGTAAATATCCCTTTAGTTTATGCTAGATTCCAACCAAGCACTATTAAACTTTCTTACAGTAATATTTCTGCCACCGCCGTCTCACTTCCAACCTCTGATACACTGCCTCTGGCTGTGCTTTGTATGACAGAGACCATTAAAGCCTGAAGTACAGACAGCTCAGCATTATTCCATAGGAATCCTGCACCTGCTTTTAAGTCGTTCCTCTGTCCTCCCTGGTAAGCTCATCCTGTGTGCGTAGCTTCCGGCTGGGGGATGTGATAACTGAGCTTAAGCCCAGTCAAACCAACTTAATTCTCCCTGTGTCAAAGAGTAAAATGTCAGAATCAGTCATTTAATGGTTAAAAAGGCAGGATGTTCATTTGGCTTCCAGCAGAGAGGTGGGGCATCATCTAAGGTAAAAAAAAAAATCCTCAAATCTTTTATTTACTGGCTTTCCTTTGCTTTAAATAAACAACCCATGCTATTGGCCTTGTTCTTGAGTTTGGCATATTCCTTTGCATAAGTTCTTTCTCAATTTCTGGTTTCAAACTTTCTTAATATGTTTTTTTCTTTCATTGGTTTTCATCTTCTGGTATCGACTTGCCAACATTAAATAAGGGATAAAGCTTTAGCCACCAGCCTTGTGAATCCTGTCTGACCATCAAATTATAGCAAAATGAATGGCTCAGCATTTGATTTAGTCATGTCAAAAGGCCAATGAGATGAACTACTGTCACGCCAAATCCCTCTGTGCCAGGAAATTGGGACTAAATTTATTTAACATTAACAGAAGCTTTTATATCACATCCCTACATCCCCAGTCCTCATTTTTGTTCACTTGGCAGCTCTCTGCTTTGTAAAATAAGAGGATATGTCCCCTTTGATGGGGTCTGAATCTTTATCCCTTTTAAACTCAAATCTGGCCCCTTTGATCATATTACAGGGTAGAAATTTGAAGTCATGGGATTTAGCCACAATCAATATCAACATTTCAACATATACCTTCATTGATTCAGCCCTGTTAGACATATGGGATCAAGGTAAATAAGCTGTAACATGCATAAACTGATACTTCAAACCTGCTACTTACCTTAAACATTGGTATTGATGAAAACCAAACAATAATTTTAAACCCTTTTTAACTAAGGTATGCTTGACCCATGAACTTGTTTTTCTAGCATCCCCCAACCCATCCAACTAAACAGTAAACACAGAATCTGTCATGAACAGAAGCAAGAGTTGAAATATCATGCGTTTGTAATTAGACCCTGTGTTCATTAGTGTCTTCTGTGATTGAATTATCTGAGCCTACATTGTTTTTCAATAATAAGCTCATTAGCATGGGAACCACAGCACTAGAAGGCCAAGCAATCAGACCAACAATTAGCCACCAGCATAAAGACAGTGAGATTGAGGCCATGCAGTAATGGCAACTTATGACAAACGTGGTCAACTCATTTCCATTACAATCAATTAGTGCTTGGCCTAATTTGTTCCAAAGGGAAAAAAATCATTAATCCCTAATGCACTGTGAATAATAAAACCATCTATATGAGTCTGTTGACACTGCAATCACTGATGAAACTGCTTAATTCATTCAATTCATTGAAATCCAAACAAACATTATATCTTTAAGATCTGACAGTTGACGTTATTTCAATACCGCTATTGTCTGTCGAGTCAGTGTAATAGAAATCCCTAAATGTTCAATAGAACTAATTCTGCTCATAGGACTGGAATTTGTGCACTCTTTCATAATGTTTAATGTTTATTGTTCAACCTTTTAGTGTGTGTTTTTATGTTTAGGATTTTTGGGTGGAGTGATAATCCATAACTTGATGATGCTACAGTTTGCCTCCAGTACAGCTCCATAAGTCACAATAAATTGTCCAAAAAGTAGAGTAATACATTTGTTTTTGTGTAGCGTCTCTGGTTTCCTATTGGGAATTCTTCAATGGAAACATTTTATATAGAATGAAGGCACACATGTTAGAATAGCAGAGTAATGAACTGTGGAATAAATGACTGGATGGAAAACCAGGAGCAACCAGGACCCTCTGTTTTGACTCTGAGAGAGAATAATGTTTTCTAAAAATTCCTCAGTTATATTGCCATAATAAATCCTATACTCTTTTCATTTTTAACTAAATCGTGTTTCTAAAGAGAACAAACAATGCTCAGTGACCGATGGTTTGGTATCACATGCTAATAACTCTGGATTAGGAGCCAAACACAGATCCAATGAACCATGCTATGATCAGACTTTGTGCAGGACAATGATGAAAAACTAAGGGAATACTTTCATCACCATTTCACACCAGAAATCTATAGTGCTTGGATAGTTTTTTTTTAACTCCCTGGCTTTCACCCACATTATTGCATGTTTGTGATTTAATGTGAGCTGATCATCACTGCTGTGATTAATACAGAATCCATTCATATCCTGACAGTGCATTCTAATGCTGTATGTTCTTGTATAATTACAATCAAGTGTTGCGTCATATTTTGTAGTGTTGCGTATTTTTGTCTGTTGATCCTTAATCCTTAATATTCTCCTTAAAGACAATGTGTGAACATATATCCACACTGTGGATAATATATTATAAGGAAATGGGATATCGTGTAGGGGAAACCTACCATATTTTGTGAGAAATAAGTCTTGTCTGTCTGCAGGAATTTCTCTCCCAGAGACTTCTCAATGATTTGGATCAAAGCTACAAACATGGGATGCTTATTTTCCCTCTTATTTTTCCTAGTTTGTCTGTGCACTTTTCTTGAAGTGTAAATCAGACTGGAAGCCATCTACCCGCAGTAAGCCCCAAGATCATAACTGAAATGCCAATTATTTTATCATTGCTGTAAAGTGTCATCATGGAAATCTCCCAGCTAATGAGGCTAAGACTGTTTGTAGTGGTTTTATGGAGTTGAAGAGAAACACGTACGCAATTACATCTCTGTAAGCCTAATTTGAAAAAAAGGATAGGCTAATATAAAAATGTGAAAGTTTAAAAGTTATTTGCAGTAAATTATGTTTTACAACTACATTTTTAAATTCCACAAAAGACTGAGGGTGATTTGTTTTACACTGGGTCTTTTTATCAAACTCACATGAGGGCTCATGCAAATGTGATCTGCTCGAAGGTACGGCACACATTCCAATCTCTTGATGATTGTGAGGGATGCATGACTACATGCATTACTATTTCCAAAGCCAAGGCAGTTCCTTTGCCCAGGGTGGGGGAATCAGTGGAAAAGTAGATAAGACAGAAAGCAACGTGAGTTTCTGCAAGTGACAGTAACAAGAAGCGAGAGTAAGATGCAACTCAGGAAGATATGACACAAAACAAGCCTGGAATTGAAGAAAGACTATATTTGCTTGACCTGTTTTTCTTTTCTTCACCTTTGATTTACTGTGAAAAAGAATTTTCTATTAAAGAAGTGTGATTTGCATGATATTATGTAATAGACTTGGTGCAAAGAAATACTTGTTTCTTTAGCTCATTTTAAAGCTAATGAATTTCCTATCTGACCATTAACAAAATATTTTTCATGTAGAGACTGAATTATGATTTCAGGCATGTTATCAACAAAACAATGTCTATAGTGGTATAAGTCGGTGTGTGAATGTATGTCTGTGACATGTAGTGTAAAAGCATGTACAGACCTATTTAGCATTTATCATTTACTAAAATGTTGTTTATCTGTGACTAAAATGTTAGTAAACCAGCTGCCAACTTCATTCTTAACTTCCCAGTAGAAAAAATAACAGCATCAGTGGATGGCATTATATAAATAACATTTAACTTGCAAATATTCACAGACATTGGAGAGTTAAGCTCAGCAGGTAAGATGTTTTAATTTGATTTCGACTTCACAGTTGGAATGTTGGACTGAGAGGGTCACATTAGTCTCAGCTGGTATGTAAAAAAAAAACAAAGCTCTTTAATTTCAAATTATTTACTAGCCACCTGCTTAGCGACCCCAATTTATTTCTCTGCCAAATGGGTTGGTGAGTGTTAATTTTGGAACCTGTCACTTAGTTAATGATGTTCACTGGGCGTCTCTGCTGTAAACAATTCCCAGTTCACATTGCACATGGCTTTATTTATTTTTCTTTGCTGCTGTTTGTAATCACTTTTTGAGATTTAAAGTAAATTGGTACTTGAAATAAAATTTTTAACTGTAATTTCATCATTAAATAGCTTAGAATCACCTTAAATCAAACTTTTTGTGACCTTCAAGTGTTGTTACTTGAGTAGTTGCAGAACTCCTTTTCATATTTTTATAATCAGGCTGCAGCCAACAACATCCATCAGCAGCTTGTATGCAGGTGCCAACTGGGGCAGGATTATGAAAATAATAAATGCACTATTTAGATTGTATACACTAGAGATAAGCAATACTCCAAAAACCTTTGCACATCAATATGAACCCCCTGCAATGTTATTAAATGGGTTATTTGTTAGTTATTCAAAATGGCTAGAGGTTTGTGGCCAGACAAACCATATCTTTTGGTAAGACCAAAAATGTCAGAGTGATATTTACCTGCAGGTCCTTAGTGAGAAACAGAACCTTCATTTTATGTTGGTGCTCACTAGAGATAAAAAACCTATTTGGAGAAACTTGGCTTTCTAAGTAATATGGGTGGTATTATGGTGTATAAGCCAGTTAATAACATTTTGCAAACTTTTACTAATTTTAATGTCACACACCAAATACAATACATCCATTTCATATGATAAATAAAAGCTCTCCCTGAGACTCTTAACAAAACAAAATTAAATGAAACAAATTTATCTTTAGCAATTTCCAACATGCATAAATTATGAAATATTGAAGTCATCCAATGATTTATAGTCTGTTAGGTTTGGGATTACAAACAGTTTGAGCCTTTCCTGGTGCAGTTTTTTTTTGGAGTTTTTTCTCTTACTACCAAGTTATGGAGTTAAATTGGAACGTCTAAAATGTAAAATGTCACCTAAACAGAAAATGTATTTGGGTTGGCACCACATATAGACATTAAAACATCCCTGATAGTGCACCTTTTCTATATATTCTGACTCATGTAAAAAATCCCACACATCTTTATTTTGACTTTAGTGTGTATAAAATTCAAATAATGGGACTTGCGTTATGTCCCCATGAGAGAGACAAGTTGCTACAATATGTTTCTACAAACAGATATGTTTCAACAAAATTCATATGTCCTGAACACATCCATAACAGATAAAAAACATCTAAGATTTAGATCCCAATCTGGTTCAGCTAAGCAGATACTTTTTGTAGTTTGTATCTTAACTTGTTTTAAACTTAGCTGTCATGTCGTGTAGTGGAGCTTTGTCAAGGATCATTTAATGTAATTATGATTCCTGAATAATTCAGGTTCCTCCTAGTCTTGTTGTTAGTCTTTGTTTCAGTGTTAATCTTAACATTATTATTTATATGTATATACCAGTCTTGAGAGCTGCGTGGTGGGGTAGGGATAAGCACTGTGGCCTCACAGGAAGAAGGTCGCTGGTTTGAGCCTTGGCTAGGCGAGGTATTACCTGTGGCCTTTCCGTGTAGTTTGTATGCTCTTCTTTTGTATGTCTGGGTTCTCTGGCTTCCTTCCACCAAGTTTCCTTAATTGGTCATTCTAAATTTTCCTTAGGAGTGAATATGAATTGTTGTTTGTCAATGTTGGCCTCGTGATAGACTGGCAACTTGTCCATGGTGTACCTTCCATTCCTAAGTGGGATAGGCTCCAGGTTCCTCGCAACTTTGGACTGGATTAAACAGTATAGAAATTGAATGCATACCAGTGTTGCTGACCTGGACTGCTTTGTCTAAGAACACAATTTGACAAGGACAGGGAACTCACATACTGAACTTTGCTGTGCAAAGTTTTATTCTCTGGAAAAAGTATGGCACAATTTAAAATCAACACACTTATAGCAGGACATGCATTGCTCTTCGAGATTTATTGCCAAGAGACACTGCTGCATATAATTCACACACAAACACACACACGCAAAATATTATCATTCTTTCTCTCTTTCTTGCTATATCCATCCTTTTTCCATACTGCTTTATCCAATTCACAGTTGCGAGTAGCTGGAGCCTATCCCAGCAATAAATGGGCAAAAAGAACCTGGACATGTCACCCCCGTCCATCACAGGCCAGCACAGAGCTGATGCAGTGAGTAGCATATTATTATCTAAACAACTGTTACGACCCTTGTTGGCAAAGGGGTTTTTGTTGTAACCACATAAGAGATTTGCGGTTGTAATGGTAGTGAAGGTGAATTTATTAATATCAGAAAGGGTATCAGTACACACACGTGGTCCTCGACCACAGAGTTGGGGTTCACGAAGCTGCCCTAAACAATGAAGTAATATAACAAAATCCTAACAAACATAAACTGGGATGGCCAAATCCCCAAGGTATGAAAATACAATACCAAACAAAAACAAAACAGGCCTCCTAAAAAAGGTTAACAAAAGGGAGAGCAGCTCCAATAAATAAGGTTATCAAACAAACACAAAATCACTAGTAATGCTAATTACAAAACAAAAGCACTCAAAACTTCTAAGTAAATGTACATACAAATATATAATATATTTACAGAACTATCAATTGTCAAAATATGTACAATTACAAACAAACAAAACCTTAACTGGCCCAACTCGTTCTACACATTACCAAATATTAAACAAATCCAAAAACCAAGTAGTTTTAACACTACTGGAACAAGTATAAGTACAAACAACAATAATACTAAATACTAAGTAAACTAAGTGTAACAACCAAAACCACAAAGTTATCAAAATATACAAAAGTGCACCATAAATACCACAAGCCAAAGTCACAAAGTTCGAACGTTCGCAGATCCACAAGCCTAGAAGAAAAGGTCTGTTACCAAACAGTTTCTCATGGGGTGAATGGTGATGTGGCCTTTTATTTCCTGGTTGCTGTTGTGTGGGTTGGTGATTGGCTGAGGATCTGACAAATCTGGAAGGTGCAGGTGAAGGTGCGGTTGATGATCCATTTCCTCTCCAGGCGAGGGTACAGGTAGGTTGGCAGGATGAAATGGACAGATGATTAATGAAATGACAGCCGTCCGTAACAACTATCTAGGAAAAACCATTCTGTTATCCTGGGAAAAATAAAACTTATTTAAAAAATGGTGTGTGTGTGTGTGTCTTTTTTTTCTAAACAAATGCTGAAACTGCTAAAAAGGGGCCAAAGAACAGTTTAATGCAGTATATGAAGGATAGCACAGATTCATCATCATCCAAAAAATTTAAATTGGAAAATATCTTTAATTAACATAATGAGCTATCACTTAATTATATGGTAAAACTAATCGATGAAGATAAACAAAACAGTCTGTAACATAGGGCTATGTTTATTAGTGAAAATTAAAGCATGTACAATGTGACAATGTGAAGTTAACTAAAGGGCTTGGGACTCAACAGCTGTGTAGCCATAAGAGAACTATTAATCAGTGAAGCTAACTGGAGAAAAATACTTTAGTTTGCTAGGAGCATATAGATTGGACTCTGGAACAATGGAAAAAGGTCACATGGTCTGATGAGTACAGATTTACCTTGTTTCAGAAAGGTGCATGCATCAAGAGATGTCTATCTCCCACCGTATGAGACTGAGGGGGACATCTATGATCTTGAGTTGCAGATCATAGACCAACCATATAAAGCTAATCTAACAAAATATTATTGTTTTTTTTTCCCTTTGGACAGGCAATGCATTTAGCAACTTTTTTACAGTGTAACCGTCTCCATTTTAAAGGTTGCCATGGTTGAGTGTAAACAGCATATTACAGGGAAATGTAATTACTCCCCATTTTTTTAGGCTGTAACATTATTTATGGTGTACTGTAATGTACATGGTATAATACAGTTTTGATATAGTAAAGTTAGCTTTCTTTGGCTTTCTGTGAGTATTTACAAACGTATAAATAGAATATTCATTGGCTCTACTGTTTCTCAGCTAACTTTTCAAATAAGCCAAGCTGATACAAGTCAAGTCAGTGACATGGAACTATTGCATAGTGCCACTTGATCTGAATGAGTGATCACTATGGACTGCACACACATCAACACATTTACTTTTCCCTTGGTTTTGTTTAAAAAGTCTGCCAAACCACTAATATCTCATTTGTGTTAACAGATCATTTATTAAGAGCGGGACTACAGAATGCATAAGCATTTTGAATAACCCTGAGTATTGGTTTATATACTTTTGTGGGCTGACTGAAGCTGAACTCATTGTTATGATTACTCCGTAGGTATTCAAACCTTTCTGCACTAAAAGCCAGGCCCAGGCTCATTTACTACAAAAACTAGCCTACTCCATGATCCACTTCTAGGCCACTTTGTATAAAAGCTAATAGTTGCTAAATCAATGTAATATAATTAACATAAACGGTGAAGTCGTGTTGCTACATCTTTAGACACTTTGCTGATTAACAGCTAAACCTGCACACATGAGGAAAGATTGTGCAGGTGAAGTTTGAGTTGTACCATACCTCACCGTACCAAACTCCAAAAGTTAGTCTTATATGTATGTATCTTCTGAGTGAGAAAGCACAACACAGATAAACAGAATGATGCAGCTTCATCCATCCATACATGTTCTACCGTTTCTCCCTGAACGGGGTCGCGGGGGTCGCACCCACCTCTCACCCGATGTCCCAGCTGACATCGGGCGAGAGGCGGGATACACCATGGACAGGTTGAAAATCCATCACAGGGCCTGATGCAGCTTGTTTTCCCAAATTTTCTTCTTTTCTCTTGGTGTCAAAATCTGCTACAAAGAAATTAAGGCAGCAATTGAACAGTGCAAGTAATTTATGTTCCCCAGAGCCCAAAGTCTGACCCAAGATGTTTAAGAGATACTGTACTCCAAATTAGCTCATTTCTACAGTACGGCCCACACTTCTAGACAGCAAGACACTCATAAAACACAGTCCTAATTGCTCTGACACATGAGATACTGTGTCCCCAATGTGGTTTATTGTCCCCCATTAAATGCTAATATCATCCAAAGAAGTTTGTGATAATGCATCTCTCACTGGAGCCAACAGATTGCAAAATAACATCGGTGAGTGGAGCAATTAACTTAAACACACTTCCCCCTATAGATTCAAGGCTGAGGCTAAATGGCCTTTTTAGGAGAGGAAAGGGAAAATAAAGATACTGTACTGCTAATTTATTAAAAAATAGAGTATCCATTAATGGCTCACAGGCTGATTTGCATAATTTAGCATTCCCCTCCTATTAACAAGCATTATTCCCCCAGCATTTCTTTAAACCCCTGGGTTTTAGCCAGGGCACAAAACATAAATCTATGATAAGTTTGACATCAATTTGCAGGCATTTCTCTCCAAGAGGACATTTAACTTGGCAGGGAAACAGTTGTGTGGCTGTTCACTGTGCTCATTCTTTGACTTGCATATCTGAAACTAATTATACTTGCTTTTGCTTACTGGAGAAAAATGTTTTTAAAAGCACCACATTAAATATTTAAAGTATTACAAGTGGACACCAAATTCTATGTGAATTTTTTCCCCACCAATTTTTTGTCTGTGCCTATTGTTCTTGAGTATGGTGCCATTCACTACCACTTGTTTTTTCCTGAAATGCTGTGTAGTGACTAAAAAAAGTATTGTTCTTAGTGATATTTAATTAAAAAAAACACATTTCTTTTTATTTATACACTCATACATTACTGTTAATATTATATGCTCATAAAAAGTTCAATTGTTGCCTCGTCTTTCATTTGTATAAATCTTTAACACATTTTTGCCTTATTGTCTTTATTTTTCTCCTTTTCCGATAAAACTGAGATGTTTTGCTTGCCTTTAAAATGAAAGCTTCATTAAAGAAATCCACATCATTATAGAATCCTACAGATTATCTTTAGCCATGTTACTCTTTAAACATGCCTCTGACATTGTCTACTCAAATGTAATGATGTCATGGCAGTGTGGAAGCAAGACAATGATAGACCCTTTACTTGACATCCTGAAGGGGGCAGACAAGCTCTTTGGATACAGATGCACCATCAAAGCCTCATTTCAGCACTTGATGTTGGATGCAGAAGAAAAGTGTCATTTATCCCACTTTTTTCACCAACTAATACATTTCAATTTTGCATTTTACAGTAAGCTGTGTTGTGTTTGTCCATTTTAGGAGTAAAAATGTATTTGTTATGGAAACCCAAGTATGAAATGTCCACATGAATAAATATATTCACACAGGTAAGTTTTGTGTTTATTTTACTTTTCATAACTACACATCACTTCTATTGCACAACAGAAATGTTCGATATTCCGTCTTATCTTTTAATTATCAACTTTCTCAGAGGGATTGTTCAAACTTGTCAGAAAGCACACTGTATACATACTAATAAACGCCATATATTTGAACTCTCACTTTTATTTTCCTTCTATGCCATGGTTAAAATAGTGACTTGCTCTCCAATTCCTCAATGATTGCGCTCTTTGCACCTCTACCAAACACACATTTCCTTGTTCTCCTATAATTATATTATTATATAATACTATAATTGCCATTCTGTCATGTCCATGCTGCAGAATAAATTATTTTAAACAATAATTGTCAAGTGTCAAAGCATGTGTTGGGGACGTCATGTGATTGTGTAAAGAGAAAAATCACCTACTGTATGTTGGAATAACTTCTATATAGACATCCATACCTGGGATGTCGTCATAAAGAAATACTGTCAATCGTTCAAAGAAAAAGAAACATCATTGAAACATATAAAAATGTTTTAATATTTACTAACAAACTGGTTAGGTTTTGTTAAACTAAAGCTGGTAAAGCTTGTATGCATGACATGTTTACCAGTTTAGTGATAAATGAATAAGACACAGCTGTGACTGAGTGCATTTACTGTAGTCTTATTGGTTTTTAACCACTGACTGCGATGTCACTTCAAATGTAATTTTTTATGACAGTTTATCAAACAGCTGATGAGCATGTTTTGATGATAAAACAAGCTAAAGTTAGATAATCTCTGACATAATTCAAACTGAAAGATACAGATCTCGACCAACTGGAGAAACAGCACCAAACTAAAGACTGTCTGATATTGAAAATTTGTCTGTGTGCACTTATGACCCGACCTCGAGTATTAAAAAGGTTAAAGTTTCACAGTATAGTATCATGGTGCAAACAACAGGAGTTAACAGGTGCCTTCATAGTGAGCACATGCAATAATTATGACAATGAGGTTTTTTTTTTAATTTATTTTGTACTTGTGTTGACAATAGCATGTTTAGATATATACATTTTGAGTTTTCCTGTTCCTACATGTAAGTATTTGGAATTCATGCTGTAGTTGTACTTGTTGCAACAAATTCAGTAAATTTAGTCATTTATTTTTCAATATAAATAAATTGACATTTATTTTTTCATACAGGGTCACCTGGAGTTTTATACTTGTGGCTATAGAATACAAATTCAGTGCATCTCTACATGGAGCATTTGTCTCCATATGACTTCTTATCTGGATTTTTCTAAGGGTCTTTCAACATGACTTTTTATTTAATGCTTCTTCTGCACCCCACTGTTATGCTTTGATTGTTTTATGTAAATGACTTTGAAATGTGAAAGATGAAGTGGCATGCCTATCTGAAAGTCCACTTTATAACTCGTCTTTGTGATGATTTGGTGAGACATGTTTCTGAAAAGAAAGAATAGAGAAATAAAGGGCAGTTATCCATAGATTAGTAACACTTTGAACAACTTTGAGCTTTTTGAAAACTTTGTCTTTTTCCACTTTTCTACTTCCTCTCCCCTTCTGATACCTTTGTTTTTTGTTTGTTTGTTTGATTTGTTTGATTTTTACTGGAATTTCAGCTTCATATGGTTATGCTTTTAGTTATTGGTCTTTTTATATATTTACGACTCACAATTTCCAACATGAAGGTTGCCAGACAGAAAACAACAACGGACATATTTCTATAATTTACAACCATGGATTTTGACACTACTATAATGGACATGTAAGCATCCTATGACCCATCCACCCACCCCAATTCAGGAAAAAATATAAAATAAATAGACATAGATAATAGATGGACACAAACATGAACGTTTCCACATGTAATGCAAACACAAACACTGCTGATTGATATAACGATGGAAGCTTTCTGGTGCAGATAT
Organism: Pseudomugil gertrudae; assembly: GCA_037177535.1. NCBI lineage: Eukaryota > Metazoa > Chordata > Actinopteri > Atheriniformes > Pseudomugilidae > Pseudomugil > Pseudomugil gertrudae. Next base: position 17,762,089 of record JBAMHV010000006.1, on the reverse strand, counting down.
AATAGCTATTTCATATCTTCATATATTTACTTTTCAAACTTTTTCAGGCCCAATCATGAAGACATTGTTACATCTGTTACATTTCTACATTCAGACTCTGAATATCCTTCAGATGACAGTACTTTTCATACTAAGTAATGTTCAGCAAGCAATAAAATATTTTTAAATAAACAGGATCTTTAACTTGTTAAGTTCTACAGAAAAGTGTTTACCTTTTAACATGTGAATTAGGAATAACTGAGCATAAACATCTAATTTTGAAAATGTGAAAACTTTTTTTGACCCTTTAACAACATTTAAAAAAAGAACCCTAATTATTTTTTTTCTGTATATTCACCTTTATTTTTACTATGGAATGTGTCACAATGATTATCTGCTTTCTGATATTCACCTTGGTGCAGGAGACCCGTATCATATGGTGAACAACAGGATGTTGTGTAAAGTTTCTATCATTACATGATGCAAAATGTATCTGAAACAATATGTATCAAATATCTTACATCAGGCCTTAAGGGGTTAATGTCCCATTCATTTCAGCACCAATGGGCCTTGAAGACAAGGATTGGCGATCCCTGGCTGAATAAGTACTATAAAAAAATGATTCGCAATATTCTACAATCTTAAAAAATGTTAGTATTCTAACAGTATTCTAATACTTGCAATAAAGCAACCAGACCACCATTCTGCCTGAACAAGACAAGTTAAAGTATTGCTTTAAATTTTTATCTGTAGTGAGGACAGGTCATTTTTGACCTAGAAGACAAAAAGCGTATTTATTCGAGATGTTATGTTCTTCTTATTTTATGTTAGGGTCTGCACTGACCCGCTTCAGTTTTTAAATGCATAAAAGAATCACTTAGAATTTGTCCACTGCATCAAGGCTTTATGACTTTGTCAAGAACCTTGATTTCAACAAAATTAAACAAAACACATTTTTTTCACGACTTCATGAAATGCTTTGGTTGAAATTATGTTCTTTGTTGTGTTAGGGTCGGTTTCGACCCAGTTATAAAAATAATATTATAAAGCAAATAATTAGAGCCAAAATTGAAATCACAAGTGCACAATCAGCCAATACTCTGACAGCCACCTCCTCTCCCAATCATTTGAGCTTATGGATGGCTCAAAAAGAAAAAACAAACCAAACAAAGCCAGGCATGTCCCTGTGAGGTCAATTCACACTCATTTGACTTGCAGAGAGCACATTTCCAATTTGCAATTTCCAATTTTTTGGAAGTGACAAAAAGCCCAGAATTATCTTTGACTATAATAAAAACTACACAGTGGTGCAGTTGGTTAGCACTGTGGCCTCAACAGCAAGAAAGTTGCTGGTTTGAGCCCCGGCTTGGGGAGGTCCAAACAGTGACATTTCTGTGTGTAGTTTGCATGTTCTCCCCGTATTAGCGTGGGTTCTTTTGAGTACTCTGACTTCCTCCCACAGTCCAAAGACATGCACCTTGTGGATACCCTGATTGGAGACTCTAAATTGCCCATAGGAGTGAGTGTGTGTGTGCATGATTGTTTGTTTATGTGTGTTGGCCCAGTGATAGACTGGCGACCTGTCCAGGGTGTACCCCCACTTCGTGCCCCCCCCCCCCGCCTCCCCACCCCATTTTCATGGATAAGGAAGCCTAACAAGGTAGCAAAGAGATGTAAAAAATAATTGGATGATGAGGTTATGTTTTAGTGTATTTTAAAGCTGATTTAAGACACGGGTCGAAACCGACCGTTAACACCGGGGATGGCAAAAGAAAGCTAACGCAGGAGGAAGGTTAAAAACACTCATCTGATGGCTTATGTTGAAAGAACACCCCCCTAACCCTAACCCCCCCCCCATTTCAGCCTTTTGATTTAAAAATAATGTTGATAATGATCAGTAATATTGCTTCAGGAAAATATTTTTTCAAAAATGATGTAAGAATCACTGATCTATTTAACTTGAAGTGTATTATCTCTTTTAGAACTGCAGTTAAGCTTGGTTAGCAGAGCTGCACCCCAGGGTAGAACAGTGGGGACAGGATAAAAAGAGAAGTCAGAGGAATTGCAAAGACAGGGAGCTGCAACAAGGCCAGGCAGGTTGGAAGCTCACAGAGAGCGGGGAGGGAGTGAGAAGCCACATGAAGGAATGGAGCAGCTGTGTGTGTATGCATGTGGTTGCACATGAATGAGTGACCATCCCAACATTAAAAATATTAAAAAGAGAATGCATCAACAACTGGATGTATTAATGTGTTAATACATAAGTGTGATACAGCAGTCTGGACACAAATGCATCTGTGTGAGAGCAACTGAATCATTTTGATGTTCCTACATCTGTGTCTCCCAGCACTAGATCAGCCATTGGTTCAGACAAGACCCATGCTGTGGTCCCTTCAAGCTATCATTTACCGCTTCTCCTGCTGTCTGTCCAGTTTCTAGGGTTGTACTTTTTACCATGTCTTTCTACCCGTTGATCTCCTTAGCTTCTCCTCTTTCTTTCTTTTTTCTCTCCATCTTTTCCACCACCATCTATCACACTGTTTTGACTATATCCCGTCTTTTCATATGTATAGATGCTGGATGCTCATGAATCATTGATTTGTGCACGAGAGGTGTCTCCTCCAAGAGAGACCAAAATGATTTCACAGCCTACTGTGCAGAATATAAGCTTGAGAAAAAACAGAGTGGCAACTTAAAACACCACAACTGTTTTGTTTTGGTCCATTTTCCACCACAGAAAGTATAGTTCACCTTTATTAGGACATAATGGTCTTTCTATAAGCAGATGGGATGGATGGAAATGTGTTGACAAAAAACTAATGTTTTTTCTTTTTTTTTCTTTTTAAAGGATTTGTTTTACCTGTGTGTGACTCGGTTCTTTGCTCACCAATAAACCAGGCTTAGATGCTCCTCAGTTGTGGTGGTTTATTGCGATTGCTGTACTCCCAAACTGTGCTCCATAGTGCTTTTTCTCCAAGATACACAGAGAGGACAGTGTTTTTCTCTTGAACATCCCAAGTCACAGTAAAAAACTCATTTAAAACACAATCTACTCCTTCCCCCTCTAATCTCTGAATGAGCTTCTTATATCTCCTAAGCTCCTCCCCTTAAACTCATAATTTTTTTTTTATAAAGAAATAATGTTTAACTTGATCCTCTTATTTTTCACATAGAAAAATAACTACAAAAGTAGCACAAATTCTACACAATATTTTCTGTTATTTTTGTTCATCACAAGTAATACATGTTTTACCTTTAAATTGAATGTCGGCGCAAACTGGAGTGATTACCTGATGGTAATGTCACTTCCCCCAGTTTGCCGTGTCGTCTTATTGACCATTGTTTGGGGATTGCCTCGGTTTGGACCAAAGCCACGGCACAGACAGGAAGACGATGGTAAGTAATCTGCAAACGCCTTGTAAATTATTAAAGTGGAGCTAACCCCTTGTTACATCCCAAGCCTGTGGCCAGAGGATGTACTGTTGCAACGCTGAGAGACAATTAAGCTTGAGCTGCAGATCTG
>JBAMHV010000006.1:17721654-17739401 GCA_037177535.1 Pseudomugil gertrudae | reverse complement strand
ATGGATGGATGGATGGATGGATGGATGGATGGATGGATGGATGGATGGATGGATGGATGGATGGATGGATGGATGATCTGACAGGATGTGTCGGACTCATTATGTAGACTCAAAGACACTGAAATGTCTTTATGATACTCAAAACTACAGGTTAGAACTTTGATGTTAACAAAGTTTTGTTTGAATCAAATTGCTTTCTTGTTATTTATTTGTTAAGCAGGAAATATACTCAGTTTAAATGCAGCCTATATTTTTAAGTCCAAGATACTTGCTATTGTCCTAAAAATCGAGAGAAATTCAGCAGCAGTAATAAGCAAGAAACCAGTATTTCCTGTTGCCCACAGTCTGGTTCAATGGTCTTGCTTCTATTTTAGCACTCTGTTCCAGCATATCAGATCTGCCAGTTTTCTTCTTTTTTTTCTGCACTAATAAAAATATTCAACATCATGTTTTGTTTTTTTTACTACAGTTTAAATAAATTCTGCACTGATTATTACAGGTTGGTACATGGTTGTAGAGACTAATCAGGGGCAGGAAATAAGCCCTGCAGCCCTGCAGAGTCCCATCATGAATCATGCCAGCACTACCTGCACACTGCACTTCTACTACAACATGTATGGAGAGGGTACGTTATGCGTTTGTGTGTGCTGGAGTTGTAGAGAAAATACCACGTTCAACTCTTCTTTTTCTAAGTTTTTCACTGTGTTTGTGTTGCAGGCACAAACCTTAATGTGCTGCTAAAGGAGGGCTCCAGGACCTCCACACTGTGGTGGTTGACTGGTAACCATGGAGATCTGTGGCAACATGGTGAAGTCATAGTCAGTCGAATTCCTCATGACTTCACTATCCTGTTTGAAGCCACCAGGAACATGAACAAGCATGGACATGTTGCTATTGATGATGTTGGTTTTACCAACTGCTCTCTGCCTGGTAGGCCACCGGCTTTTTATGCTCTTAAACCTCACTGAGCTGATTCCTGTTAACTACATAGTTTGGGTTCCCATATAGAGCCCCAACCTTTGTGTCCTGGAAGCATGTTCACCTGCAACAACAGGGTGTGTGTCGACCCCAACCAGGTGTGTGACTTCAGCGATGACTGCGGGGATCAGTCTGATGAGAATAACTGTGGTGAGATATCACAAATCAAAGTCAAGTCAAAGAGGGTTTATTTGTCACGTGTGCAATTATACACAGCATAATTGTACAGTGAAATGTATTTTTGTACCTGCATCCTTTAACATTAAGAGAAGAAAATCTTAATATTTATGAAATAAAATAAAATAGAACAGAATGGAAGGATGTTGGGATTTTAAATAAGATGATAAAAATAAAAATAGCAGCATACTTGTGTATATTGCTGCTATTTTTATTTTTGTGAAATAAGTAGACAATAAACTAGTTATGTTAATACCTACAGCATGTACAGATTTTTCTTTTTGTTCTGTGTCTTACTAATATCAGATTTAATAAAAGAAGGATGGTTCTACACACTTTTTTTGCCTTCTGTGCTGCTCCTGTAGATAAGCATGGTGTGGTGGAGCGTTGTGACTTTGAGCATGGCCTGTGTTTCTGGGAGGAGAGTGATGTGGACACACCTGAAGCTGAGTGGACACATCAGAAAGGACAGGAAGCCTGGCCCGACTATGGACCTCCCAGAGACCACACACAAAACTCTGCTGCAGGTCTGAGACTACGAGCTGTAAAATATTCCTGATTGAATTAATCCAGATTAACTTCTATACTGCGGTAAGTTATTTATGGATTTTTAACCCCATCTGTACAGGTCACTATGTTACACCTGGGACTCACCTGACTATGAAGGGCCAGACTTTAGAGATTCTCTCTAAAACTTTACTACCCAGCTTCAACTGCACTGTGAGTTTACTGTCTATAAATCAGCATAAAAAATACTGCATTGATGATTCCCTTGCCCTTCCCCAAGTGGTTATTTTGAATTTGACTTACAAATTATTACTCAAAAGTTTTTCTTGAAATAAAAAATCAAAGAAAACCTTTGCTAATCCTTCTGATAAAGGGACGGTAAGACCCTTGATCTATGCTTTGGAGCCTACATGGTTGGTACCAAAACAGGTTGTGTAAATCACTAAATGTTGGAATTTGGAGGGGGTTTTTTTTTTTGTAGTAGTAGTAAAAAAACAACCACTTCTAAAAACTTTGCTTTATACAATCTTTTCCATCTTGATTGCCTCTCTTGAGTTTATTTCTTCTCTTGAAAGGTGTTTGTTAGCCAGCTCTGGAGGCGTAAGTTTAAGACTATTTTAACAAATAAGCATCTTTCTCCTGTGCTTTCCTGTGTTTTGGATCTTTGCAGGGGAGATTTTTCTACTTCAGTTTGAATGATGCTGCAGCAAGACTGACCGTGCAGTCCAGGACACTGACGTCTGGTAGTGGCGACAGATTGTTGTGGCTTAAGAAAACAACCCAGAACTACAGCTGGCAGAGAGCAGAGGTCATGTTCTCCTCTTCAGACCGCAGCAAGGTTTGTGAGAATCACACTAATGAGAAAGAAAAAAGTCAATGAGGAGCACAACTTCAAGTCAACTGACTTTATGTTATATTTTTCTCTCCTTAGGTTGTCTTTAGGTATGAGCTTGTGGACCCTAGTCTTCCCAGGGGGTTGGTTGCATTAGACGACATCTCATTCTCAAAAGAATGCGTTTTTGACCCTGAAAACAGTAAACTGCCTGACACAACACCCACGTCATCCCCCACAACACCCTCTAATCCCTGTCAGGTATGAGGAGCTCCTAACTAGAAGTTAATCTCAAGTTTTCCATAAAGTGCATCTCAGTTCTCATATGTCTGCGTTGCAGGATGGAGAGTTTTTTTGCCAACAGTCAGCTGGGAAAGTGTGTATTCCGGCCACGTTACAGTGTGATTATCATCCAGACTGCCCCCTGGGAGAAGACGAGGTTGGCTGTGGTGAGACATTGCGATGCATTTACCATAATTATTCAGGCTACATGATTGCTTCCACAAGGGTATACCCACAGTAATAGATGGGTTTTCTGTCTATCAAGCGACAATTCTATTAGTTTCAGGTAAATAAAGAATATTATATTATTTATTGGAACATTTTGTGACAGGTTGAGTGAGCAGCAGTTACAGTTCAGTGATGTTGGGTCCAATTAGCATGTGGAGCAAAGGGAATGTCTCCAAAATTAAAAGGGAAGTAGAACATGGTTATTGGTTAATGTGGTAATTAAAGCAAATTGTGAATTACCTATATACATGGTCATTTTAAGTGAAGGTTATTCATAAAATGAGCAGCATGGTGGTGCAGCGGTTAACGCTGTTGTGTTGCTGGTTTGAGTCCAGGCCAGGGAGGTTTGTCCAGTGGCCTTTCTGTGTGGAGTTTGCATCTTCTCCCCATGTATGTGCAAGTTCTTTCTGGTACTCCGGGTTCCTCCCACCCACAAGACATGCATGTTGGGTTAATAGCTATGGTTAAAATGACTGCTTGTCATTTGTAAGTTGCTTTGGATAAAAGTGTCTGCCAGACACTGAAAGCACCTTCTGCATATTAAGTTTAACCTGTGGGAAAGAAAGTAAACTGAACTAAGATCTCTGTGAGGTCAGTGACATACAAGATCTAAAGCATGTGTTGGTCCAAAAGATTTAAAGCATTAGTGTTTCTAAATCAAGGCTTTAACAGACAGAAAGTCATTACAGTGACTGGAGTGTTGTGATTCACTTGACAGTTTGATCAAAACAGTGTTACAATGTTCAATACAATTGAAGATAAAAAGCATGAACCAGTTGAGGTGATTTGCAAAAGTCTATGGCAGAATTTAGCAATAAATTCTACCTTCAAGGAGGTTAAAATGTTCCATTTATGTTGCATTGACTCACTTTAGAGGCTGCAGTTTGTGCTGCTGTTCTCACAGTGTTTTATTAATAAGTATTTCTAAAATCTCACTGATCGCATAAGTGCATAAGTGTATGCAAACTATTGTCTTTTCAGCTTTTTAGTAACATTTATTTGTTTTTAATTCAAGCATAGTGGTGCTTTTTTCCTTTTTTTTAAGATAGAAAGAAGCAGGAAGTAGAGACAGATGGTCGCTTCCTTGAGAAATTTAGAAGCGTGGCTCATACATTGCTATTCAGCGTCAAACTGCCTGATAACCCTCTTTCACCCAGATGAGAGCTTTATAAAGCCTTTTTAATTCCCTTCTTTCCACAGTATCATTACTCTTTCCTGTACTCATCATTTTTAGGTCCCTGCACATTTGAGATTGATCAGTGCCAGTGGACGGACACCAGTGACGGACAGAAGATGTGGCAGAGACAGAAAGCCAGTAACAACACTGAGCCACCCACAGACCACACTACAGTTACTGGTGACTGCTGCTAAAAAAATATAACTGATTTTGTGAACTTTTAATATGTGAATTGATCATGGACTCTTCCCTTCTGATCTATAAAGGTCAGCTTAGTTAAGTGTTGTTGTTTTTTTTGTTCTCAGGCTTCTACATGAGTGTAAACAACAGTCTGGAGTCCACTCTGAGAGAAGCCAAACTCCAAAGCCCCCCGTTACCCCCTTCATCCCCCTACTGCCAGATGCTGTAAGTGATATGTGTTCAGAAAGTTAAACATTTTTGGGCACAAATTGCACAATGCTTCCTCCCCGTAGCCCCCGTCTTTCTGCAATGCAACTCTGCTCCTAATCCGACATTCTCCCCTTCTTCCTTCCTTCTTTCCTAAACCCAGGTTTCACTTCCACATCAGTCGAGAGAGTACTGGGTCACTCAGAGTGCTTATGCAGCAAGCTGAGGGTGGTGAAGCAATCCTGTGGTCACGCAGTCATAACACTGTCTCCCACTGGACTCCAGAGAATCTGCCTGTAGGGCAGCACCAGCAGTCCTACAAGGTGTCTGTTCATGCATCGCTTCAACATTTTAACTATTAGATAAAAAAGGGGGTTTTAAAGAAACTAGTGTTGTATTATCAGTGCACTTTGAATATCTCATGTAGCATTGTCTATTTTATTGGATAGAAAAGCTCAGCCAACATTCTTTGTTGGACTTTTCCTTCTTGTATCCTTCATGTGTAGCTTATCATTACACTCTTAAGATATTTTTTTTATCACTTTTTAGGTTTTCCAAAAACACAAACAATTCAACTAGATGTACAATTAAAAAAACAAGGTTTATCTGTTTAGAAAACTAATGGACCATTATTTCTGGAGGGCAATGATATTTGAAAGTGATTAAAACATTTATTTTATAATAGTTAATTGATCTGGCTGCACGGTGGCGCAGTTGGTTAGCTCTGTGGACTCGCAGCAAAAAGGTTGCCGGTTCGAGCCTCAGTTGGGGGTCGAAACGGGAATCTTTCTGTGTGGAGTTTGCATGTTCTCCCCATGTTAACATGGGTTCTCTCCGGGTACTCCGGCTTCCTCCCACAGTCCAAAGACATGCACCTTGGGGATAGGCTGATTGGAGACTCTAAATTGCCCAAAGGAGTGAGTGTGTGTGTGCATGGTTGTCTGTCTATCTGTGTTGGCCCTGGATGGACTGGCGACCTGTCCAGGGTGTACCCCGCCTCTCGCCCATTGACAGCTGGGATCGGCTCTAGCCCCCCCGCGACCCCGCTCTGGGAACAAGCGGTAGAAAATGGATGGATGGATGGATGTTATACTGGTCTAGTTAAGTTATTATCATTTCATTATCTTAAATAAATATTAATAAGCTAGTAGGAATTTACTCTAAGTTAGTAGAGTTAACATTAACATCAATTAATGTTTCTAAATATGTTTGCAGGCACACCCCATAATGCTAAGCTATTGCACTTATTTTAAAGTTACTACATGAATCATAAAGGTATTTTTAGGGTTTATTTTAAGTTTACACACATTCTAATTGCAGGAAAAAAAAACACCCAACAGCTTCCTAGTACACATAACTTTAATATATATACTAATGACTAATTTTGGCAAACAAATCCTTACACATTTTTTCTTATTTGTGGCATTTTTTTTATTAAAAACATGAATATTTAAATTAAGATTCACAAGAAAAGATTTCAAACATAAATCTGTGAATGCTGTGTGAATGCCAATACAACGCTGTTAAAAAAAATGGCATTTTTTTTCAATGTTTTTGCATAAAAAAATCATTTGAAACCTAGAAAATAAAACAAAAGGTTCTTAAGAAATTAATATATAATAAAGATTATGACTCTAACCTTACAAATCAAATCTTCTCACTTATACAGAAAGTAAAAAAAAAATGTTGTCTAACTACAGGAAATAAATAGTACTAATTGGCCCAAGCTCTTAGAAATCGACACTTTATTTCAACTTTGGATTGTCCCATAAATTACAGAGGTGATATCCTGGAGTACAGGAATGGATCTATGCTACATTACCTCATGCTTACGACATTTTATGGACTTACAAAGCTGATATATTGCTCACCCCTAACGGGGATCCATCTTGCCTGACAGACAATGGAGCTATAGAAAGACATAAAATCCTATCAGAGTTTCACCATTCGGCTGTAATTAGAAAAATAATGAAACATGCCAATGTGCATATTATTGAGGGCAAGAAATGTGAATGAGATTCTAATTGATGCTAGTTAATGAAGAAAAATGCATTTTGCTTTTTAAGGTACCTGATTTTTCATTATTTTATTCCAAATGAAGCCATTGCATTAATATTTATGTTTGAGGTGTGTGAATGTGTATATGATAAGATTAATATAAGAATATGAGCCTTATTTTCCCCACTTGATGTACCCAATGATATCGTTGAGTCTCATAGCTGTTCTTTGTTCTACCTAAATTGTGCATGCAGTATACTATTAATAGCAAAGATGCTTTGAGCCCTCTTTCACAATGAATATTTTGAGTGACAAGATCAAGCATAATAAAAGGCCCTAAATTACTCAGTTTGATAAAAGTATGCAAAATATCACAAATACAAGAATTGTTCAAACAGAAATGTGATCCCACTTACACTTATAAATGATAATTGTACAGTTGTACAAACATGTGCAAGAGAGTCACAAGGAAGATGCTGTCCCTCTCTGTGATAAAATAATTTCCCTTTCTGGGAGCTGAAAAGGTCAAACTGAACAAAATGAACATCAACCAAAGATGATTTTCAATCTTTTAAAGTAAAATGTCTCAATTTTCAAAAGCCAGACCTTGAACTTGGAAGGTGACAAACAGTTCCAGGCTCCAACCCATCACCTTAACTCTACAGCTAGCTTTAAAAATCACCAATTTATCTGATGTCTGTCTTATCAGAGAAAAAAAAATCCCCTTGGCAGTGGTGGGAAATTCAAGACTTGCTCCAGATTGGTTGGTCAGTACTGTGTATTGCTTTAGGTGAATGATATCTTTATTGAGCCTTTGCAGTTAAATCAGAAATCTTAGATTTTAAGATAGCAGCCAAGGCAAAGTACCGCTTATCTACCAAGTAGGTTTATTTTTAGAGCACTGGTGTATAAATATTTATTGATTCAATTTACTTCTTTCTAATTATTTTCTCATTTAGAGAAAATTTTGGTGGATGGTGAAAAAAAGTCGAAATGGATGAATTCTTTTCAATTAAATCTCAAACTTGCTACACCCACTTTTTGTTAAGGTGCTGATGTACATCTATGCAAATATGCAATACTGTTACACTTATTAAACTTAATCAGATAGCAGGAAGCAGGATGATAATGTAACCTAATCCAGTGGAAGATATTTTGAACACTTTAACTCTGATTTACAATATTCAGAGAAGCCACGCTTATTTTTTGATGTTATATTTTATTAAAAAGGGATGCATATCTCATATTAAATCAAATATTTACAACTTACTCTGAGTAAAATGTGAAAATAAAAACTGAAGTTGGTAAAAACAAACAAACAAAATAAAAACAGTAGTATTTCATCCAAAGTGCTGTAGACATCATCACCCATACTGACCTCTATCCCAATCTCCACCAGCTCAGACACATATGAAACTATTTTTTCACTTTGCACTTTGAGGACAAGTCAAAGTCAAACCTATAGCTCATTCCACGTGTGGGTGTCTCAATTCATTTTCTCTCGACTTCCAATTTAGAGACGTAAAAAAAAAACGTAAACCCCATGGCAGTGACCTCTGCTGTTGGGCCATGAATAATGGGGACTATTAGTTGCGAGGTATTGCACTCTGAGAAAACTAGTCATTTCAGTTACAGGGTTGTTTGAACATGGGATGAAATGACATATATTTTGCATCCAGTCTAAAACGTGTCCCATATATGTGGAAATACTTTATGTCATACAGATACAGACAGTTCTTTCCTCTGATTAAATTATTTTTACAAAATGCTATTGTGCACAATAATGTGCGCCGTAATAGTAACACTGTGGCTCAAGGTAATTTGAAGTTAACAAAACAACAAATCTAAATATACATGAAACTTCACTGACTACATTCTTTCAGATGAATTGGTCCATGGAAAATGAGACACTTATCTAGTTTGGGAAATTGGCTGCTAAAAACATGAAGGGGGAATTACTCACCCATCTCAGTCAGAGAAAGGTTTATTTCCAAGCCCCTCCCTCAAATTATTCAAATCAAAACACAAATTAAGCACAATTAACACAGTGCTAAAATGATCCAAGCCAACTGATATCAAATCATTACGAGTCACCTCAACCACAGCTTTTCTCTTTCTGCCACGTTGTCACTGCCTGTTTCGTTCTACTTCAATGGGCTCTCACTCAAAGTAAACTTCACACTCCATTAATTAATTCATCACCTAAAAGCAGAGTATTGATTTTCAGTAATGGCTTTACAAAACTGTTGGACACCTAGCTGCAGGGATAATTAAAAAGAGTGAGTATTTGCAATAAATCAGCTTTAAAAGGGTTAAAAGTCTCTGAGGTCATCAAGGAAATAGCATGCAATATCAACAAACAGGTTGTAATATCGCCCAGTCATTAAGGACACCAAAGGACAGCTTTTACAACTGTTATTTTTACACTTTCTTTTATACCATAGTTACATCAACCACAGTGAGCTTAATGGGTGTCATGAAACATAGTTAGGGAATTGGATTATCACAGAACAAACTAAGTGTCTGAATGTTGGAAGGTAATTGATTAAATCTTGTCACAAATTATATGAATTATGGTAATTTTGTTAGTGCTGATTACTCCCAGACATAAACGAGTTTGCAAAATTGGTATTTCAGTGATTTAAACAAGTGTTAAACATCATTCATAACATGTTAGCATGCACATTTTAAATTAACTTCTTTATTTTTTTAAGAATTTGTTTTGTTTGAAATTCGACTTTTTCTGCTTCTGCAGAGTTCTGAAATCACTTTGATTTTCACATCCACTCTTGATAATCTTCCAGCAGAATAACTACCATCACCAACTGTTAGTAGAAATATTTTTCATCTTTGTTGATATATAAGGGTTAAATTTTGGTCTCATCATGAAATTAAACTTTGTTCCTGAGGACTTTTTCTCACCAAACGCTTCAGCTGCAGGTGTTCCTCTAGTTAAAACAGTTTGAGAAAAGTTTAGCTAAATTTTCTGATTTGGGGATATCATAAAAGGGCAGCGATTAATGGTTGAGATAATTTAAGGACTGAAAGTCACTGAGTATTAGCCCGTCAGTCTTTCTGCATTACAATCACTGAAGAATGTCTCAGTATTGTTCTATTGCTCAGAGAACAAAACATGTAAAACGCCTAAAACGTTGGACGTTCACACTTGTTATTGCGTTATACAAAGATCACTGGCTGTAATATTCTACAAACGCTTTATTTAATTTTTATTTTTTCAATTTTTATTACTTCACTGGTTGGAGATTTGTTATATTTAACAACTACACAGTTGAGTGTATGGAAATTTATGAATAAACTGTTGACTAAATAAATAAACTTGCTATGCCTTGCCTTGCCTAAACTGTTGACTTTGACAGTGTGTTTAGAAAACTGCCTAATTTGACATTACTGCATCTATCCGATGCAATGATGTCAAATTATTGACACTGGTGATACCTCTCGGTTAGGAGATAACTGTATTATTTTTTTTAACAAAAATTAAAGCAACGCAAATCCTGAGAACAAAATATTCTCAATGAAAGCAGGTGCTATATGATCAATTCTTTTTAACACTTCTATCATGGTGGTTGGTAATCCAACAAGGTGAACTTGTCATTGAGAGGATGTAAATGTATGCATCCAACACCTTATATCACAGTAATCACAGCCTACTACCACTGGGGCAAAACCTGTGATTTAAGACAGGAGACTGTTTTATAACACACTTTAAATTTCTTTCTCACTCACTGTCTCCCACCCCTTCCACCCATCATGTTATAGCTCTCCTTTCTATGCTCTCAACATTGCCCTATTCCCTCTTTCTTTCCCTCTCTCACACACATACAGCGACACAAACGCACACTTTCATTGCAAGGAAGAGTATAAATCTCACTAGTATGCCAGACTGGGCCATAGACACCATAATTACTGAACATCAAATGAAAGAATTAGTGTCTCTTTTCTCATTATCATGCAAGACTTGCAGGTCCTCTGCAATTTCTCAGCTTACCTCTACTTTACACCTCTAGTAGGCTACATAGATGCTACATGCTGCCCCTCTATTACTAACAGCACTAACATAAGTGCAACACTTGCTGATACACATATTGCACTGTTATTGTTTACTATCACTGGGTGACCCCTGCCAGTTTGCAACTGCATTGATAAAATGTCATTGTAAATAACTAGGCAAATTGCAGAATGCATCATTTTCCAAAAAACAAATTCAGTAGAAATGCATAAACATTTCTTGTTCAGAATTAACATTTTCCTTTACATCCAATTTGCAAACCATTTCTGTTATTTACAGTAGTCTTAGTTCTTTTGTGGATATTTTTGTTGCATTTCTCTGCCAGTGTTAATCCAGTTGCATAACATTTAGCATATTAACTTTTAATACTGTTGTTTTCTGTATTTAAAAATAGTTTATGTTAACCTGATATGACATTCACTTTAAAAAATGTATATATTTTGAAATGATCAAAGCATAAGAAATCCTGTTTATTCAATACTTTAGATGTCCATCCATCCATCCATTTTCTACCGCTTGTCCGGGGGGGGGGGGGCTGGAGCCAATCCCAGCTGTCAACGGGCGAGAGGCAGGGTACACCCTGGACAGGTCGACAGTCCATCACAGGGCCAACACACACAGACAAACAACCACGCACACACACTCCTATGGGCAATTTAGAGTCTCCAATCAGCCTATCCCCATGTTTTTGGACTGTGGGAGGAAGCCAGAGTACCCGGAGAGAACCCACGCTAACACGGGGAGAACATGCAAACTCCACACAGAAAGATTCCCAGTTTGACCCCAACCCTCGAACCGGCAACCTTCTTGCTGTGAGGCCACAGTGCTAACCAACTGTGCCACCGTGCAGCCGCTACTTTAGATGTCTTTCAATTTAATTCTGAGCTCTTCTTTTACTAATTTCATTACTGTCATTGTCCAAAATATCATTTTAAATGTACTTGGGACAGTTTGTGCATTTTCAAAATAAGCCAGTTTGTTTTTTTAGATATATATTTACTTACCTGCTAACTTTGTGACGAGTGAAAAAAAAATGACAGGTTTACAATTTTTCTTTGCAGTCACAACTGCACAAACTGATTATTTCAATCTTAGTTACACTCACTTGTAAATGCTTCAAGTCATGAGTAAAGTACACCTGATCACATGGTAGCGATTCCTACGATCCTAACCCTGGTAGGATGTAAACCGTCCTAAAAGATTAAAAGGTTGAAAAAAGAGTTGTAAAAATTGTCCTCCGGTTTTGGTCCCATATGTTCTAAAAACCTTTGAAATCTCCCAACTTTTTGTGTTCAGAACACACTAAATAATGTACACAGCCACATAAACACATTTTGTTTTTCATGTCACAAGGTTTTCTTCCTTTAACGAACTACTTTCCCCTGCTGATAATCCATAGGCATTAAATACACAGACAAGTTTCCAAACTAAACCAAATCCATAATACCTAAATGTATTTTTAGTCAAAAATGTTTTGAACATGTATGTTCCTGCTTTTCAGTCACATTGCATAACAACCCTGCCAGACAAAAATAAGACAACAAAGAGACACATGTGTGCAGGCTAAAAGACAGAATGACAAGTGAAAGAAGGAATTTGTACAGTTCTTGTCTGCTCTTCATATAATAAATTACCTGATATGAATCAGCCATGTTCAGAAGATCAACATTACAATGAATGTACACATATTGATGAGGGTTATTTCTTTGTAGCACCCATGATTAATTTCAAAGCAATGTGTTTTAATAAACATCTCAGTCCTTTTTTCACCATATTGTCCTCATTTGCCTGAAAAGGCAGAACTCTGCAGTCACTATTCCAAGAAAAAGCCTTTAATTTGATTATTTATTGGGTTACAGTGTTTGCTACAGTGCCAAAAATGCATTGCAAACTTTAACCATTTTAAGGCAAACAAGTTTATTGACAAGACATTTGGTTTATCATGACTAAAACAGCAGCAAAACAGTATGTTGAGGATGTTTTGACAAAAGAGCCATTTTAAAGTAAATAATGAAATAATTTTATTTTAAAATAAGTTTTAGCAGACCTTTGACTGGCAAACTGTCCATGATGCCCTGTCCCCCGCCCCCTTGCCCATTGATTGTTGGATGGGCTTGTTGTATATATTACTTCTGCTAGTGTAGATACACTTTTGCCCTGTTAAATATAATACATCCTTTTCAATTCTGAATTATTTTTAATACCCAATATCATTTATGGGTCTACCAGACTGGCTGAGGAACAAAATAACACCACACAAGGGCATTAAAAAAGAAGCAAAATGGAATATGAATTGCTTTTAAAGCCTTGCAAACAGGAGTTGCTTAATCTGATAGAATACAAATTTACATATTACATATACCCCAACACCAAAACAAACCAAAAATCTAGCTTGCATAGTGCATGTGTCTTGGATCAACTGGCATGGCCAAAAATCTTAAAATCTGCAGGCTGAATAACCCCAATCATAAGTTCACTGTGCACACTCAGCAACCGGTGTGCAATTCAACACCTGTGACAATAATAAAATACTCCTTTCCTTGTGCTTTCCTCTCACCTACCATTGCTGTCAATTACTATTCCATAGATGGATGGAAAACTGCATGTCTCAGCAGTCTGAGAGCCATCTACACTCAAACATATCCCAAGGTTTTGATGGCAGAATCATTTGAAAAGCTTGAGGTTGTAGCAATGGAGGATGGTTCCCTGTGGGATAACAGGCCATACAAATGACTGCCTTAAAGTACTAACTGAGCATAACAAGCCCCTGGAGTTGAAGTAAAAATAAGAAAAAGGACAAGTAGAAATTTTAGCATGAGTTGGATGGAAGCAAATAAATAATGTAGATTAATAATATTGTGGAAATACTGTGGGAGTCGCTATGTAACTGTCACTGAACCGAATTTTTCCCATGACAGAAAAATGTATGTATTTAACAAAGACTTGGGGTGAATATCTGTTTTGGTTCACCTGATATATGAGAGTTTGATAAAAAGAAAAGCAACACATTGATCAGAGAAAATACTAGAGAAAAGATTAAATTTACATTGTTGTGAATAACTGTGACAGTAACTTTGTACATCATCAGTTTTTTAACAGTTAAAACAGAACATCATATGGTAACATGTTCAAAATATGTGACTTTTGTTTTACTGTTGTGTAGAACATCAAACTTTGTTTAATTACTGAATTGAATGTGTGTGTGTGTGTGAGTAGTACGTACATGTGTGTATGAACAATTCCTTCCTCTATAAACAATGTTCATTGTAAATTTCTGCCTGACATAGTAAATAGCTATGAATTTATTGCCCACATAAAATGTACTTACATTCCAGTAGTGCCATGATGACTGTCCAGAAGCTTAAACTGAGAATTCATTACCATATAAAATGCTTAGCCATTATTTCTTTCTCCCTGTTTACATTATAGCATTGGATCTGTATATATAAACCTAATTGACATTGATTCCACAGTAAGCAGTTGGAGTCCTGCCCATAACACAGTTGTTTCCTCACCACTTGACAGTCAATTACAGCTTCATGAATAAACAAGTTTGGTTAGCATCTAACCACACTACCTTTCATGAACCACCTCCCATCAAGTTCAGTTATGACTGAAATGCATCAGTAGTTAGCCATTAAATATAACTTTTTTTTATGATAATCTTTTAATAGATGCTTATGTTCACACAACTAAATTAATTTAATTATCTACTACAAGAATTAATCTAATTATTTAATGGTTTTTTATTTAATTAATCTTGATTAAACACAATTTAATTGCATAATTGTAGTCACCCCCCGAAAAACTTTTTTTTTTTGTTGAACAAAAAAAGACATACATTTAATTGCATTTATAAACAGTTATAAACAGTAGCATAAAATATAATAAAAATGTAAATATTTTATATAATATATAAATATATAAAATATAAAAAGGTATCTGGCTAAAATTGAACAGACCTAAAGCTAAAATGCCACTATAAGTACTTTAACCTAACAGTCACAGCTGTTCTCTAACATTTTACTACTGTACATGTCTGCAACATTTTACAGGACTTTAAATGTTTTAAATTTTCCTTCCACACTATTCCTATTCCTTAATAGGCATTAATATCTGATGTTTAACCAGTCCTGGATCAACCACCAGCAGCTTTGGACGTTTAATTTTTTAGAGCAGATGTGATCATCTCCTGTTAAGTGTTTTAGGAGCCAAAGGCAGCACCTGCTTGTTGACATAAGGCTACAATAGCTAAGTTGTCAAAATTGTCCCCGGATGTCTGCATCAATATAACAGTGTACTGAGAAATTATGCAGTCATGCAGTTTTTTGTTTCTTTGGAACACGGCCATTAATCTCTTTCTTACAGCAGTAGTCGTGCAGAGCGTCATCAATGCCCATTTTATTGTATTGAAAATCTAATGTTAATCAAGTTACCGCAATAAGATAAAACCCAGCTTCATTGTACAGGCCTCTGGTGAGATGCTTATGTAGATTTGTAGTAATTTCGCTCTTTCGGATGATCTGAGTGACTAGAAGCATGTAGATTCTGAATAAAACCCAGCTTCATTATACAGGCCTCTGGTGAGATGCTTATGTAGATTTGTAGTAATTTTGCTCTTTTGGATGGTCTGAGTTACTAGAAGCATGTAGATTCTGAATAGCACTGGCCCCAAAATAGTCTTGGAGAACTCCATCCATCCATTATCTACTGCTTGTCCCTGAACGGGGTCGCGGTGGGGCTGGAGCCAGTCCCAGCTGACATCGGGCGAGAGGCGAGGTACACACTGGACAGGTCACCAGTCCATCACAGGGCCAAAACACACAGACAACCATGCACACACACACACACACACACTCACTCCTATGACCAATTTAGAGTCTCCAATAAGCCTATCCCCAAGGTGCATGTGGGAGGAAGCTGGAGTACCCGGAGAGAACCCACGCTAACACAGGGAGAACATGCAAATTCCACACAGAGAAGTTCCTGGTTGGATCCCCACCCCAGCCGAGGCACGAACCAGCAACCTTCTTGCTGTGAGGTCACATTGCTAACCAACTGCGCCACCATGCAGTCAGTCTTGGAGAACTCCAGTAATTTTAGGCCACTCAGATTTTTTTGATAATCCAAGTAATCTCTGTTAAGTCGGACCCATTGTAATGCCAGAAATGCCTACCCAGTTTTTTAACCAATTTAGTCAAATGCAACAGATTGCAGCACTGAGTGTACGGGCACTGAACCGTTGCCCTCAACAGTAACAGAGAAGGCATCAGAGTTATATTTTAAGGTGCAATCTTTTTTTAGTACTTTTTAAAGGTTCTTATTAACAGAGGAGAATGTTTTTTTTTCTTTAGTTTTTTTTTTTTTTAACACCGACTTCCTTGGGTTTTCTAGCAAGTCCTACAGTGACAGCATAGAGCAATCTGGTCAGCTGCAATCCTGTCAACCAGGACCAACTGCTGTTAGCTAGCTGCTAACATAACAGGATACTCAAATGGCTCCACTTGCCTCTCTGTCCGACCTGGCTGAAAAATAGCCAAACAAAAGACACAGATATAAAATTTGCTTTGAATCCAAGAGGCTGAGATCGGGATGAATACTACTATCGTTGACGATCTACAACTGGAGTCCAATGTTAATAAAGGGGAGGCTGCTGGAAGCCTAATAACATTATGGCTGTCCCCCCACTTTCCACCCTTGGGTGACCAGTTTAAGCCCAGCAGCTCACACCTCAAGTTTTTCCTTCCCCAATACCCAAGCGCCGCATCTGCAGCATGGTTAGTGTTCTTTACACCCGCTCTGCAGCAAATTTTCACCTGCTGCCTCAGGTAAAGCCTCTAATAAAATCCTCTCCAATCACTCTGATAATTAGAGACTTAATTGTGAGAAATATGCTGCATGGTTAGCTAAAGCTTGAGATTACATTGTTGTGAAGTGGAACTACACAAATAAAGCTGTTTTCAATTAAATGATTAATATTAGCAATGGTATCAGAAAAGAATGTCAGTCTTGTATTTTTTCCGAGCTGGGTTATGAAAATCATCAGTCTCTCTTTATAGATATCATAGTAAATCTGCAACTTTGTTTTCTACCACACTCATTCAGATTTTTACATTTGTTTAATTATTTTTTTGGAAAAGGATGGAGTTTTGTTTGAAGAAAAATTGATGGCCAAGATACAGTTATCATGTTATCATTGGGTGCTGAGTCTGCACTCAGCACTCGGGAAGCCTTAGTGATTATGTCATGTGAAGCAGTCTCCCACTGGTATTATCTCCCAAACTGGCCTTGGATGAGACAATCAAAGGATTACGGAAGTACCTTTATGGTGATGGAAAACCTAGTGCATCCAGTTTCCTCATTAAGGATAGAGATATTAGGTCCTGCCTCTAGTGTTAGCCCTTTGAAAGGGTCCATCGTCCACTATCTGGTAGTAATTTAGAGAAATAAGTAAACAATAATTTAGTGTATTTGATGGATTCTAGATGAATTCAGTGGAAATTATGTCTATAAACAAAGTGGCAAACATGTTAGTAAAATATTATCTTGAGAGTGAAACTAATCTCTAAATCTTGACTACAACCAAAAAAAGATTTCTGCAAACGAATTAAGCAAATCCAGTGCTGAAATAATGGGAACTGTGGTCCTTTTATGGCTAATGAATATTAACCTCTGCCAAGGAGGTTATATGTTCTTGCCATAGTTTGTTTGTTTGTTTGTCTGTTGGCAACATAACTCAAAAAGTTAGTGATGGATTTTGATGAAATGTGCAGGATATGTTGGGAGTGTCACTGGGAACAAATAATTAACTTTTGGTGGAGATCCGGAAAAGATCCTGGATTCTGGATAACTTTGAAATTTTCAGTAACATTATAGTGTTGCTTGGCGGAGGTCTGTGCTCTTGGAGTGCTTTTCTATCTATCCATCCATCTATCCATCCATCCATTTTCTACCGCTTATCCGAGGTCGGGTCGCGGGGGCAGCAGCCTAAGGAGGAAAGCCCAGACTTCCCTCTCCCCAGACACATTCACCAGCTCATCTGGGGGGATCCTGAGGCGTTCCCAGGCCAGCTGAGAGATGTAATCGGTCCAGCGTGTCCTGGGTCTACCCCGGGGCCTCCTCCCACAGGGACGTGCCTGGAACACCTCACC
>JBAMHV010000006.1:17708328-17721554 GCA_037177535.1 Pseudomugil gertrudae | reverse complement strand
GACTCCAACCCTCACTGGAAACGAATCCGACTTACTGCCGGCAATGCGGACCAAGCTCTGACACCAGTCGTACAAGGACCGAACAACTCGAACAAGGGGGTCTGGTACCCCATACTCCCGAAGCACCCCCAACAGGAGCCTCCAAGGGACACCGTCGGATGCCTCTCCAAGTCCACAAAACACATGTACCATCTGAGCCAACTCACCACCAGGTGGTGATCGGTCAACAGCTCCGCCTCTCTCCTCACACGAGTGTCCAGGACACGCGTCCTCAAGTCCGACGATACGACTACAAAGTCGATCATCGAACTGCTCTTGGAGTGCTTTTCTAGTTGAACAATATTTTTTCTACAAAGCAGAACAACCTTATTAACTTACTCATCCCGCCATGGTAATATCATACACATATTTCATAAAACTGGATGGGAAACCGTTAAAAGTTAAAGTAAAAAAAATGTTTTAATATATACTTTTTTTTAAACTGGGGGCATAATATGTGACATAATTATAGTAGGAATGAAGTGTAATTCTATTATTTTTATAGATTGAGCCCAGAGGGAGGAGTTGCATCAATTCCCTTATCAAGGTTAGCAACATTAGGTTGTACCCCTGGATTCAGCCTTTGGAAAGGGTCCATCGTCCAGTGTGAGTGTGACTGGGTAATGCCCAGATACTGTCCTGTGGACCCAGCAGCTGCAAGGATGTCTTATGGGTCCAATATATTGTTGCAGATAGGCTGCAGAGGGGCATAGTGGTTTGCACTGTGACCTCACAGCATGAAGTTCACTAGTTAAAGTCTTTGCTGGGGGGAGATTCAAACAGTGAACTATCTGTGTGGAGTTTGCATGTTCATGTGTATGTATGGGTTCTTTCTGGGTACTTTGGCTTCCTCCCACCTTCCAAAGACATGCATGTTAAGTTAATTGGTCACTTTAAAATGCCATAGGAGTATGTGCGAGCATGAGTGGTTTCTTTACGTTGGCCCTGTGGTGTACTGGCAACCTGGCCTGGTTGTATCCTGTTGCTCCCCTGCTAATTGCACCTCCTGGTTTTAAATTGCAATATTTTATGCTATACTGATGTCAGATGTATAACTAATAAAAATATATCCAGGTCTATTTGTCTTGTATTGTTATGTGTACAGTTGCAATCTTTTGATTGGATTAAACTGTATTGAAAATTAATTAATTACATATTTCTCCAGTGGAAAACCTAAGATTATATATGTTTCAGAAAAATGTTGATATGCGTAGGACATAAATAAAAAAATTGATATAAATATAATAAATATTTAAAATAAATTCATTTTCTTATAATTTTTCTCAGAATAAGCAAATAAATGTATTTTAAAAAAGAGCAATGCATTCATTTTTTATGTAGTACCTGGAATCATTGCCACATCTGTTCTTTCCACCCTGATTTTGCAGAAATCCTAAAATCCTTACACCTATATAATACTTTAACTAGCTTAAAGCTATGAAACTAGATTCAACTTTCACCTTCTAAGGTATAAACCTCATCCATCAAATCCAACAGGACATCCCATTAACTCATTGATTGTTCAAATACAGAATCCTGCCTGGTAGAATTTTTACCTTTTGTGGCACAAAGGTTCAATGAACAGGAGCTGGTTAAAATGAACTAAATGTGTATCACTTTAGATTTTTCCCACAAAGGGGATGACGGATGACTGTTTTTCTGCCTGACTGCCTCTGTGGGTTAAGACAAAGGGCTTTATGATGCATGGACATCCTTCGTTACTAATTAACCTTCATACTACACTAATTAATTAGATTCTAGCAAGGTCAAGCTTTCTAAATGGGACAATTAAGCACTTTACTCCTAAAGTGTAGCACATTAAAGACCCTAACAAAGAAACTCCATAAATGTGCATTCATAACAGGAAAACTGTAACATTTTGATTTTTTTCTTTTTTTAAGTGCAAGCTTTAATTGTTCACGTGTTTTGTAGCAAAAATTAAAGTAACAAGTAAAAAGAACATTGAATTGTTAAAATATATGCTTTGCGTCTTTTTTGAATAAGCACAAATGTAAAAATGTACAAGAATAGATTAAATCTGACAGATAATAAGACAATAAGATAAAAAATGCAATTACCAAAATGAAAAAAAAATAATGTGTACAAAATGTCCAATGAGGTAACATAGTAATGTGGTGATATTAGGATGCTGTAGGCCCAAGAATGTTTTAACAGCACATCAGAGATTTTTCTAACTATGCCAGTAGTGGGAAAGCATAACCACAAATTTCACTTCCAATTTCTATCAAGGACAAACAGATACTTTATGAAGAGATGAAGAAAGAGTGAGAATGAAGAAATTAATTCTGCATGACTACACATACACATTTCCACTAGCAGGCATAATGACCTGTAAGTCAAATATAATGACCTTAGCTTGCTTATGTTCAGGAGAAAAGAAAAGAATTCAAACAAAGATGCAAACCAATAAACAAAGCTCTCACACACACAAAAACACTTCCTGTCTTCTTTCAATACAAAAACACACGTATATGCAAAGAATGCACATGACAATTGGGCTCAGACAGGTATCATTTAAAAGAATATTCTTGCCGTGCACTTGAGCTCATATCTGTCTAACTATGTGGAAACAACCAAATGTGGCAGCCAACTGGTGCCCACCCTCAGGCTATCCCTGTACTTGGTTTAAGTAAATCAAATTCTATTGTTGTGGTGTGAATATATGTAAGTTCTGCAATGTGTGCGTGTACTTTAGAGAAGCTAGAGGCAGAAGCACCTGATCAATATTGAAAGTTGAGAAACTGCATCCACTTTATTTAAAGTATGAATAACAACTACCCTCTTAGTGGAGCTTATAAAAACTTCACATGGTAAAATATTCATAATCAGGAAATATATTTCGGAGGCTATTTTGATCTGATTATTTTTCACAAGTATAAAGTCATAAAGTGTTTTTTGAACTTTATCCCCAGTGAGTTGCTTCAGAATCATTTGTCCCCGTACACTAAATCTGATCTACTCT
Organism: Pseudomugil gertrudae; assembly: GCA_037177535.1. NCBI lineage: Eukaryota > Metazoa > Chordata > Actinopteri > Atheriniformes > Pseudomugilidae > Pseudomugil > Pseudomugil gertrudae. The sequence goes on along the minus strand of JBAMHV010000006.1, from coordinate 17,718,532 downwards.
GAATGTCAGAGGATGTTTTTTTTTCAGCAGAATTTTTCTTTGCAGGGAAAAATAAATAAACAAAACACAAAATAAATGTACAATAAATAGTGATTTAAGAATTATATAATGTCACTGTTTTTAAGTGATAACTAATTGCAGTATAACCAGCAGTTTGGTGCATTTGTGTACTGTTAACATTGATGTTAGAATACTGATTAACTCAAAAAAAATGTTACTCAGTATTTCACAGTCAAAACACTTTTATTAATAGTTAAGACAAAATATTAGTTGTACATTAAAATATTCATTTTGTAAATATTAAAGTATTTATAAGAACTACTTTTTCTTTTCACAACAGTCATCCAAATCATATTATTTGAAGGAATTATATATTTTGATTCAATTCTTATAAACTAAAGTTATATAATGTTTTTATAATGTATGTCATTTTTAAAAAATATATATTTATGTGATTCTGACATGAGTCAACAGGTCAAGTTAAAAATACTGTTGTTAAAATTATTATTTTTTCTTTAGAAAACTGAATTTTGTGGAACAAAAATAATCAAAATGCTTCCTATGGGGTAAAGCTATTTTTTGTGATGTAGAGGTACAGTTGCAGAGATGGAAACATGTCAGGAGGATACAACACCTCTATGGGTGTCAGCAGGATTTTCTGATTGAAAATTTTGCCTGTTTATATTTTAAAGCAGAATTACCAGGCACTATGAATTTATATAAACACATTAAGTATTCTAATAAAATACAACCAACTTTCATTGCCCATTGGAGTAAGTGTGAGTGAGCATGGTTGTTTGTCTGTGTGTTGTTCCTGTGATGGACTGGTGACCTGTCCAGGGTGTACCCCGCCTCTCGCCCAATGTTGGCTGGGATTGGCTCCAGCCCCCGGCTAACCTGTTCATGGAATAAGCGGTAGAAAATAGATGGATGGATGAACTGAATGTAACTGAACACATTAAAGTTACTCCTGAGGTTCTGGCAGGGTTTTTTTTTTCCTGGATTTACATTTAATCTTTTTGTTAATTATCTACTTTACAGGGGGTTAAAAAAATCTCTGGCATGATTTGGTTCGGACTTGATTATTTTGAAAACCTGTTGAACTGGGTCAGGCTCAGGCCCAAACCCGTCGGGCTCAGGCCAGACTCGGGCCCAGAAAATAGGCCCGTGCAGGACTCTAGTATGGACGAGCCTTTGTCCTATTATCTTAGATCCTTTACAGAAGACATACATGTAATCTAAATGAGCCATAGATTTACTAAATGCATGTTAAAATGTATGTCCCTTTTCACAGTTTAGCCAGACTACTCCTGAGTTTGTCCCAATATATATTTTTTCAATACAGATTTCTTTCTAACTGTGCTTTGTCATCTCTGTCTGAGGCAACGTCACGGGGTGGGCGGGGAAATATGAGGGCTTCTCTGGCTGCTCAGTGTGGACGGGGTGGATGAGCGAGAGGAGCTGAGAGCAAGCCATAATAAACCGTTCTCAGTTGCAACCTCACAGCAAAAAATGAGTGTTATGACACAACTACAATGCATGTTGCGAAATGCATCTTACTATAATAAATGTGCATAGCAAATGTGCGTAGCATCCAGAAAGGGTTAGTATTAGACTGCTTGCGTTTTCTGGCAACTTTTATAAGCCATTACATTCCCGCTGTGGTGTTTCACCTGCTCTTTCATTTTTTCCAGAGCTGCTCAGAGTTGGATTTGTTTATTTTCATAAATAACTTCTTAGCCACTACTGTACCTTTCAGGGAGATCTGATCCAGGTCAGTTCAGGTGGTGTCACACAGATTTAAGGCTGCAGCATCACCTAACTCCCATCCCGCTTTTCTGCTTCATGTTAGTCAAACAGGTGAAAAAAAAATGTGATAATAACAGATCACAATGACATACAAACAAAATTCCACCATGTTGCATATTTTAAAACTCATTCCAGTTTTAATAATTCCCATATGTGTTGTTCTTCACCGTACCAGTGGTCTAACAAGCAGTTGTCTTCATTTTAAACTAAAACACTATATACAGTACTGTGGACAGATTATCTTCTCTGGGTATTTTTCTGGGTGAGAATTTTATTTGTTGCCCTCCTACTACATCTCAAAATAATTTTAAAAACTCACAGCTCCTCACTCCAAATGGCAAATACTCACCTAGGAGGCAAGGAATCAATGTCCAGAGATGCATATGTATGGATGTGAGATTGTTATTTGACGTACTGTATATTTACTAGTGTCAAACTTGTAGACTTTTACAGAGCTTCTGAGAAAAAAATGGCAGCAATTGGACAGATTTACAGTATGCCTTTCAGGGTGAAAAAGTAACACCACACTTTATTCTTTCTCTGCTGATTCTCATTTAGCAACAGACAGCAGCTCAAAGCAGCTGGTACCAGTGCAACTTGAAGTGGCACTTTCAACAGCTGCTACAATCTGCAGCAAGCCATAGCATGCCGGAGGTGCTACTACAGGCCAGCGTGACAGTGCAAATGACTCAGATTGATCCGGTTCAGGACTACCTTGGTCTTCCACCACTGCACTGAGCAGCTGAAGGTATTCTGGAGGGAAAAAAGTTCTCCACCTGACTTCTCTGTGGTGTAGGTACCTTTTGAATGTGTATGGCTTTCCATGAATTCGGTGACTGCTGAGCTGAGCTGTTGTCACTTAATATTTTAGGCCCGCCCAGTCCTGATAAGCAAAATATAGAGAGTGCACTTACTTTGTGTGCTACAGTCTTTTTGTGGGTTGTTAGATTGTGCAATTATTCTGCGTATCTATTAGTTTTAAATTTCTTGATACCTAAAGCGTATTTGGCAGAAATAAATAAACATTGACTTCACCTTGAGACTACTATGTGGCTGTAAGCCCCATAAGTTACTAAAATTGTCAATAATAAAACCATTGGGTGCCACTTTTTATGTAAAGACATAGGGTTTGTCAACCACTGGCATAGCTGAGAGCTGGTAAGTACTGAGGGAGAAATATTGGCTGTGTCTCAATCAGCGCACTAACCCTAATTCACGCACTATGTAGTGCGTAATGTCAATGTAAATGCACTTAAACATAATGCACAAAGCAGTGCGCTGATTGAGACACAGCAATCATCTTTATTGTTCCTTTCCTTTTCTTTTATATTTGACTATTCCACATAGAAAGAAACAAAGCGAGACTGCCAATGAGGTCACTTCAAGAACCACAGTTTTCCAGATGGTGTTTAAATTTTTATTTATTTCTGGGGAGTAATGCTGTTAGATGACAGGGCTGATGAGAACATTTTTGTGAGTCACCCTGGGACAAATGATCCTTGTAACAAGTGCAAGGTTAAAGAGCTTATTCCACAGTCTGATTAGATTAGTACCCCATGTTATAATATAATGCTTCGCTCAATGTCTCTTCTAAGAAATACATTTTTTGGCAGTAATCTTGCTGTTCATTGTGAGATGGCATATTTACATAAGGCTCATTGCAAATGTGGCATCTTGCAAAGTCACATCACAAACTGAAAGCACCTCTGTACCATCATGTGGATGATAGAACAGGTTGTTTTTTATTTGTCTTTTTTATAATCATTTGGATCCCCATTAGATGCAGCCAGCAGCTGCTGTTATTGCTAGTGTCCATTAATACAATCAAATGTCTATACAAATGCACATGCAACTTGTGCAGATACACAGACAATGCCTTTACAAATACACATAAAAGAAAATTCAACACACATTCCTCAAAAGAAATGTGTGTGTTGGCTTGCATTTGTATAAGTAATGTAAATTAATTCTCAGCCACGTGCTGAGTGATGTCCTGATATATATTTATACCAATTTCTTGTTGATGTTATTAAAAGTTAGATGTTTCAATCCATCTCCTTCATAAAAGTGGTGAAGCAGTGCAGTCATATCCAACTTTTTTCAAAATTGTGCACCAGCGCGAGTACTATCCAGTTCCAATGTTGTTAGTTTTACACTCTCTGCAGTGTTTTATGTACCAGTCTATTCCAAAGCACACAACTCTCTTTTTAAATATAAATGTAAGTGGCTGCACATTTTTCAGAAACATTGAAGAAGCTTATTTGCTGGGTTAGCATCGGCACAAAGGTCCACTGTTGCTGCCCTGCAGACAAAGTGATTATCAATACATATTGTGACATTTAAGCTAGGAGACTGCATCACAATCATTCTTCTTCCAAGACTTTTCTCAAAAATGCAATGTCTGAGAATTATATTAGCATGTAGATGTAGAGTCAAAATGCATAGGAAAATCGGCAGTTGCCCAAATACTTGATTTAATTTGTGAAAAAAAAGTTTGTGCACTAGTAAGGTGGTCTTTGATTTTAGAGTATGCTCTGTTTTCCTGTCATGTGGCATGGCAACAGCAACCTGGCAGCATAGCATTAGTGCTACTTTTGTTACAATAACAGAATGCATTGGATGTTCTTACATTGATGTACAGTTCTGTGTATCTACAGGAATTTACCCAACTGCGTTGAGATTCTATGCTGTGAAGAGTTGTAAACTCTACTGTTTGGCAGGCTGTGGGAAATTACAAACAAAAGTATATACATTTTTTATTGTAGAAAAATAAGGCAAGAGTACCAGTTCAAACAATATTTTTATAATAACATAAGTGTGGATCACATTTTTCTTTTTAAAGTACGTGTTTTCATATGGGTGTCTAAACTCCACTCTTTGGGTATAACAGAAGTTCATTAAAAAGAAGTGATAGGTTGTTTGTAGAGAAAATATATAGCTTAGAGTATAATAGTACATGACAAATTAAAAGCACTGGCACATTAAAACAAAACACTGCATATAAAATTCTACTGGTCAACATAGCAGATCCCTGTTATATCACTAATTAGAGCACATTTCTGTTTCTCATGTAGGCTATATAACTCATTGGTAATCTGGAGAAAGACAGAAATAATAGAGACAATATGTGCAGGGTGTTAGCAAGAGAGCTGAAGATGTAATTAGAGGATTGTATTGTCCAATGGGGAAGTCCAGTGACACAATAGGCACACAGATACAAAATGCCACCTTTCCAGGTGTAATTTATTAGTGAGTGATGGTAGATAACATGAATGGCCTGGCTCCATAGGAAACAATGTGTTATCCAGTTATCACTGCACACAGATACTACAGCAAAGGGCTTAGATTAATGATCCACCTGTTTGACTATATGGAGTACATAATACAATCCGATAACTTTCATGTAATAGAACTTATTAAAATGCCAAAGTTGAAAAAAGGAATTAATTGGTGGGGGTGGAAATTAAAAGAGAATAACTTGAGCAAAAGAGTGATAAAATAATGAAAAAGTAAGGAAGCAATAGAAATAGAATAAAGGCTTGGAACAGGTAAAGGGAGTGATGGAGTAGGAGAAAGTGAATACTTTGTTGATTCATTAGGTGCTAGAATGCTCTGGGAAATTATATTTAATGAGTCATGTATATATAGATGCCATTCCCTTAAGCCAGGTACCCTAAGCTTAATTTAATTGAGTTTACATTGCATCAATGCCCATTACTGAGTATGATGATGAATAAACTGAGGACATATTTTTCAGCAATGAAGCAAAGCAATTGACAAATATAGTTTACAATAAATCTCAATATAAAATGTATTTGCTACCTAATTTACATGTTCTTAATTATGCAAATGTGATGCTCGTGTTTGATTTTGCAGCAGTAATATACATATATATTTGCACATGCTTAGATTTATCTGTCTGTATTATAGACCACAAAGTGTATTTGTTCTAACAAAAAAACATGGATCTGAAACCCATCAAAGTCCAGACTACCACATGAGAAAGACAGAAGTTCCATTTAGAAAAGAAGGGAATGTCTTTCATGCTATTAAGAGAAGACTAATGAAGAAGAGAGACAGTAATCCAGACTATTTGACAACCTGCTATCATTACAGTATCAAATGAGCCCTTGGGCTATAATACAACCACCAAGTGTCACCAATTACTAAACAAAGATAAGTTGTAATACCACAGAAGTGAATTTGTATTGCCTGTTGTCAAATGTTAATGTTGCATGGAGGTCATTTGGGTGCACTTTGAGTCTGAGTTGGGCCGTTTGATGGACGGACATACAGCAAATTGCACCCTGAATGAATGGTGTGGAAGTGCTGAAGCAAGACAAGTATGGGGTATTACTATTATTAGTGATAAAACAGGAATAAGAAGCTAAGAGGTTTCTTTTTGGGTGAAGACTACTGCTGCAATATTTCAGACTGAAGCTTCATAAAAAATACACTCAACCTTTGTCCACTCTGTACACTCATACCATGCAACTCTGCAACTAATTCTGGCATGGACATAAAGCTGTTGTGATATTTGTAAGGAAATAACAAAAAAGAACAAGACATTTGTGTGAGGATGTCTTTTTTTCTTTTTATTGCTATATGTTTATATGGAAAGAAACAGATATATACATTTATAGAAAAAAATGAAAACAACATTTTCATGTTGCTTCTAAGAATGAATTAGTCCATAAGATTTGATGCCTAGTCTAAGATGATGCATGCTACTACAATAGTGGGCAACAGAAGGTCCAAATAAATGCTGACATTTTGAATTTTGTCAACAATATGTACATGGGATGTTTTCAGCTGATAGGAATGGGGAAGCACAACTCTGAACTACAGAGGAAAGGGAAAAAAGCTGTCCTACCTTTATAGCTGAAGCTGAACCTTAGCTAGGAATTTCCTTTGGTTACAACACAGTGCATATAATGATAAGATACTGCATATGATGCATTCTTATTTAAGGCTCTCATTACTTTTGTAAGCACGATTGTACAGTTTGCATTTTTCCTAACTTAATAAATAATCTAAATATAACTTTTGTGGCATTTACCCAGACATTTTGAATGGAAGTCAATGGATGAATAAACCCGTGTCTCAAATTGCTCCCTGGCCTCCCTTGTGGACCTACAGTGACAAATACACAGTCTGGCAAATCATAAGAGGAGTGCACTTGCTATTACACACTGCACAACCCCACTGGGATGGTCGCAGAGAAAAGAATGGATAATTTGCTGATCTGGACATATTCCTTCCGTCTCTCTCTTTTGTTGCATTCATGCCTGAGCCTATAAGTGCGTGTGTGTGTTTCTTTGTGTGTGTGTGTGGGCAGCGATGTTTGTGCACACATGCAGCAGAGGGAAAAGAGAGAAAGAGAATAAATGACTGTAATAAATGAAGATGAACATTCCAGGGCCTATGTTCTATTCCTGGGCTTTTCTCTATTTTTCTTTCCCCCACTGCCAAATATGTATTGATTCCCATGCATATTTATAATCTACAGTGAAGCAGTAGGTCTCTAGTGTTTTTAGAGGTGATAGGCCCACTCTACAGAGCAAAATCAACAATATTGAACACATACAGAATATCCAATCCCCCTTCTAAGCTCTGGTGATATAAAGCATTCATTTCCAGTGCTATTCTGTCTGGACTTTGTTTTCATTGCATGTATTGGAAGATTGGTTTAGGATTGTATGTTACACTAAAAAAATATTCACTACTGTTCTTTTTCAATTTTACACTTAAAATCATATAAAATGTAATATTGCTATATGTTATGCATTTTTTGCTGCTGTAGGACAGACTTTGTTGTATTTTTACTTTGTGAATTCACACGTTTCTGATCTTTCAGTAGCTGTGAACAATACATTTATATTAGTGAACTATTAAACTAAACTATAAAATGTTTCCGAGAAACACCTAACATAAATATTACTTGACTATTTTTCTGATAATTGTAGTTTCATGCACTTATAATCTACTTTTCTATTACACGTTAAACATTCCTTTCCCTTCTGCCTGACATTGCAAGCATCTGTGACTTCACCATTTATTCCCTATCAATACACTTTCTGAGTATGGAGCTATTAAAGGAGAAGCATAACATAAAGATGAGGAAGGTCTCCTAAGTGGCTCTTCATCTGCCTGCTGTCATGTTTGACCTTGCTCTGATGGCTTTGTGCCTGTGTCCAAATGAGTGTATGTTTGCCGTGCACATCATGAGTATGGTATACAGTGTTTGGTTGCTTGTGTGTATAAAGTTAAAAGCAAAAAAGTTTATGTGATGTGTTAATAGAACTATTTTTCTGTCTTAAGTTTGACTATAAGTTTTTGTTTTCAGATCCTCATCTCATCTACCTCAGTCATTGAATGTGTCAAGTAATGGAGGCTTACATCAACCTAATGCTATGGTAAAACATACTGTACAAGTCATCTACTATCTGCACACCAGTAGTTAGGAGAGCCGTAAAAGGCTATGCATATTACATATAACATATTGTTTTGTATGTAGTAAATACACAACATAAAAATACAAACCACTAGTACAGTGTTTTTCTCTTCTCTATACCCTCATCCAAAGGTTCAATAGAACAGTCAAAATAGGACTCCTGTATTAATGAAGGTTTTATGTTGGGATGAAATGAAAATGAAAATTTTTCTTTATTGTCCACTATGGTGGAAAAATGTCTTTGGTTCACCATTTAAAACACATTACACATTTCACATATTCACAAATATATACAGTAGTCCATAGTTGATAAAAAAATGCTTTAAAATAGCCGGTGCAAATTAGTAAATTAAGTTGTATTGAGTTAAGTGTGCTGAAGTTTACAGTTTTACAATTCCATGATTATATAGGAGTCTGACCACATTTGGAATAAAAGATCCTTTATACACCTTCTTTGTGGCTAAAGGCATTCTGTAACGACGCCCTGATGGCATCAACTCAAACTCCTCACAGAGAGGATGCTCCGTGTCTCCTGTGATGGACCGACCCTCCCGGAGCACAGCAGACTGATAAAGAAGCTCCATTTTCTTTTGCTCTTTGCCAATGATCTTTGATGCGTGTTTCACTATTCGGTTCAGTTTGTTCTTATTTGCCACTGTCAAAAAACCAAACCAAAAAGACATGTTAAACACAAGAACACTTTCAATCAAACTCACATAGTCTCTCTCTAAAATCTGTGAGCTTACACCAAAGCCATGCAATTTCCTGATCCTGTAAAGCCTTCGGTTACATTTCTTATAAATCTCATCCACATTTTGTGTGAAGTTTAGCTTGTCATCAATGTATGTTCCCAAATACTTACTACTGGGATAAAAATGATTGTATTATTTTTGTCAAAAAAAATGTTTAGATGCCAGTTTACTGGGGTCTGATTGAGTTATCCGCCAGATGTTTAAATGATCTAATTATAGCCCTTTAAAAAACTGACACAACAAAACAAAGGCTAGGACTAGAACTAGAACTAGGACTAGGACTAGGACTACTCACCAACAAAATGCAATGGAACGCAATGAACCCGCCACAAAGAGTGAAAAACAACAGACTAAAATACCAACTGAACTAAACAAGACCCAGATGAACCCAATCAAAATTAAACAGAGGTGAAATCAATGAAAATCAAAACAGGAAACCAAAAACACACCACACCAGGTGTCCAAACCGTGACAATGGCCACAGGTAAGCTCATGGTGATGTAAAATGAATAATAACTCAACATGTCTCTAGTTTTAGTTTAACTCTCTTTGCCAAGTGTAATAATGAGTGACTGTTTTTCCTTTACTTTGCATTGCTAATGTTTTGTTAACCTCACTTAAGTTGCTCCCTGAGTGCAATATATAGGGCTGCACACTGATACCAATTGTGATCCCTGTGTGTGATGGGGCCACAGAATTCAGTCTGTAACTAAAAGGCTAATAAATCAGAACTTTTCTGTAAAATAATTTTTTAAAAATTTCATTCGTTGACCAGGATAGAACAAACCTTCTAAACCTTATACACAAACCTTATACAAACAAACCATATAAACAATCTGTCTTGCACATCAACAACGCCTTTGTCAAACATGTTTCCTTCAAAACAAGAGTTCTGTTATGGAAAGTTTTCAGTGCTCTATGTAGCTTTTTATTACTTCCTGTTTATTTTTTGTCCCTGCAGCAAACATAAAAAAAGCTTCTAACACGGCATAGAAATTAAAAGAAGTGCTCCTGTGCTGACTGATGTGCCCTCATCCTCACTTCCCAAGGACCTCCTGATCCCCTACCCACCCCCACTCCCATGTCTGGATGAAGACCACCCGTTGCTGGAAACAAACCTGAACTGTTATTAGAATGTAGATGGCTAATTGATAACAGTCCTAGGCACATCTGCCTGTCCGTCCTGGGA
>JBAMHV010000006.1:17666979-17679149 GCA_037177535.1 Pseudomugil gertrudae | reverse complement strand
TCTGGGCTTCCCTCCTTAGGCTGCTGCCCCCGCGACCCGACCTCGGATAAGCGGAAGAAAATGGATGGATGGATGGGTTTAATATATCAACTGATGTAAAGTTATTGAAAAATTCAAATGTGACAAACTGAATCAATATAATTCTGACACTGAGGTTTTTCTTCAAAGGACTTCATGAGCTCTTGTGGCCTCCTTAGCTGTTGTAATTTGTCAAAAAAGAAGTGTGAGTGTATGTAAAAGAGAGAGATGTTCTAAGGGCCCTGAAACCAACAGTCTCTGTTCATGAGAGATGCCTGCTCAGTGTTTTCCAGCGGTGTCACCAGCTGTTTTTTTCTGGGCCTTTAGCCTCGGATGTTTTTAGTCTAGCCCCAGTAACCAAAATTAATATAAGTCACACTCTATAGGTGCTGTTTAACATAACTAGCTGCTCATCCAGTCGCTGTGCTCCTTGTTTCTAATCCACCACTTGCCCCACGCTCACTCTCGCAACCAGAGCAACACTACATGCTGGCAGTTGATGGAGGGAATGAGTGACTAACAAGAATTTCGGCAGAAGTATGGTGGGGCCGCACCATACTTGTGCTCCTATATTGACATTTATATAACTTATAAATAAACTTTCAGGATGGGTAGGAACTACTTCTTCCATTGCAGCACCACTCCCTCTTTATCCAGTCTGCAACGCCCCATATATAGCAAAGATATGCAGATAACTGTGAAAACCACAGACCTTTCCAAACGTAAGAGAATTATTCTTAACACAAAAGCAGAGGTGATTAGATTATGATGACAATTACTGGATGGCACAGAAAGATGTTAATCGGAGCACGGCACACCTGTAGCCTAAAGTGGAGCTGGTGGAGATGTGTAACATAGTCACTGGATTTTGAGAAGTTCCCTGCAGTCTTAAAACTTTCTCCTCCTGTTTTATTTAAGACCTAATAGCTTAATCTTGGTTATAAATAATTAATGAATTAAGATAATTTTACAATATATACATGCATTCATCTTGTAGTATTACGTCCCTGAAATTAGTTCCACAGATTACCTGCAGATTAGATCATTACTTAACCAGGTGTCATTAAACTACTCGTAGGCTACTTGCCTAAAACAGCCTGTGAACTTGTAAAGAAAAAAAATATATAAAATTACTTAGTATGGAGAATAATATGAAAATAAAGTTTATTTTGACTGGTGCATAACTGAATAATTGTAATATTTGAGATAATACATGCTGCAGTGTTTTTTAAGACAAACCAACCAGATGGTCTCATTTCTTTCAGTGTCATGTGGTCTGGGCTAAATTTGTCCTCAAAGGCTGGAGACGCTCCCTGGTGTGTTGATCTACAATATACAAGACTAAGCTACAAATCTTCATCTCACAATCAGGTGACATGTTATTACCCATGTTATGTGGCTCCATGTTCCATGCCTACATGTTCTAGATGAGGAGAAAAAAATGAAAGGTTACTCCAACAGGATGGTGTCAGTTGCTTCTTTTTCAGGCTCGAACAAATCAGTTAATCAAATGTTTAGTGCACATGATGAGTGGAAAGCTGTTTTTTTTTTTAGATTATCTCATCATAGTAGAGACAAGTGCAAACATTGGTAGTCCAGTTGGACCATGTCCAATTATACACACATCACACCTCCATAAACATCATGCATAGCACCTCCACTTGCTTGTTAGCTTTCCAAGAACATTTGCTTGTTATTTCTTTAGAGACATAGTCACAACAATCACAATCACTAATTGGCTGATTAATCCAACAGTGTTACAATCCTGAGACACTGAACATGTCTTAATGACATTTTGATGTAAGTATTTACAAATAATTTAATACCTACTTGGGGGAAAAAGGGGTTGTCTAATGTTTTTCTGTTTCATGGATGCTGGGAAGAAAGTAAATTTAGAAAAACTACACAGTTTATATTAAATCTTTGCATATTTTTTACCAAATATACATGAGGAAACTTAACAGTACAGTCATATTCAAGGTCATAATGCTCAAAGCAGGTTTTTACAGAAATGTATGTGTATATATGTGTGTGTCTGGTTGTTTATGTAATACATTTAAATGCAATTTTCATGACATTTATGTGTGAACAGTTTGTGCCCCAGAAGTTACACACATGGACAGATGAATATAAGATAAAGATGGTGCTTACACTTTTAACCCTTTTATTATCATTGGGATCACCAATGAGACCATGGCATGTGTATTTCTCTGTACTTTGTAACAGTTTTCATAACTCAAATTGCCCCTGTTTCAATTATTATATTGTAACCCACATATCTATTATGGTGCTAAAAGGGTTAATGACATGTGTATTAGTTTCAGAGTATTCATGGTGTTGGGTTTTAGTGTAGTCTTTAGTTCTGACTTCCTGTTTTATTTTCTAGCTTACCCTGTGTTTTCTGTCCTACTGTCATTTCCTGGTCATAAGTTCATTAGCTGTGTTTTCTGTGTGTATATATACCACAATTTTCCCTTGCCAGTCCATTCCCTCGTTCTTTTCATGCTTACTTGTGCTCAGTTCTTTAAGTCATGTTTTGTTGCATCAAGTGAAGTTTATATGAAACATCATGTTCTGTCTCCTGCCTGCCTTCTGGTCTGCACTTGGGTCCACACCTCCACCAAATCCTGACATGTTGTTTGGCCAGAATAAAAAGTTATCTATCCATTGCATTTGATCTTAATGTGCCCCACATTCTTGGGTGTTGATTTGACAGTTTGACATCTATCTCAATTCAATTACTTAAAAAACAGATTAAATGTGACATGACTGTTCAGACAAGGTTGCATTGATGGATCAGATATGTTTTGGATTTAGAACTTCTATAAAGTGGCTTGGATATTTTTCTTTTTTTCACTGATTTGTGTTGTTCAGACTGTCATTAAAAAGTCTGATAGGAGTTGCTTATGGGTACAAGATTATAATTAGGTAGCAGAGCCTTAGTTGTCTGATGAGTGATATGAGAACTGGAACATTGCTTAGAAGTTATTTGGAGAAACACAGGCTTTGCATTATAGGACAAAAAAAAATGTAAACACCACATTAGTCCAGACTTCTGTCTATACAGCTAGTACTGCATGTGGCACTCTGGGGCTCACTCTTGGCTTATTGCTATGAACTAAGTAGGTGAGAGGAAATCGATATCTGGTGACAGGTAGTCAATTTTAGACTCAATGCTGAAACTCCAGTCTGCTTAAATGGACAGATCTTCCCCACACGCATTCAGTTTTAACAAGGAAGCCGATGGAGCTCAAGACATGAAAGCTTCATGTAAATTGGACGAAGTAGGAATAAATCGCCTGACAGCGTCACTAAATAACTTTAAGTCTGGCTGTTCCTGGTTGGAAATTGCATTTAAGTCAACTTGTACCAAAAGCATTTACATGTTAGTGAGGATGTGGTGATTTTACAAGCTTCAACTCCAAATGAATAGAAATCCTGATAGATTGAAAAACAGGCTGCAGTTGCCAGGTCTTGGGGAAAAAAAAAAGCACCTAAGCATAGAGCACAAATGTTGTCACACGAGAGGAAAAAAAGCTATTCAAATCCTTCCCTGTGCTTGAATAAATCAGATGGTACATTTCTGTGTGCATGCAGGATTTGATTTATCAGGCAATATGAATGGTGTCGCGAAAAATCCCCCATTAAGCTTACGTATTTGTTTTCTTTTGGTCTGTTGCATTGACAAGCTGTATGTGTTACAGCTGAGCAAACCTATCATACAAAACCCTCTACAAAACCAACTCATTTTATGAAACAAATTCCGAGGCAGATGAAAGATAAAGACACTACCTGAAAAAAAGTTTCTTGAGCTATTCCTGTTTGTATTCCAACAGCTTCCTCTCTAATTCAAGTCCTACACAGATACCCAGATAGACTGTTTGTATTTCTGTCAGTGGCAGTGCTTCCAGCATAGATGATGCTTTCATAAATATTGCCTGGACTTGCTGCTTTTTATTGATTAATTTAATACACACAAAGTGCAACAAATAGGCATTCACATAATGATTTATATTTTTGTTTTGCCTTTGAAATAGCCTTAAGCAGATCTCCTTAATAGGCTTGCACACATAGATCGTCAAAAGTCTTTGAAATGTAACATCCTAAAAATGTTCCTCTGTGGACTCAACATCTTCTGTTTCATTTTTTAATTGCACACTGATCATTAAAGATGAAAGACTAATATTATCTCATATTGGGAGGAGGACATTATTTTAGTCTTTCAGAACTTGTTATTTTTGATACTGGAGATAGGTCTTCATTGCTATATGCAGAATGAAAATAGAATTAAACTGTATAAGTCAGATGCTTATATGACAGACAGATTGACTTATAGGAAACCAGTGCTGTCTAAATTAAAACAGGTTTTTGGCATCCATTGTGCAGGGTCATATCTACAAAAAACATTTTTCCATTGACCACCAGCAACATCAGCTATGTTTGTTGTGTCTAGCTTTGGTCCATGGTGTTAAAAATACATTATACACATAACATAGTGCATGTGCAGTCAGTAGTCAGTCAAGTCATTCCCTGTAGGAAGTCTAGTAGAAAAAACAGTGACCTTGAGAGAACAGTCTTGAGAACATTCAGCTTCATTCCATGCCTCCTACTGCTGTTTTGACAAGTGCAGCCTAATCAGACATGTTGGTTCAGGCTCCATTTTCTCACTCTCTGGTGACCATGGGGGGTCATAGGTTGTGTATGAGCGGGGAAAGGGGGGGCAGACACTGAAATAAAGAGAGAAAACAGTGCAGGGGACTTTGCATCATTATGCAAAGGCATTATTCTTGTGGCTGCCATTCATTTTCGGTGATGTCTGTGTGCTTGTTCAGGGGGAATGTGGAGTACAACTTGGTACTTCAATGAGTATCTCTGTATTCCATTCACAAGTGATAGTGGGATGATTAGACAGCCATGGGTCTTAAGACCTGAGGTAATAGAAACCTCGGAAGGATCTGGATGTTTGTATCGGAGCAAAACACCAGTGTGCTATGTATCCATCTAGTTTGTGCGGTGTGCGCTGGCATGCATATACAGTATGGTATTGTCAGCAGTCTACAATAAGTAGCACCAGAGGGAGGTATTGGGTAACTTTTTTTTTGTCAGAGACTGTCCTCACTTTCTTGACCTAAGGCTATGACAGGATTGTGTTCTGAGGTCTTATGTAGCTGTGGACAGAACAGCATAGAGGAGATGGAGAGAAAAGGCCACAGAGTGTTGCAAGAAAGAAAGAAAGAAAGATTCATAGAGATGGGGAGAGAAAGGAGAGGCTAGTTGAGTTGACAAATCACAGGAGCCTTGGAGCAGGGCCCAGTTGTCCTATGTGTACAGTTGGCTGGGGGGGAGGTGATGTCAACCCCTGACAGGTAATTTGGTCTGAGCCAGGCTCCTTGGGGCAAAAAATACACATATACTATCCCAGAACAGACACGCACGCATTCTCTTGCACATACTCGTGTACATGTGCACTATCTCAGACTTGGCCCACATCCCCGTAGCCACTCTATATTTGGGTGAGTACCCTTAAAAGGACATTAGGATGAAAGACATTCAGCTATGTGAAGAGTTCTTTAAACAGTTCAAGACATTTCTATCAAAAAAGCTGTGATGCTTGTTTTAAAGTATAAGACTTAAAACAATGTTTTACCTGCCTACTAAAACTGGCAGAAGTCAATTCACGTTTTCTTTCAAATCTGTAAAATAATAGCAGATGGGAAATTGTAATGTGCTTAAGGTTATTTTATTTTATTGTTGTTTTATCATATATCATATATAACTTAACCAGGTGGGTGTGCCAAGTGCTGTAGCAGGCCTTCTCAATAATAATGAAAATTCACCTGAACCACAGGTATTGCCGCACAATAATTTATTGGATCACCAATCTCAAATAGGATATATCCTTACATGAGTACAAATGGGAGTTCTCTGAGATATTACTGTGTTCACCAAAAAGTCTGCCTAATTTAAACCTAATAAAAATTGCATACATATTAATCCATATAAAGTTAAAAAAAAGCTGGATTTGAGTTACATTTTGAGAATATATGATGTAATTTTAAACATTTTTTACATTATCTATTTTTTAGAAATATGTTGTCTTTACATGAGGCTAAAACACTGCCACTGTATTTTGTCCAATTACTCTATTGATCTCAAGCTGAAGGACAGAGGTTCTCTCCTTGCCTGCCCCAGCTGTACCCACATGTCTTCAGTGTGTTGTAGATGTAAAGGCCAGCTGAGGGCATGTCATCTCGCAGGCTGACCTGGTCTCTTATTGTTACTTTGGCCAATATTCTATTGGCTCTGAGCCCCCGTAGTCTTTAAAAAAAGGATAAACTCAGAGTCCTTTGTAGCACATCAAAAGGTATTAGATGACTTACCTTTAAGTTCTAAAGAAATAGTGAATTTTATTTGCAGATGTATCTCCTTGGGCAAAAACATTATTTGCCTGAGTTTTACACGTGATTTTCAATATAAAAAATTCCATTATTCAATTTTTATTCATTTAACATGTGTCAGCACTGTTGCTCTGCCTTCAGACACTGCCATCGGTATCGGGGAAATTGGGTCACACTTTTGTGTGAAACAGATAAATGTCTCGTAGCCATTCAGCTTTGCAAAGAAATGGTTAATTTACCTGTTTTTAGCTCACAGTTCACCTTTTTTCATTAAAGACCTCCGTTTTAACAGAAATAATAAATTCTACTTCAATATAAATGAATGAAAATCTCCTGTAATGGAACTGTCAGCACTATATCACAGCGTTTTAGTAATAGTGTTTTTGACCATATATCATATTCCCTCATGTCTTCTAGTGGTGAAAACATGTCAACACACTCCTTGGCCCGGTCAGCGCTGCTTTGGCCTTTCTGGACTTACTAACTGTCTAGTTTATGTCTGTCTTTTTGCTACTGGGATAAATTTGGCCTGGCTCAACTGTGGCCTGTCTGTCTGCTGCCCAATTATTTTCCTCAAACCAGGACCTCTGAACTCTCTTCTTCTTGGACAGACGTGTAAATCCCATGTGTGCTGTAGCAGTGTCACTAAAGGTTGGCCCGGTCAGTACTGCTTCAATGAGGCAAAGAATATCTGCCAGCTTGTAGGTATGTTTGACTGTTCAAAAGCTTTTTACAAAAAGTAATAGAGAAAAGACACTTTTTACAGTTAGACTTACAGTCTGCCTGTTACACATGGTCTTAGTTTTCTTAAATATTGCTAAATATTTTACACAGATTTTTCATTTTGGACAGGACTATACTGTTTTCATCCATCCATCCATCCATCCATTTTCTACCGATTTTCCCTGAACAGCGGGGGGCTGGAGCCAATCCCAGCTCACAACGGGCGAGAGGCGGGGTACACCCTGGTCGCCCAGTCCTTCGCAGTATACTGTTTTCAATAATTGATTTTTCTTTTTTATATTAATGAAACTGCTGGACAGAAAAAAAGACTTGACAATAATTCTGTTATTTATTTTTTTGAACTGGTGAGTCTAAGTAATTTTGGTTCATGTGCCATATATAGTGCAAAGTGGCACAAACCAGTAAAATATTCCCATAATAACCTAGAAACAGTGACCAATATAAACTTAAACTTTGTAATAAAAAGAAGTATAAACAACCTGAAATCTTAGTAAAAAAATGTGTCTCACAGTTATTCTAAAGGTTCACTTAGAAAATCTGCGGTTATCAGTGCTTGTCATGGCAGTAATTCCCAAACTCGTTGGTGGACACCAATAGTGAGGTAGACCATAAATCTGAGGAAGGAATCCAATCTGGCCTTTTTGGCTTGTGGGACATATGAAGCAGCTGACGGATATTAGCAAGGTAAGCAAAACACAATTTTGGTGGTTGCTTAGATAATCAAAGACGTTTATAGAAGCCATGTAATATGACTTCTGGACAGCTTTGAGAAGATTCTGCACCACCATCTGGCAGCTCAACAGGAGTAAGCAGTGCACCGTCAACACTGTAAGGATAGGATGGTGCTGACCTTGGCGCAGGACATTGTGAGTAGGTGGGAAGAGTGGAAGGAGTGGAAGGACTCAGACATGGGCTCAACTATCTCCTGTGCGGAAGTTGCTAAGATAGATGAAGAGCTTCTCAGTGGCAAGGTTTTTACAACAAAGGTGCTGTATGAATAAACAAGCCTTGCATCGTCACAAAGCTGATAAATGAAAAATGCTGATAACAGCTACCTATTTCAGTTAGGTTTTTCTGTTTTTGGTCTTTATTTTGTAATATTTTTCAATTAATTAAGGATAATAAGGTTTCCTAGTGACACAGCTACACAATCTACCAGTAATATGACATCCATGCACACATCTATGTAAACAGATTCAGTTCAGCTAATCAGTGAGTGTGAAACAGTAAAAGGAAGCAAAGGCATGTCTTCATGTCTTCTCTAAATCTGTGGCTCTCAAGTTGGCGTCCCAAGATCAATATGAATAGCATTTAACATATATTTATTAAATAAGTTTGTCATGTTTATTAGCGCTGTCAAAAAGTAATTTGTCAATGCAAAAATATAGTGAAATTAGCATGACTGCTTTAATGCATTAATGCATAAACAACAAAATTAAGATGCATGCCATTTTAAACATTAGAAGTTAACCGTGGCTTGGTGAGAGAAGCTAAATTTTGGTAAGTAGGTGCTTTGTTCCAGCAGTAAACCCAACCGACCAATAAAACATTTTAGCCTCCCTTATTATGAAGCTTCTTATAACTGTGATTATAACCAGGAGGGGCATTAGTCAAGAAAATGGTTGTGCACAATTATCAAAAACGCAAAGAAAAACTCATATTAAGGTCAGTTATAACTAAGTGTGTGTAAGCATTGACCTGCTCTTTCTGTTAATCAGTTGTAATATAGTAAAATTGTGAATTATTTGTTGTAAACTGTGATTAATTTGATTACGAATTTTAGTCATTTTAGAGTCCTAACAAATATACATTTAGGCTTATTTGGGCAGTAAATGAAGTTGCTGTTACAATGCAGATCTTTAAAAATGCAGTGCTTGTGTGGTCACAAGTGGTTTTTGGGCAATCCCTCTAATGACTGCTTAAACTCAAAACTGCTTAGATATGGATAGGCTGATTATTCTTATGTATTTTCTTTTCATTTGTAATTTATGAACATTATTGATTTTGTATAAAAATAAATAATCTTAGTGTCAGTATTTCAATATTTAGTCTTGAAACAGCATGGTGTGTGGTTATTAAATGTTGTTATTTCTTTTTTTTCACATTGTATGGCTGATAGTGAGCATGCTAAATGATGTAGGACCAGATGATTTCTTGCCCGTAATTATGCACATCCAGCTCCCCCTGCCCCTATGACACTCTATCCACTCTTATGTAGAACATAACAAGAGGTCACAGTCTGTCATTAATGTTTTTCATTTTCAGAAATTAAAATAGACAGTCATGTTTGTGCACATACATTTACAAGTATAATCCATGCTTGAACAAACACAGACAGACCATACAGAGATTTGCTAACAAATATGTTTGGGTGCAATATGAAACATCTTGGGGGTATAAAATGTCAGAGGAGGTAAGGCTGGGACAGAGAAAAATCTGGATAAAGCAAAAGGAGAAAAACAGTGATGGGTGAAATTTTAAAACTGAGCTCTCTTTCTACAGTTGTCAAATCTCCCCACCAGACTTGTGTGCATGTGTGCATACCTTATACACTTTATAAATGTAAAATTGATTTTAATGCATCCTTTGGCTATTGTAAGCAGAGAACAAAATAATTAACTTTATTCCACTTATCCACACATCACCTGTTTTCATGGTAACTCCTCCTACACACCCTGACCCACCTCTTCATCTTACACATGTGTTACAGATAAATTCTGTTGGTACCTTACTTGTTAAGGAAGAATTACAAACTCATAAATAACCACAACAAAATCATTGACACTGATTTTTTAATTGGTTTATTGTCACGCTCCTTTTGACACAAAGATAGAGGTCAAATAGTGGGCGAGTGAGAATGCATTTGTGTAAGAAACCTGGCACCAAAAGTTTGAAATGAACATAAATATGACAGCTGTTGTTGTTCTGTTCTGTTTTTTCTTTTTCGTTAAGCATTGTTTTTAGCAGCAGTTCTCTGACATTTTTAAATACATTTTAACACTTGAATGTCTAAATATAAGAGGTTGAGAGTCTATAAAGTGCTAGTAAGAAAGACAACCTGTCAAAAATAAAGAAAAATAAAAGAAACAAATCAAAAGCAGGAAATAGATTTTTTTAAAAAAAACACAATTTCAGCACTGAAGAGTTTTATAAATAAATTAGCCATTTGCCTATCAAAAATTATTGCATTTGCAACACTGCCTCAGAAGCAGATAAAGGCTATTGTTTCATACGGATCTCCTTAACAGTATTTCAAGGATGGACCTGAGTGATTTCCTCGAATGTCCTGACAAAGGTGTACAAAATAATTGAACATGTTTGTATTTCTATAAATCAATGAGAAATGTAATCTTTCTTCTTGAATAATGAGCATTGGATACTGAAAAGGAATTAGTTTTTAGTAGTGTTCACACATGCAATAAAAAAACTAATGTGCACACTGAATAACCATGCACCCATTCATCAAAGGTAGCAACACATATCTGCCTTCTTGTACCATCTAAGTTAACATGAGATATTTTATGGCATCTATGTTGGCATTTTCATTGGATCTTGATATATGGACTGTAATTAAGAGAATTCATTAAATGAAAGTGGAAATAACTTCTGCTACAAGTCACTAATCAGCAGGCTTAGTAGTAGTCACTATTTTTTTTGCCACCAAACTAAATACCTAAATACCTTTAAAAAAGTAAAACATAAAAGTTTTTTTTTTCTTTTTTGTTTATGTTTATTTTTTCTGAGACAGAATAGACATTATCAAATGCTTTTAAAAATGCATAAAATATTCTAACTCAGGCCCTGTGATGGACTGGCGACCTGTCCAGGGTGTACCCCGCTTCTCGCCCATTGTGAGCTGGGATTGGCTCCAGCCCCCCTGCGACCCCGTTCAGGGAAAAAGCGGTACAAAATGGATGGATGGATGGATTCTAACTCAAAGTGTATATCGGACATGGTAACAGAAACTTACAGTTAATCTGCTGTTGCTTATCCTGGAATGAGCTGTGTGAAAAGGAGTTTCAGTTCTCCAGATTGGGCCTGTATCCTACACATGCTAATAGTGTGAATTTGTCATTTAATGCAGACATTGGAAAGTGAACAATAAAACCTGCAGGTTTGCTAGTCTTACCCTCAGCAACATCACAGCCTCCTGCGTCCATTAGTGGCATAAAAACTTAGTGGCATAAAAATGTTATGTTATACAAGAACATGGATAAAAAAATATTTTGTATTTGACATTTTTCACCAAAACCTACTGTGCCACTGATGTTGGACACACAGCCAACATACAGCTTCAACCACGATACATGTCCACATACAGTGACAACAACAGTCTTAATTAATGAAATGTCAATGTTAATCATATTCTGTTCACATTTTTTTATCTTTGGAATTAACTGCTTCCAAAAAACTAAACTCCAGATTGGGTTGAGGGTTGCGGAATAATACACCATAAAATAATGATAAATTACTTATTGTTATTTCAAGAGTAATGAGTTAGAGTATTAGTTACTAAGAAAAAAAACAGTATTAGTAATGGTGTTGCTAGTAATGCGCGTTACTAGTAAAACACATTACTGCACAACACTGCTCATTACCTCATGGTGATATACTTGCACCTCCCACTTCCAGTACTCTATATTCCTTCTACTCCCTTAGCTGCTGAAATAAGTAGAATGAAGTTGTTCCAAAAATTAAATAAAGAAACAGGAAGTGCAGATTGTTTATTTCTGGTACATGTACAGTAAGTATGTCACATCTGCCATCGGTCCAATCAGGATGTTTTCCAACCCCCCACATTTAAATAAGGAAGGCAAAGGTAAATTTCTGTAAATGTCTAATTATAAGTGTTTAAAATTATATACAGTGGGGCAAAAAAGTATTTAGTCAGCCACCAATTGTGCAAGTTCTCCTACTTAAAAACATGAGAGAGACTATGAGAGACAAAATGAGAAAAAAAATCCAGAAAATCACATTGTCTGATTTTTAAAGAATTTATTTGCAAATTAT
>JBAMHV010000006.1:17594916-17609124 GCA_037177535.1 Pseudomugil gertrudae | reverse complement strand
AGATAGATAGATAGATAGATAGATAGATAGATAGATAGATAGATAGACAGACAGACAGACAGACAGACAGACAGACATATTGTTGTTATGTAGTGATTGTCAGTATTTGCAAGGTTGAGGAATTGTATATCATGACAAAACCTCAACTTGTGCCTCTTGAGATGACCCCATGTGGACTTTCAGGTATATTTAGGATTGTTAGTTTTTGCAAGCAAACCCTTTTATTGTCTTCATCTTTGTTACGGATGATGTGACATTTGCTTCCATAATGTCTTGGCTTATAATTGAATCAATTTTTCGCTCCGTTAGTAAATCGTTCTGTGTGCTATCAGCTGAAACACAGTATGATTGATTAACCTCTGAGACAAACAGTTGGAGAGTCATTCTTCTTTTGAAACTCTGTGTTCTCCAATCACCCTTTTGTTCTTTGCAGCCAACTTCTTTTTGTTTCATTTATTGTCACTAATTTCCAGGATTTTTACCTGAAATGCATCAGGTCTGTTAAGATGCTCAAAAAATGTCAGTTGCTTAGTTGCAGGGGTGCAAAAACATTAAATATCACCTCTTAAAAGTTTTGCATTGTGCTTTGATTTTAAAATCATAAAAAGGTCAATAAACTTACCATCTTAAAACTTTGACTTTATGCAGTTTTTAGATCAGTTCACCCTTAACTTCAAGTATTCACAATGACACCAACTGTAAACAAGAGTGTTCTATCATTAGATAGACAGTTTTTTTCTGTGATTCCATTGCCTCTTCCTCCCACCCTCCCTGCCCGTCTTTCATTCCCTCAGGCAATGTTTGCTGGCAGACAGTCGTCACTGACATGGGCTTCCTGTGGTTAGGGGTAAACACCTGGGTAATGAGGACGTGCTGCATAACAACCAAAGAAAAAAAAATACCTAAACACTAAAGCAAGATTCACAGTTCCTGTTTAGTGCATGACAATATAAACTGCACACTCATAATCAGGTCAGGCATGCACATAGGGGCAGACACACATGCAGGCCAATATTGCAAAACACAAGCACAGACACGAACACACATCAACACACACAAAGCTGTGCTTGCATATGCTTAGCACAGACTGCTAAACAAGCACTGAGCCAAAACAGACATGTCAGTTGAAACTCAGCACACAGACTGTAAAAAACACACACTGCACTGACCCGACGGGAGGTCGAACAAACTGAAGTCAAGTATCTTCCATCCCTTTAGCGTCACTAATAGTTTATTCTCTGAACTTTGAAACAAATCCCTGTCCAAGAACTGTCATTTAGAAACTGGGTCTGAACAATATCCTGCATTTCACAAATCCTGACTGACTGCAGTGTAAGTTTATGCTGTGAACTGTGGAAACAACTGCAAAGAAGCGCAGAACTGCCTCTCTGAAATCAGGGGCACAAATTGGGTCTTATCCACCCGTACATGCACCTGCACCTGTTTTTCAAAGTGCTGCTTTTGTTTCTACTGTTCTTAAAGTTCCAGGAGTTTAATTCCATCACTGCAAAGAGCCACGTGAGCCTTCAACTGCTCACATGGCTGTTACCCACTATTTGTCAATGGCATGTTAACAAAGATGACACCTCAACTATTAGCAGCTGTCAGTATAAAATATGTTGTGAAACAGGCTGGTTTTATGAGTAACGGGAGCATGAGTTCACAGCTGTACATTGTAAGCCTCCTGCTTTGTTTAACTTGTTCAACCTGTGTTTGATGGATTGCTTTCCCTCTGACAGGTTTTATTTTGAGCCAAAAGATGAAAGACAGGATTTTGTTCATAGAAGATAACGTTGACTGACTTCTTTGACTAATGCAAAAAACACATATGAACTGATATATCATGGTGGTCCAACTCCAGAACATTTCCCAGCTTTACTGGTTCAAGACATCACAGTTTTACAATCACAAGGGCAACTTACTGGACTCATGAATTGTTAAATGCCTGTAACATACCTAAATCTACATTTTGCCATTTTTACACAAAATGTTCAGTGTGCTCAAAAATTGTGAAAGTAAATTTTAAAGTAAATAAAAGAAACTTAATTGAAGCTACACTAATCAGTCTCAATTGTTCTGACAAACACAAATCTTGTTAATAACTATGACTGACGGCACATGAGCTGATAAACAGAGTTTCATATGATATATGATCACAATTCCTTTTCTGGACTATTCACCCTAAATCCAGTCACTTATGAAATGTTTTATTGTGAGACTACAATGGCCTCTGATTTCTTGCAAGGTGTGTTCTTACTTAAATGAAATTATCCTGGAAGCAGAGTAAACGGATCGTGTGACTTGATTTAGCAGAACACAGTCATTTTTCATCTTCCTCATTTGTAGACATATTTTATATTTACATTCATGAAGTTTTAAGGCATTTTTTATGCTACTGTTGCTATTGAAAATGTGCTTGCCACTACTTTGTGACATCTCTCTACTCTGCTTCAAAAAACTGTTCGTGAGTCCAAGTCTTGAAAATATAAAAAAAGAGTATCAAAAGCACCATAGTGGAAATGATTCACTGAAGAATTGTGTTTTGGTTGGACAAAAAGGTGCCGCCGGCATCTGGAACAACAAGAAAGTATGTGGTAAATCATCAGCTCTACCAGACAAAGTCTTCAATAAGTTTTACTTTTGCAAAGTTTAATGGCCAAAAATGAATCTGTATTAAATGTAGACAACCTGAAGAAAAACCCAATGTGTATGCATCTGCATGTGGAATTAGGCTTTGCTTGTGTCTCTGTGTGTGGCCCATGCATGTCTTTGTATGCAAAGGAAATGGCTGACAGTGAAAAATGTGACCAGTTCTAATTTTAATTGCTAGTAAAAAAAGGTTTCAGTATTTATGAGTTCTGACCAGAAGAAAAGAGGAAGAGCATGACTGCATATTCCATATCACAATTAAAAAATGTCTTAACATGACTGCAACCCTTTGAAGTCAGATTAGGAGTAATATTGAAGAGATTGGTCTGGCCTTTGAACAATGAGAGCCGAATAAAGAAAAAGGAAATTATTTAAAAGAGCCAAAGGTAATTCTTCTTTCTCCCTCTTTCTGCTTTTAATTTAGTCTTGTGAGGCTTTTTGATAAATTGACTGTGTGAAAACATTATTATTATTATTATTATTATTAGCATTTTGTCTTTTCAAGATATAATTGCCTCATGTGTACTGTAAAACATGCTTTTACCTTTTAAATAACTGTGGCATTCTTAGAAAAGTGGTTTAGGGGACCAAAAAAGATTTGCTAACCCAAATTGAATTTGATATGCGTTCTTCGTGTTTTCAAGCATGAGGAGAGAGAAAAAAAGAAACTTATGAATCATCTACATTATTAAGCAACGTGATTGTGAAGATTTGAAAAAGAAAACACACACATAGAGATCATTTTTCACATTACAAGACAAAAAAAAGTAATTCAGTCATGTTTACATAAAGACATACAAACCAATGGGAAGACAGAAATGGAACTGAGAATAATTAGAGAGAAAGAGAGACAACAGAATGAGAGAAGGAGCACAACCTCAGGCCCAGCAACAAGAAGAGGGGGGAGCTACAAGGCTGAGAAAAAGCTCCCCATGTCAACCTGAGAGAAAGAAACAACTGAGGAACAAGGAGGGCAAATGGCAAGCAGCTGCTGAGGATTTACATGCTGTACGTAATTTCTGATATCAGCTGTAAGAACAGAGTCAGATGGAAACAGACATTAACAGAAAACATACAGAGTGGGGGAGTTATAGAAAGGGATGTGGAAACAGAGAGACATGCACAGAGTATTGTATTTACAGCAGCCTGTGAAACAATAAAAAGAAGATTGTGAACCTTACCAGAGTCTAGACCTGGTTATGCTTCTCTTGAACCTGACTCACCTAAAAGCAAAAACAAATATGTTTACATAAATGTGTTCTCTGAGAACATGAACACAGCTTTGATTTCTACTCCTATAAATGACAACATGATCCTCAAGATTTATTTATTCTTTGAAATTACCAAATGTTTATTAAATCTTTCAGCTAGCACACAGGTGAGTAGTCCCAGGCATCAACAGTCACCTGGCCCAAGTGTCCTCCACAGTCACTAGATCCAGCCACAAAGACAAAACCAGCACAACAGTAAACAAGCAGTAGCAAGTAGGTACTGAACTCCATAACAACCATGAGTTCAGCTTTGTCAATAGAGACTCCACAAAGCTATACAAAGAAACAACTATCAGGTTAATTTAAAAGTAAATATTCCCTATTTGCAAATTATCGGTACATGGAAGTGGCAGACAAACAATTGCAACAGATCACGTCTCCCTTTGGTCCTCCGGGACATTGTTCTTTGGCATCCTGACACTCAAACATCCTACTAAACACAGAGACTCCAGTGGTCCTGGATTTAAGTTGTGGTCCGAGGTGAAAAAAAAACTTCTGCATCTGCTGAGTTTCCAAAATCATATTTGGAAGAGCATCTGCCAGGTGATCTAGGGGTCCTCATGCTAACGACAGGCAAATATTAGCTGTATTGACGGCTAGAGGGAACTGGCCCAAAGAGACCACAGTAGTGGCGCCCACCTTAACAGTGGCCTATGGCAGACACCAGCCCCTACGGCCAACTAGGGGGTCCTGACAGACTGATGCCCCAAACTGCGCCCTTGTCATCAGCTTCTAAAGTTCAAAAACTAGTCAAGAGACGGTTCACAGACACTACCCTGGTTCATCTTGCCAATACCCACATATCAACAGTGGATTCATGTCCCTGTAATTCTGGTGCTGCTGCTGCCAGGATCATATTGGTATGAGTGGGAATTTTCCTACACATCCTCCCTACTCTACTGGCGGCGTCTTATGTTACCCACCCTCGTTATCAGACAACCCATTTGTACCATCCACCTCATCTCCTCCCTCCACTGGCCCTCATTAGGGACTCCTGAATAAAAATGTGTGTTTCTTTAATTGCAACCACGCACTGTTGACCTGGACCAGCCATGCAGATTATTTTAGATAAGTTCTCCAAACTGGTCCAGAGTCCCCTGAAATTGGTAAAATGGGTGGGAGTGGATATAGGGACCAACAATCTCACCCACAAACAAACTGACCACAAAAAATGTCCAGGAAAGTTTTTACGTTTTAAATAACTGTGGCAAGTCTGTGTTTAATTGTTGTCATGGAGCATAATGCTTCAGCATACTGCTTGGACTTAAAACTTTGGTCCAACAAACCTGAATGTATTTTACTGATAATTTAAACCCACTCTGGAACCACCACTTTACTTAAGACACTTACTTCTGACAGTTTGCACACAACTCAATTTGGTTCACATATACTGCATCCACCCCGCATCCAATATGCAAAGCAATCAATAGCACAGGACTGAAGGTTACATCACACAACCGAAGTAAACAAAGACACAATTTATTCCACATTGTTTTATTTATGGACATTTTTGTAGCTGCTTAACTACATATAAAGTTTTTAATTAATATATTTTTATTCATTATTGCCATTTTGGGTGTTTTATCAAAGGGGAATGCATAATGACAGTTAAGACTTCTTCCTATTTGTGTATGACTGTTTTCTGATCCTAGTATATATTTTCAGTCATCATTGAAAGTTTTAATAGAAAAACTATTTTAGTAGATTTGAATTTTTAAATGATTAAATGATATCTATTGATATCTATTTCTCTTCTGTTTTTGATGCAGGATTTTCAGACCATTTGTGCACACCTTTGACCTGAAATTATTTCATTCTAACAAATCATTTTAAAAAGTCTATTTAGAAGCGTTGTCTTATCACGGAAGCACACTGTACTCTTCATTAGCCTTTCACAAAACGTACCTGCTTCTAGTGTTTTAACTGTTGATGATTTTAACAGTAAACTCTGGTCCACCCTTTATTTCGTTGCTCCTGTCAGAATCAAACACGTTTACACAAAACAAAAACCACCACGGAAAAACGAATAAGTAAGAAGATCAAAAAGATACTGCGGAAGAGCTGGAAGAAGACAGAGGAAGAATAAACTAACCATCAACAATGACATTTCTGAATAACAACAAACCACACACAGCAAAGCCATAAAATAGACAAGATAAACACATTTCTCCAAGAATATTATGAATAACCTCAAAGACCCAAAAAACTCTTTTTAAAATCATCAACCTTTTGAACAGCCCGTTTAAAGAGACAAGTGTCACTGAAATAAATGTTAAGGAGGAATTCACGGCCCATTTTGAGTCACATTGATATTATTATTTCTAGCTTTAAAAACTCTCAGGCTCATTTGATAGTGCTCTACCAGTATCTGTATTGGGCAAAACAGTGCAAAGTTTTTTTCTTGGATGAGACAAGATTAACATTTCTGCCAGTTATTTTTCCTGCAGAAACTACCACTGTCTTCATTTCTACACGTTTCAAGTCAGTCTGTACCTTTTTAGAGGCTAAATATTGTAATGATTCTCCACAGACTGTGTCTTTACATATCCTTTCCACTACATGGAAAACTGCTCTAGTTATGCCCACTCTAAAGCAAAACTTTGCTACTGACCTATATCCAATCTACCAGTTTTAGGCAAAATTTTAGAAAAAAATTGGTTTTAATCAACTGAAAGTGGTGCTAACCACTACATGATGATATGGTAACCATGGTAGTTAGCAATGCCACTTTCCAGCAAACAGGCTGCTGGTTTGAGCCTTGGCATGTCTTTCTGTATGGAGATTACATGTTCTCCCTGTATATGTGCGTGTTCACTTTGAGGGCGCTGGCTTCCTCCCAGAACAGTTGTCTTCAACCAGTAGGTTGGTCGATCAATTCCAGATTTGCCCTAACAGCATGTCAAAGTGTTCTTGGGCAAAACACGGAGCCCTGCATTACCCCCGATGTGCCTTTTGGAGTATGAGTATGTTTGTGAATGGGAGACTACAATATATAGTGTAAAGTGCTTATAGTAGTTAGCATAACTAGAAAAGCTCTATAAGTACAAGTCAATTTATCATGTACTTGGTCAATGAATTCTAGGAACCAATATGAGCATGATTATTTGTTTGTATCCCTGTGATGGATCGGGACAAGCAGCAGGACTAAGCAGTGTAGCAAAAGAGAGAAAAAAAGAAGACTTTGTGATTTTATGACAGATTGGACTTTTGAGACATCATTTATGTGCATGTTTGGGTGTCTGTATGCGTGTTTTCCATGTGCGTGTGCGTAAGTCTTTATATGTGTGACTCATTGGTTTGTGGTCTGGGGGACTTCAGGGGTAAAGCTTAGTTAACGGGCTCATTACATTTTTTTAATGTAAAGCACATTTCCATACAAGGAAATGCAATGCAAAGAGTTTTATGATTAATTAATTAATTAATTTATGTTTTTCCCTACTGTAGGTGTTTATGTGATTCTGCTATAAAATAGAGAGTGTGCACATGAATAAAGAATGATGACACTGATACTAAAAACATCATTTGTAATGTCATGTTTTCACACTGCTGGGTAAAATGCATGGCACTGCCCAGTTTGGTAAAGCTATCTGCTGTCCATTTAAATAGAAAGCAAGATACTAAAATAGACTTTCAGGTATATTGCACATCGCAGCAAGCAATAAAAAGAAATAAAGTCACATGCTGATTAAAAAAAACCCCACAGATAATATTCTCTACACTAGCTTAAGGTCGAAAGAAATGCAATGTGCCAAACGAAGCACTAGCTAACAGCAACATGTGCCATGTTTATTTCAGTTTTATTTTAGTATTAGACTGATTAAACGCATTGGAAAATAAATGTGGTGCTTAAAAATGTTTATATGATATGGTTATTTTGTGTCTGCCAACCTTTTAAATTATATTGCCACTTGTTCTGCTCTCTTTTCCTCTATCAAAAATCCACCATAAACTATTGTCCATAGACTGCATCAGAAATCCCACATTAAAACAACAGCATCACTGCACTCACTGCACTCTTTCAGAGCTTTGTTTTACACTCTGACACCCAGGAGTTTTTTTTTTTTGAGAAGATGCTGATCCACAAATTCCCATGGGTTTGGTGGAGTGGACTGGAGCCAGTGGAAATTGCAAACAAACATTGGGGCTGCTGTATCTGATGTGAACACAAACAACCTCAAAGCCCTCATTCACACATCTGTGTGTATGATTGTGCATGTGTTTGGATTTGACAAAGAGTGTGAAAATGTGTTTGTGTGTGTGTGTGTGAGGGGGGTGCTTTCAGTGTGTATGCATGACTGTTTGTGAGTTTGGTTGCAAGGACTGGAAGGCGTTTCAAAGACATTACAGCATTAGATTTATGAGGACATTCACAGAAACACTGGCAATAAAACAAAGATCCCAGCTCCTGTCAAAAGTTCATGTTAGGTCTTATTGTCAACAAAAAAAATGGTTGGAAAAGAGGAAGGATACAAGTGTGCGAGTGGGATTGGGGGGTAAAGAAGGAGAGGAGGCAAAAGGGCAAGATAAAACAATAAAACAGACTGAGATAAAAACAAAACAGAGCAGATAAAACAAATAAATTTAAAATGAGGAGAGAAAATGCATCTCATATTGGCAAAAAAGCCACAACCAAAAAATGAGAGTAATCAAGAGAAGCAGTGAGCAGTCCTTCCCTGCCCTCCTGTCTCTCCACCCCTTGGTTTTTAGTGGCCAAGTCCACACCACATTATGGGTCCCTGGGTTTTTTGTAATGGCTGGGTGTGTTCTGATCCTGCACTGAAGCCATCAGCAGTAGAATTCCTTTCCTAATTAGTGGTGGGAACAAAAGTAAAAGATGGACTCAGCTGAGGAACAATTAAACAACTCAGAGGGAAAATAATATTTTCAAACGATATTTCACATGCTGCGGTGTGATTGTTGTGCATGACATGCTCTGCTTCAAACAATGTCCCAAAATGTGTCACATCCTAACACTCATCATCTTCGTCACATTGCACAACTACAACTAAATTAAAGTTCTCCTGGGATTTATTTTGGGGTTTCAGCTGGGACAAATGGTTTTTCTGCTTAAGTTTTTTTTTGTTTCTATACCAAAGTTCAGTAAAAACATGTTAATGCAGACAATTTGTGTAATTTTTAAGCCATGCCTGCAAACTGTGCAGGGTTTAACAGAGAGCTCCATTCAACACAAAGTTAAACAACTTGATGGAGATGTTTATCCAAATTACTGTTACAGCTGGATATTTAAAATGTCCAACTAACACACACACACACATTTAGATGAAAGATTTGAAGGCACAAGTCAAAACATGTAATGTGATGAACACTTGATATACAGCTTGAGAATATAATTATATTGAAAAATGCTCCATGGGACTATGTGTGTATTTAAGTATTCAAAGTGGCATTATTGTTTGTTAGTCTGTTTTATGATTTACTTTTTATTCACACTTTTTGTTTTATCCCAAACACCCTGACAAACTGAATATACAATACTAATAGTAGGAAAAGGATTAAGGTTCATGTCACTATGGCATAGACATGAGTCAAAGCCCTGATGAAGACCAGTTGTGTGATCTCTGATGATTTTTCAGGCCCAAAAAGAAACCAAACAAATTTAAAGAACCTTCCTGTCACTAGATATACTAACATTAACAAAACTAACTTTTTGCATAAGCAGTCCTCAATAATCACACCCAGATAATACTGAAAATGGGATAAACGTGACACAAGCAAAACCTGACATAAACAGGACATTTGGATGCACTGCAGTCTGGCCTTTTCCAACATCCTGGCTAACATGACTATAAGGGAAACACTGTATCTGGGTTACATCAGCACTACTTCACTTTTTAAGGCTGATTCATAGCTTCTGCACAACAAAAGCCAGACTCACATTTTTGCACATTTTTCTTATTATGTATTTGTTCCCCCTCAATTCTTTAATCATCATACTATTGCATGTTTTAACTATATAAATCAGCTGTATATATTGTATTATAAAGCAAAGAACAATATCTTTAAAAATCACAGTGGATCTGATGTCACACTAACAAATGCCTTACAGAGACAGGGATTATCTAATGTAGAGTAATCCTATTTCACCAAATACCATATTAGCAGAAATATGCTGAAGATATTTCTCAATTGCTGCTTCAATATTAATTAGCCATTGGTAATATACACAATACACAATTTCTTGGCATTAATAAACAGTCATAACTTGGCAGATTCAAATATGTGTGAGACAGTTCCATTTAAAAACATATTAAGAAACAGTGTGACAAAATATTTTAATAAGGCTGGTCATAATATAATACTAATCCAAACTTTGCTGCATGAATGTTAGTAGAGCAAAATTTTTATTTGATAATATATTATTATATTATCCATCCATTCTTTTATTATCTGCACAACTTATTTCAATGAAGGGTAGCTGGAGCCGATCATTGGGCAAGAGGCAGGGTACACCCTGGACAGGTCACCGGTCCATCACAGGGCAACACAGAGACAGACAACTAATAACACACACTTTCACTGTTGTTTTAACATGTCATCTTACATTTTTTTATATCTTGATTTTGGTTCATGTACACAAACAAATGTGGAACCAAAGCCTGGAAACAAGGCTTTTTATATTGTTCATAGAGAGAGGAGAGTGGCCTTTGCTCTTTTCAGTCCTAAAAGCTACATCACACTGGAGCAAAACTACTGATGTAAGCTACAGAAAGGATATTATATGTATGCATTTGTTTCGGATGAGCTAAGGATGGGTTTTGTTCAACTTTGTGATTTACTCAATAGCATGTGTTTCTGTGGACATGTGTGCAAGGGCTGCTTCCAAGAGAACTGCTCAAACAGTAAATCTCAAGAGACACATACCATAGGATTTGAGTTAGTTTCTCGTTCAGAGTTTAACATGTGGCCAAGAGATTATATAGACTTCACTTTAGAGCTAATATTTGTCCCTAAGTAACTTGGTATCAACTAGTAACACTCAGCTTGTGAAGTAATGTGAGGCAGCACCATGATTAAAAGTTAAACAAGTTTCATTGCAGCCATCAATATTTTTGTAAGCACCTTTTACTGTCGCTCTTTTGAAGCCTTTTTTTTAAGTCACAGCAGTTTTCGAGTGTTAGAAAGATGTGCTGAATTGTAGCATGGTCATCATGTCAACACACTGGAATGTCGCTCCATCCCAAGAGGAGAGAAAATGGTAAATGTATATATGACTGACAACTGGTGAGTCAGGCCTCTGAGAGCAGCATGAATGCTGTGAACAAGGTAAAAGGCAAAGAGAGAAGCAATTTAACTGAATGACTGTTCCTACTGAGTAATTAGGGTGAGATTAATTGCTTAGTTGTAACTTCATTGGACTGCTATTAGCCAAGGAACTCCTCTCTGGAAACCATTTAAATGAAAGGTAATTGACATAATTGTTCTGCAGATGACAAAACTCCTGTGGTATTACAGAATACTCACTTTTCCCTCAGTGGGTTAACAATGAACTAAATATTAATTGACAGAAGGTTATAATTCAGACAGAGGATGCCTCAGCAAGCGAGCAGGAAGGGAAAAGGCAAAATGAGACAGTAAAGCAAAGAGTGTGTGTCTGCATGTGTATGCATATGTGTATGCATGCATATGTGTTCATGTTTAAACAGCATGCAGTTGAGGTCATGGAAACTTAACCGCCTGTGTGTTTTGGCCTGCGGATTAGCCAGGACATGCCTCCACACTGGCTGGAATGCCTTTTGTTACATACACATGCACACAATCCACACACTCCGGCACACACAAGGTCAGGGTTGATAATTAGAGCAGCATTTGTTTGACCTTGTAAAACCACTTCTGTTAACGACCAAAAAAGCATCATACATTAATGCTCCATCCAAAGCTCAAACACATATCATACCATGCTTATAGCACATACTCATTGTATATTTATAACTTTTTTTTAACTTATACCATTTAATATTAAATGCAAGCTAAATATTTAATTATTATTATGGAATCGTTATAATAATTACTGCATTACAATAAGAAAAAGACTATGTTCGGAATCTTAACACTTTCTTCTCTTTGTATTCTGAACTTGCATGATAGAACATCTGCATTGTGCATATCAGTGAATGAGATCAGAGAGGGGCAGCCTTCAAATAAGCTGTCATGGATATTAGATGTCATCAGACACATTCAGGCTTTTGTTCTATTTTGCTATTATCTGTTAAAATAGCATCTAATCATGTGACAATGTGATAGTGAGTGTTTTTCAGAGATGTGTGAACATATAATTGATATATAAATCAATTAAAACAGTAGCTTTTTTCACAAGATCGCTTAGATTATCAGTGAGATAAATCAGCAAACCACCATACTGATTCCCTTACATCTACTCTTCAAAGAGATTTTCTGGTTTGAAGTAAAACAACTTCTGTACAGCATTTGCAACCAATAAATTTATGTCCAGATATCCAAATCCTGATGATATGTGGCAGAAGCTGAATTATTGCATGTGTATTAAGTATTCTGTTTTTGGGAACAGAAATACAGCCACTGTCACCTACTGTGTTTTTTCTTCTTTTTAGAACTTTTTTTTATTCTTGCATAGGTTAATTTACCTGTACATTAAGCTGGCTTTAGGAACTCAGGGCAGCAATATCCATAAATATAATAAAGAGCCTTTGTCAAGTTAAGTATGTTTTTAAAGTAAAGCAAAACATCTGAACAGCAAACTCCCTGTTATATTTTGCCCCATCTGGAATTCCTTTAATTTACACGTGGCTTTTTTTGCCTAAAAGGGATACAGGTTTTGCATGTTTTGGAATATAATGAATGAAAGCTCCTATTTAAGAGATTCTGCATTTGTGAGCATATGTCTTTTTGAGCCATGTACAATCTCCAACAAGATAAAACCCACCCACCATCTGGAAAAAATTACAGAACGTTACAGTTGGGCATATCTTACCCTCTGTGAGCAGGAAATGGCTTATTTCTCCTGAGTAGAGTCTGTCCCAGCTAGGGAAGTGGCTAACCACATGAAACTAGTGCGATCCTGTTTGTTTACACACAGTAATTTGCACAGGTGAGGGAGCCGGGGCTGTGAGGAAGAAAACGACAGCCTTGTTCAGGCCCACCGCTAAGGAACTGAGGGCATTTGGAAAAGCCATGAATTAATTTCTTTCATCAAATCCCACACCAACATTTACTTAATCAAATTTGTAAAACGAAAATTCAAGTCAAGAAAAGTTATTTTATGGTAGGAACATGGCTGAGGCACTGGCTATTAAATGTGGAATCTGTAGGCTGTTTAATGTTACTTCGAGGGACCTGAATATATGCAGGACACCCACATATGCTTTGCACGCACAGCAGTATCATAAAATACACTCATGAACTTAAAACATTTTAGATGAAGGTGACTAATAACAAAACTGTTTCAAGTGAGGTCAAAAACATGGTTAACACTTTGGTTCTGTGATTGAAATATTGGAGGTGAGACTGTGAATCATTTATGTCTATTCAAGCTAAAATTGCATTTGTTTGATCCTGATTATGAGGTGAGTTTTGAGCTTTTCAGTTATTAAGTATTTAAGCTATTTTAATCAAGTTATTTAAACTTTTGTCAAATAAAAAAAATGATTAGCCCTAATTTCAATTGTCAACTTTATCGGGTTGTGAAACATGTTGACTTGATCAGCAGGGCAACAGCAGTCTTTTTATGGTTTGTGGAAGATGTCAACCAAAACTGACTGAAGAGACAGAAAGCAAACAGGTACAATAATGAAAAGTTTAATGAAAAAAGCTGGAGCAAACAGAGGGAAACATAGGGTTTATAACAGCAGCACTCAACAATGAAATGAATGAAAAATAGTTCATTAATCCCAGAGGGAAATTCAAATTTATGGCAGCTTTTTCAGGTCACTGGTGATCCAGGGTTTGTTACTGGAGAAGCACCTCACTGTTCTTGTTGGAATGATACTGTCCACACAGAAGTAAATATAATCTGTCACACACTTAGTCAAGCTGTTGATGCCATCTCCATGAGGTTCACAGAGGACATTCTAGTCTGTAGCCTCGAAGCATCCTCTCAGAGCA
This sequence comes from Pseudomugil gertrudae, assembly GCA_037177535.1. Taxonomy (NCBI): domain Eukaryota; kingdom Metazoa; phylum Chordata; class Actinopteri; order Atheriniformes; family Pseudomugilidae; genus Pseudomugil; species Pseudomugil gertrudae. The sequence goes on along the minus strand of JBAMHV010000006.1, from coordinate 17,595,106 downwards.
TCTTGCGAAGTTCTTTGGGATGACATGCTGTGAAGTGGCGCCAAACAAATAACACTAAATTGAATTGAATTGAATTGAGCATGACATGACATATTGCATGGTATGGTATGGTCTGGTATGGTATGGTCTGGTATGGTATGGTATGGTATGGTATGGTATGGTATGGTATGGTATGGTATGGTATGGTATG
>JBAMHV010000006.1:17572409-17587231 GCA_037177535.1 Pseudomugil gertrudae | reverse complement strand
TCTATCTATCTATCTATCTATCTATCTATCTATCTATCTATCTATCTATCTATCTATCTATCTATCTATCTCTCTCTACATTTGCAATTTGCTCAAAAGTTTTTTGATGCATAATTGGAAGGAACACCTTCCATCTTGTACTATCCTTGCTGGATCCAATCTGGCCAGGCTATGAAACTCTATTTTAGGGGGCATGCATACAGTGTCAGGTGCAGTGCTGAGCAAAAATCTCCTAATCCTACTCTTTGCTATTCATGATTATTTCACAGGCCTGCCTCCCCAAATGGATAAGGCCCTTACCCTGCTCAGCCCAGACTGCCAGGCTTCAGCCCTGAGTTTGATGTTCCTCCAACACTGAACAGGCTATGATTATTTTATACCTTTTTTAACATATTGTATCAATTATTCAACCTTTGCTCGACTAGATTTGATTTCTCCCCTTTTTTATGTAACAGAAATGACTGTGTGAATGTATAAGGGAGTGTATGTGTAAGTAGAAATGTTTCACAGAGATAATACCTCAAGCCTTAGAAGAATGGATGGTGAATGTGTTGAGAATAAGAAAAAAATGTATTCTGGAATAAATGATTGCTGTATTAGCATAGGATGGTAAATGCTCCCTTCACTATGCAATAAATTGTCCCCATCCTCAAGGCAAATTGTCCAGACAAGTGTAACAGTGGCATTGAATGTCTTTGTATACATGTTTTCTTAAACTAATACCTCTGGAGTGTGATACTAGGAAATAATCTCTTAAATTCAGTTTTTACTTAACAGATTATTCCACCCAAATACCCATTAGTTAGCAAGAGTAAACTTTTATTAAGAAGTCCTAAAAGGTAAAACTTAGTCCTGACAACATTTCATTGTTAAATTAATTAGCTTGCAATGCACAAGTCCCTCATTAATTCATACCTTTACAAAAATCCTCCCCTGATCCTCTGGCCTCATTTCCTCCCTCAAACCTCCTCTTACGCTCTCACTTCAGCATCTCTTTCTCCCCCCGCTGCTTCTCTCCTCTTCTTACATCCTCATTTTAGCTAATGAGCCCACTTAAATCTATGCCAAAACACAAACAGCATGGGAAAAAGAAATAGGTGCGGAGCTTAGTCTATTTGTTAAAGGATTCATCATGCGAGCTGTTTTCAATAAATAATAAATGCAAGCGCTGACTTTTGTCTGCAGACGAGACTTCGAGATATGAATTATGCATTGTTATTCTTGGATAGGGCAATACGGGGACAGAGTGGCAGTGTGCGCTGTGCGTATAAATATGTGGTGGATCCTTGATACACACTGTGAACACAGTTCTAGATGCTTACAGTCAAGCTGTGTCCTCATAAATGCGGACACAAGTGTAATTACAACTCTAAAGACAGTGTTCTGTTTGGAACTACATGCACTGTCTCAGCTTAACTCAGTCCAGTCAACTCCAAGTTTTTTCAAACTTCAGCACTCTACTGTTAATATTAGTTTATCTGCTTCTAATCAAGTCTTTTTTAATGAGAAATTTATCATAATTATTCCAGGTTAAGTGTGTGTGCTTTATCTGACGTGTGTGGGAGGTGTGTGGGAGGTGGTCCTCCCAACACATTTGCGTCTGTGCTATTTCTTTTTTCCATTTGATCTCTACTCCCTCTTTTTTCCACTTTTTTCCATCTTTTTTTCCTACTCTGTAATCACTACAACAACAAAGAAAGCAGCTTTTCCCTCTAGAGATTGGAAAGGTTCTACCAGAAATGTTCAAATATATGTGTGTGTGTGGGATTTGCTTTTCTCTGTCTCATTTGTAGTCAGTAGGAAATATGAGTGAAAAACTTGATTGAAAATCAGGGGAAAGGAGAACAATTACAAAGAGGAGAAATGCACTCATCCACGCACAACAGCAATCATCACTGATCTCTGCCGTCATTTCACTCCACGGTAAATAATTCATCAAAAGAAACAAAAGGGGAAACAAATATGCAAATAAATCCCAAAAAGGCCAGTAACACAGGCCTGTCGCCACAAGGGAGGAATGGTTGTGGATCATTATTCTGGCAGGTTATGACTCTGTTGAATCTGAATTCCTCTTGTTTCATCTACCTTGACACTACTGAAGTCACACAGACAGAGAGAGAAAAAAAGGGGAGGCGATGGGGTTTGGGAGTTTGATTGAGGAGGGAGGGATGGATTAAGGACAAGGGGTATGGAAGGATTGGGGGAGGCAGAGGCAGGGAAGAAGTGTTGTAGAGATCGGGGGGAAGAAGAAAGAGATTTAGGAGGGGATGGGAGCAAAGGCGGGAGGGAAGCTTTTGAGGGTGTATTCGACAGTACTGTGAAAGGTAGCCATCAAGAGCTTTGATGAAAAGTGCAGGCCTTCTAAAGCTTAGGAGTGACAGCATATGATTTGGTCAAAGCATGAAGCTTTTCAAAGGTAGACATTCTTACTCCTATTCATCCCTCTCAGGTTGAATATAACTTTTGGGCTGAGCTGTGGCAAAAATTTCAAATTGGTTTGACAGATTGACTGTGATGTACCGGCGACTCTCAAGCTGCCTTGGTATGTAGACATCTTGAAATAAGGGGTGAGGAGGTTATATGTAATGTTTCACCAAACTACACTGCGTCAGCACCTATTCCGAAAGAAACATTTTAATGTAGGAGTCGACGTTAGTGTGAAGTTCTGTATATTTTGAAGCCACATAATTATCTTTGACCTTGGTTCAAACATGACACAATGTATAAATGTAACATCAATGAATGGTAATGTTTGCCACTGTGTTTACTTCTTCTAAAATGTTTTTAAAAAGTATTAAAAATAAACTTTGCAAATACTGTACATTATTAAATCATCCCCCTGCAACTGCACTGCTAACAATTGCCGCATGTATGGATGTTATTTCTTACATTTGTCTGCATCTTACAGCTGGATGACTGTTGGAAACATGATGAAAATGTGCAAATGGTTTTCTAGAGCAGTTTGGCTAAGTAATGTAGCAATATGGATAGGCTTCATGAGCCAAGAGTCATGATTATCCAGGGCTGAGGTTTACAATCTCAGGTCAGTGGAAACACGCATTGAGCCAGCCAGATGATGTCGGTATGTCATTTTCACTCACGTACATAAATACATTATGCCTACAAACAGATGGACAAACATAGCCATGATTCTGCTCTTCTATGTAAAAGCATGCTTGTTCACAAAATTGAAAACACATGCCTGTGAGGCTCTTGTCTGATAATAGTGTCTATCTCTCTTTTCCCCTTATGCAAACACACACACACATACACACACAGATAATAGTGTCTAATTTAGGCTTCCATATCTGTAGGGTTCTCCAGAGGACTAGACATCATCAGGAATATACTGGTGACCTACATACTATATTGGGGAGGTGTACATATACACACACACATTGATGCACCAGCATGACTGCTGCACATGATTAAATACTGGAACACAGATATTCAGCAGAAGAATCTATGTACAACATCATGCCAGTACATTCTGGGTGTGACTTTGTCCACACCAGCTACATACAGATACAGACATGACATATGTACTGGTCATCCACTCCATGAAATTAACATAATTTGTACAGACACATGCACTTACATGCACTTAAAGATATAGAAAATGGACAACAAAAACAGGTACAAATGAGGGGAACATATAAAGTGTAATATGTGCATCAGTAGTTCAATGCCCACTTTTAACCAGGTTATTTATGATTATTACTATTATTATTATTGATAAAATTATAATAATGACAATTTAAGCTGGGCAAAACTGAGAGGAAGGTGCCTTACAACCTAGTTTATCTGTTAATAAATTACTAAATGCTTAAGGCTTATTCTTTTTCACGGTCTTGTTTGATTCTTTGAACAACAATCTGCTGGTTTTGGTCACATTTTTATGGCTTTTAATATAAAATCTAAGTAGGATATTAAGCAGTTAGAAAAAGCTACGTTTTTTTTGTTTATTTGTTCTTAAATGAAAAAGATACACATTTGTAATTCTACTTCAGCATGGATAGTAAACCTTTTGATTGCTTGATACCAAGAAAACATTAGAAAATATACATTTTCAGTTCAGAACTTAAAAACAATTCTTTATAAAGCTGCTTCATTAAATATTATATGTATTTCTGCCTGGCATTTAATTTCCACTTTAAATGGTTTTGGTATTTTTCTGAGGGTAAATATTCCATTAATATGATACTGAAACTGCACCATGTTTCCAGACTGGAATTGCTGTATATATGCTGTATCATGCATTCTGCTGGCACCAGAAAGACCTACAGTCATCATCCATCATTCATGGGCATCGTCTGTCAGCTTTTCAGTCTATTAAGTGTCCAAGACCTGACAGAGAATGGAAGGGAGTGCAAAGGAAAATCTCTCCTTAACACAGGAAGCCTGACTCATACATTATCAAATACTTAGAAAGAGATTAATCCAGAGACAGTGACAAAGTGAAAGATAAGAGACCCAGTAAAGCTTTATGAAAGGGAGAAAATAGAAAGGCAGTGATTATTACTTTCTATCAAATGAATCCTAAAATATTTTAATTGCTTTGTATCCAGAAGAGTTTAACTAAATTAAAAGGAAGACATGTGCAGGCCTTGCAATAAGATCTCTAACAACGACTTTTATGGGTGACTGTCTGCTCAATACTGTTTATAAATGGCTAAAATAATCAGACTCATAGACAGTATTGGTTTAAAGAAAAAAGAACTGGGGTTGTAGCCACAACTGATACAGAAATAGACATTTGAACCAGCATGGAAACACATGAACTATTTTCATGTTTATGGGTGGTTAGAGACAGACTCGGCTGGTAGAGAGGACCTGACTCATACACTGTGGTGTCTTTAGTTAGCACCGCAACTAACGTGTAATAGCAGCTTTTGAAGGTGGTATTGGACCACAACTGATGGAGAAGTCATTCAGTACAATTACAATTAAAGCAAGCACAGTGACTTTTTTTTTTTTTACAATAAATGAAAGACTAATTTCAGTCTTCATGCTCACTAAACGTATGTAGGAGCAGAAATTATCGTTTATGAAGAGAATTTGATTTTTAAATCTTAAATCATTATCACAGAAAAACCTAAAAAAGTTAATATAATGGAGCAGAGGAGTTTATATTCCTACACTAAATGATGAACACATAATACAGCCCCTGTCACAGTCTGAGTCACTTCATGCTGCCTAATTATCTGCTGCCTGAATAAAACAGGCATAGATTAAAGGCAGACTGATGGAAAAACTGAACAAAACATACAGTAATTTTTGGTTTTAATTTAAAAAAATATTGAAGACATAAAAAATTAAAATTCAGACTTTATCATTTGTTGGTTTGAATTTGTAAACTAATCAAAATGTTTGTTTATGGTTCCAGGTTTAGACAAACAGGAGTCACCCAGTTCTAAAGATGAATACGTGTGGATGACTCTCTAAAGTTTTCCTTTAAATAATCTTCTAAAGTCTGCAAACGTATTATGAAGGTCTTCTTCAAACAGCTGTTTTTTTTGCATTTCTTGAAACCCTTTGAGCTGCTCTCACATTTTTTGGGGTCTTCCAGACTTCTGGTGAACATCGAGTCTTTGACCTGTACCATTGCTGCTTAGCTTTATCAAAAACTGAGAAAATAGTTTGTTGTATTTTAATGGGGCTCTTTTGTATTGTCAATATCAATTCTTCCAAATAAATCAATGAAATGAGCCGGTTGTTGGGATGCTTCAGGAGTTTAATGAGGCGATTCATGAAGCTTAAGCAAAATTCAGCGTTTGTGTTTTCCATTTAAATTATGAGACGTCTTTACATGATCTACAAGCTGAGATCACATCTAGGGTCAAAACATGAAGCTAATTTCAGTCAGTCGTAATTGATAAGTCAAAGTCATAACTTTAAAATCTAAATATTAGTTTAACATATTTCACTTTTAGGCTGTTATGAAAGGGATTCATTTGAAGTTACAGCTGTAAAAATTCTGTCCAAATTTTTTAGTTGTAAAGGTTCAAGCTTTTCTGTAGGTCTTAAATTAAAAATGTCACTTTCTACATATACTTAATCCATTTCGTTACATGTTAGTATTCCTTTAATCCAACTTCCTTCTTTCTCTATTAATGCTGAAGCCTTTGATTTTATCAGACAACTTGAAATCAAAATACAATGAATGGAAGATGTGTATTTGTTATATGTGCTGATTACATGATGGTTTTTCATTCAATTTTAAGTGACAGAGATTGTGCAAAATAAAAGGAGGGTGAGCATTACCACACATTCAGCATAACCACCAAAGAGCTGAGCCACTGTTACATAAACCAGAATAAAACATTCATGGGCAAACCATCGCTTATTCTAAATCCACTGAGACGATGGATGGATGACCCATATGGTGGATTGGCCACAATCTGAAACACATCTTTATGCCAGCTAATGGAAATGCTGATAGGCTAAGTGTAGTTTCAAAACCACAGTAGGCAGACAGGAAACACAAATTCAGATGAAGTAAAAAAAAAAAATCATGGTTTCAAAGCAATTACGATTGTAGTTAAAGTCTATGAAGAAGGATTGTTGGGATTGATGAAGGACAAAAGGGAACATAAAACAGGAGGAAGGGAGCAATGAGAAAAAGAGTCAGGGATTAGGCAATAAAAAGAGATGAGATCAAGAGACAGTTCTGACACACTCAGGTTCTGCGTGAGCCTGGGAGCAACTGAGCTGAAAGGTTCCACACCCACACAAACACGCACACATCTGCACAAAGTTGTGATGTGGTTTGCTGTAACTTTGTGCCTGACTGGGTGTATATATGAAACCTTATAGAAGAGGCTGCACTGTAGGAAGTTGTGCCAGATCCCTGACACCACACCCCACCAACATGAGGAGAAGGGGCTTAGTGGGCTTTAGGCTTCTGTTGTGGTTTCTGTAATTTCTTCCCACTCCTTTATTGTGTCTTTGACTCTCACTCCATCTTTCTTTGCTCTCTGTCTCAGTCCAATGTTCTACTTCCCCTTGGCTATTTCCCTGTTTTCTTCTCCATAGCCCTCTTTTTTCTCTCACTCTTAACTCATTCATCTCTCACTTTCTTCAAGGGACTATACATCCGTGAAAAATATTCGGAGTGATCTTGCATCATAATATCTGCATTTGAAGGACTCAGATGTAAATGCTTCCAGTTTAGCAATAGAAATCCACTCAAAAGAGGTTTGTGACAGTGAACTGAGCCACCTAATCATTACAGCAGTATGGTTTTAAGAAAAGAGTCAGCAAGACCCCTGTGAGTGGTTTGAGAACCTGATCTTTAGTGCATATGTGAGCTCAAGTACTCACATATGCCTAATGTGAACACAGGAGGAGTTTAGATGACAACAGTTAAAAGTAAGGGAGCCTCCAGTCAGATAAACCACACTCCTCTGCAATCATGAGGTGGTGGGCTTCTTTGAGGTTTTGGGCTTCTGTTGTGGTCACTTTGTTCTTTATTACAATTTTACTTTTCTTCTTCTACCCAACAGATTATCGTGTCATTCATCACCACTCACACCTCTCATCTTAGACTCCTGAGTCAGATTTTATTGTCATGCATGACTTCAGCATAAAGAAAAACAAGAGCTAGTTTACTCAGATTGTCTTGAACTTAAAGCTGCTCTTCCCGTTCTTTAGCTTTGTTCTTATAAACACTTTTCCTTTGGCAATGAGACAGGACAGCTTTACTTAATTTTAACATAAAGACACAGTATACATTACAGTGTTTACCTGCTCTTTAGATCACATAGACATGTATACACCCACACATCCTTCACTGAAGCAATGTGCCATTCACGCAAATTCAGGCATTTCCGTGACTTCACTGATGCACACATGGAACCTGAAAATCACATTTTTAATCTATTTTATAGGCACACGCAATCTTCGGTCCTGCTCCCTCACACTCCCTGTTTCCACATTTTCTAAGCCTTGAACACCCACACACCGACTCTTGGTTCAATTAAACCACAGGGAAGTCTGGATTATGACATGTACCTCACAGAGAGAGGAGTGAGATGAGTGTGCGCTTTTATGTTGTGTGAGTAACTGTTTCAAATGTTACTCACTTTGCAAGGACTTAACATGTGTTTAATGTTACCATAAGGTTAAGCAAGGGAAGTTAAGTTGAAGGTTATAGTAATTATGCGAACAATGAAAGCAAGCTAATTTAATGCCATCAAAAGACATGGCTGGGTTTGTTTTATGCTAATCAGGACTCTAAAAACCCGCAGTTAGACATGTTTACTGGTACTATAATCCAAGGATTTTAAACCTGAGCTCTCTTTATGAGTCCAAATACTGCCTATTTCATGAGATCCAGTTGTTGTCCAACTTTATTACCATAGGTCTTTGGGAATATTTTTTAGTGTATGTGGTAATCGTATATTCAAGAAATTAAGACTAGTATAGAAAATGCAGATCAACACAGACATGTGTGTGCGATAGTACCACAATTGCTAGTAAACTGAATCATGCAAGAAACCACAAGGTGGTATCAAAAATCTTTGACAGACATGTTACTGTTAAAATAATGAAAGGACTAAAAACAGAAGTCAAACTTGTTTTTGAAATTGGTAAAGCAAAAGCAAAAGACAGTAACCAAAAAGTTAAGTAATCATCATTGTTTTACTTCAAAATAACAAATTGTTCAACTTATCTTCCTTATGCCGAATAGACAAAAACAGCTGGTTTCTGTTCAGTTACATTTGTAATCCATAACATCACACCAAGGGTACTTTAAAGCAGAAGTAAGAACTGGATTAGTCATGCTGTCTCAGCTAACATGAGAGGAATTATTAAAAAAAAACACAGAGAAAAAACCCAGACACTGTATGCATTACAGCCAGACACATCGGAGAAATATGTTGATATTTCAATGTATTCATTTATCTATTTGACCATTTTTGGACATGTATTAATAATAATTGGTTCTGCTAATAGTGACATTCAGATGTATGATTGTGTTTTCTGACTGGGCACAGATCCAGCTTTGGGTCTGGTTCAGGTCCTGTTACTGTTTTTTTCAGGATCAGGTCTGAGACTTTGAACTTCTGTGACATTCTACCCATCATACTTTTGCAGCTCTACAGCATTATGGGTGCCCACAAGTTGAAATAATTGAGGACAAGAATAGTCTGAGGCTTAGGAGTTGGAGTAAGGTCAGAGATAGGGTTAGAGGGAAGTATTCAGTTGTGATGGTCAAGGATTAGCGTAAGGGTTGTGGGATTTATCATACCAATGATGGATCCCCACAAAATTGGCATACAATATGTATGTGTCTTTGTGTGGGAGAATTAGAAAATATCCTGACCTCTTTTTTCTCCATGACTCTTCCTCCTCATTGTGAAAATGGATGAGTGACCTTCGACCCTCTAATACATTCTGACTGCTCCTTACTCAGCTGCTCCCCATCTTTCTTCCTCTTTATCCTCTTTTTTGTTCTTTCATTGCCTTCCTACATGTCTGTCTTCCTGTCTTACTCTTCTCTAATGAGACAGGGACTTTCCTCCCTGTGGTGAAAGACGTTGGTGCCCCTGACGCACACGTGCTTTCCAACACACACAGATACACACTAAAAACATGCATATGGCTGCATACAGAACACATGCAGACATGCACACATCCATGCACATAAAAAGGACAAACCCCCAACAATCCTTCCCCTGCCACACACAGACAAACACACACATACATAAACACACACACACACACCACACACGCTGACCCAGAAATCCCATCTCTATTATGCAGAATATCAGTTGGCTGATGGTAGAGCTGATTATGCAGCTACCCTCTGCTTGCCCACAACTCCCTGGTGGATATCTGCCTTTAAAACCCCGATCCCAAATGTCTTTTTAGCATATCAATGGTGAATTATATATTCCTAAACAGTAGGACTTGCATATGTACAATTTTTCCCAACTTCCTCATTTAATCATGTCACAGTGTATTCTGAAAAAGATAAATTCAGCCAGATATTTTTTTTAAAAAGCAGCCAAAAGAAGCATTTAGCTTTCACACTGATGTAGAAACTCCAGAGATTTCCTGTCATAATTTGTCTTTCCATCTGTCAGCATACATTCTGTAAATATTTTATAAGCAAGAGTCAGATATGTCATTTTCTGAGTTGAAATAAGCAAATTAACAGAAGTTTGGAGAAGTCAGGAAGGCAGACTTTGTTCTTTTTCTATCTTCTGATCATTTGTTGGGTCCGTATTAAATCTTCTTTTTTGTTTACGGTAGATTTTTTTAGTCAACTTACCAATTAAAATGACTAAAACATCTCCTTACTCATGTAAAAATAACAGCCATGATGTTGTGTGACAACACTATAAGATTCTATATGCGACAGCACCAGTAAGCAATGCTGATCATGCAACAAATGTGAATCCTTTTATTTAACAATACCAACACAAGCTAGTTGTATTGATTTATTGTTATTTTAATTATTATTTTATTAAGCAGTAACAACAGGTATCCACAGTAAATGTTTTAATCATAAAGAGTCAGTGCTAGGAGACTATTAAGATTTTACAAGATAAGTTAGCTACAAATCTCAGAAAGTTTTGTTGCATGTGGAAGGGGCTGTGGCTACACAGATAATAAAGGGTTGGATTTGTCCTCTAGTTCTGCTGTACAATGTTGCTTTTACAACAAGAAGATAATCACTATGGCTCTTCTTTTTTTACAAAAAAATTTAACTTAATAAAATGCATGTTCAGAAATGACACAACCCTTGAACTTTGGGCCTGTGTGAGAGACTAAAAATATAATTCAATGTTTAGATGTGTAGGGTATTGTTTTGTGAACTGGGACTAAGTTCAGAGTGTCTGACCACCATCTTTTTATCTTCACTACAACTTTACATCATGCTGATTTTATGATTTTGCTGAGGAGTAAAAATCAAACGTCTTTTGATGTCACTATTTACTTCGGCTGAGAAGTGCAAGTACATGGCTTAATGCATTCTCATCATCATTTTCATTGTTCACTTACTAAAGAAATTAGCCAATACCCTCCAGCTGGTCATTGTATAACTTCAACAGTTCTGCCTGCAGCGCTGTTTCCTGAACCTGGTCAAGATCAGTGTCCTACTTCCAAAGAGATTCGGTCTAAATGTTAGCTCTGCATGGCCAAACTGCAGATAAGGGGAAAGAATCTGAAAATAAAACTAGTTTGTTAAGTGCAGGTCAGTTCTACATGCTTTCTAACAATAATGTTGATCTGTTGATCCACAAGGAGGCATAATCAGTCGGGCTTGACAATGCATTTCCATAAAAACAGCTCAAATGAGTGAAGATGTTCAAAGAGGGAGCTGTCACACATCAAATTTTCACCAATGTCACAAACATTTCACTAAGAACTCTGGAAACTGAGTACTTGTGAATAAAAAGGTTGGATTTATCTTTTAATCATAATAAATCTACAAATCTTCTACTTTAAATTGCACTTGCGATGTCTCATAAGAAGAATCATGTGTTTTTAACATGTGATCATAACAACTTTTTTTAAAAATCATATTTATCTATATTTTTTCTTTGAACTAAATTTAAGGAAAACAGTAACATTGTTTAGGGATATTTTATATGTGATACATCAAAATTTAACAATGTAATCTTCTGCTTTCTGGTGTCCATTAAAAGGCTAAAGAAAAAATCTAATGTCTCAAAAACTGTGTGTGGCAGATATTTTACATACAGTTTTTAATTTATCATTGTAAACTGGAGAAAAGCAATGCCCGGGTCATAGCTTCAAAGTCACAAACCTGAAAGTTAAACTTCCTTTGCTGATTAGTGCATTCAATTTAATTTTAAATCTGCAGCTGCAGCATAGTGAGTAACTTCAGATCTCTCTCCAGGTACATTGGCTTGACTGGGTCCCAGTGGTCTGAATTTATAGATTGGAGTTGTGTAGAGGTTAGGAGTAGTGACCCTAAGAAAGATTGCTTGCTAAGCAAATAAGCAAAGTAATCAAGCCCTGTGTGGGTGCACATGCCAGTGTCCTTATGTGTGTACCATATGCTTGTATAGTTCTTCTTGCAAATGGGCATATTTGCAAATGTGTTGTGTGTGTTTGTATATTGCACATGAAGAGGTATGAATGAGGTCCCTCGTGCAAGTTCATTGATAATACTATGCATTGCCATGCTGCATGGCAAAGCAGCATGTTTTTTTCCACTAATTGGTAGGCAATATGGTCTATTGGGGAGGCTTAGTAAAGGGTGTACTGTGAGGCTCATTATTTTAGGAATAGGCAACCCTATGGAGGCCAAAATAAATTAATTTATGTCCAGTTTAACCTTCTGAGAGCTATGTTGCTGTAGAGTGAATGTGTGGGGCATTTATGCATGTTCTTAAAAAGTTTGTCCAAGTTTTCACACGTGCTTTCAAACAGCAAACTGATCTGTAGTTAAGGACAGAACCAGGTGCTGCTTTGTTAAACTGACAGAACAATATTTGCTCTAACTTTATCCAACTGCACACAAAGGAAGAAAACTGATCATACACATTGTGCTTTTGTGTGCTTATGTGTTCCTGCTGTATGTCTGCAAGAACCATAAACATGGAAACAGACTTGACCTGTGTGTCTCAGCAGTTTCCTGTGTAAGCTGAGCTGTGTGTGTGTAAGTGCCTCTTTGGTTTTCTTGTCACTCTTCAGGCCTGCCGAACAACCCTTCTACTCTGTTAGTTAGTCTGCATATCTGCAAAGCAGCACATGTGTCTGCTCTCACATATATGTGGCTTTCCATCTGTCTCCTGTCACTAGCAATCCTCTCTGCATAATTAGGACCTGTTAAGATCTAGGGTCATTTCTCTAGAGGTCAGAGTTCACTTTTCCTAAGGTGAAAAGCCACCAGGGTCAGGTTTGGTGTGAGATGATGCTGAACACGCACACAGCTGCACCCTTGACACTTCGGGCAACATTTACTATATTGAATAACAAGATGTCCTTCAGTTATATTTAACAGAAAAAACAAAAGCCTAATTGCCAATAGTAAAATAAATGTGTGTATTAAAATGACTTAATATATATACACAGTATTTTCCAGATGAGATTAAAGTCATAATGCAAAATCATGAAAGCTAATAAAGCCTGTCTCCAAGCAGATGAACTAACAGTATGAGGCATTGTGATAGACAACAAATTAAATGCTACGTCATGACAATTTAAAAGATGATTGATGATAATTTATATTCAGTTCCCACTTTAATGCTTTTACAATTACTTAATCCATTAACGTATTTGACTGCATAAGAATAAAAGTTGTTGGCTAAGAATAACAACAACAATCCTGCTTAAGTTTAAAATACATTCATTACATTAATGATGTCAATGTGTTGATACCTTGGATGGCAAAACAAACTAATAACATGTTCAATTCTTATGTAGAATTTAAAAGGTAAAATAATAATAACAAACATCAGTATCAGGAGTAAAAATATTTTCTTGATACAATGCCCCTAATACATTATAGATACTGTTTTACATTGTAAATTAAAACTACTTAAGCTTGCATAACGATTTGTAGCTTACCTAGCTCTGCAGTGGACTGGCGACTTGTCCAGGCTGTATCCCGTCTCTCGTCCAAATGGCTGCTGGGATACACTCCAGCTACCTGCAACCCTGAAATAGAAAAGCGGTTAAGAAAATAAATGGATGGATGGGTGCAAATACCTATTAGAGTTTTAACTTTCACTCAAGCTTGGTGCATTAAGGAGAATGGAAACACACCTGAATACTTCTTGCTTTTCCCTCGCATGATTGGAAACACAACTTTGGTCACTTTTCCTCCCATTACATGCAAAACCTGCAAAGCAGTGTTTACACTGCTGACTTCCAGATGTTGCTGTTTTGTATTATATTACACCATAATATCCTCCTATCTTCAAGTTATCATGGCCTTAAGTACACTTTTTCATCACACTTTTTTACCCAGTCTGTGACCCTGTGGAAGTGTTGCTTTAAAAACAAACCTCTCAAGATGTAGAAAAAAGGCAGAGCAGCTTAAAAGTATCAGTCATTTTGAAATGTGCCAGTTTGTGTTTAAAAAGAAAGAAAAAAGACTTTCAAGTGAATGAAGTTCAAGTTCAGCCTAAAGTTAATGATAGGGATTGTTGGTCCTATATAAACAGACATATGTTAACATCCACACACAAACTCACCGTGCTCTTGCCCTAACACACTTGCGCACACACTGCCCAAACAAATATTTCACACAAGCACTCATTCAACCTCTTCACCCAGCCCAAGCAGTTAAAAGCAAAGTTCCCCCTCCAGCTAAACTCAAACCTGACCATAACTGAGTCTGTCCTTTCAAGTGATTTTATTGAGCTCCACTTCACTGCTGTGATTTTGTTGTTTTTATTTTGTTTTCTGTACTGCTCCATTGAGTTTCATTGTGTGAGATTTTATGTTTGACATCTTATGGAGACTGTTGAAAAAAAATAAATGCATGCCATTTTTTGCTTCGCTGCTATTGCTGTTTAGATATTTGCAATAATGAATAGAAATTAAAATACAAAGCTAACAGCAATAACGTAATACCCATTTGGTAACAACCTATCCAAATGGTAAGAATTAAAAAAGGTCCATTTCAAAGCAAAATTTCTTAAAATTTATTTGCTTGGGCAGGAATCACAAACTTTGCAAACACAACAGAAAAAAATGTTAAAATGAACATTATCATACAACTAAAATGTGATAGTGGCCAGCAGGAAAACAGCTGATACATGTAATCACAGAGGAACTAGACTGACATGTTCTCCTCAAAAAAAGAAGAAAAAATGTATAGCTCTCGCTATATA
>JBAMHV010000006.1:17557433-17572309 GCA_037177535.1 Pseudomugil gertrudae | reverse complement strand
ATAATGTTGGGTTAAAATCCCGCTACCACTGGGAGGGGCCAACAAGAGCCAAAAACAAACAATTGCATGACAAAGAGAATGAATAGCAAAGAAATAACGGTTGCATCAGTTTAATTATGCCTGCTATCACTCCAAAATGAAACAAATCATTTTCCATCTAAAGCAGGCTTTTCTACAGCAGTGCAAAGCTAGCACCGAAAGCACAAACACAACCAAGGACACACACAGCTCAGTATCAGAGAATTTCTGATACTGCCTCGAAGTGGCAGCAGAAATATGAGCATGCATCTACAAGAGCTATACAAATAAGTCATGAGGCTTAAGGTTTTTTATTCTATAATTTAGGATTATTTTATTGACTGGACAAGTGGTTGTTGTCTCTCTCTGTTGGATCAGTGGACTGGTGACCTCTCCAGGTTGGAATAACACACCTCTTACCACATGGCAGCTAGGATAGGCTCCAGTCCCCCAGTGAACTTAAATTGGATTTAGCCGGTGGATAGATGATACCAGGTGAACAATGTAGCAACTATATTTTTTTATAATTAGCATTCATTGTTAAAAAAAAAACCCTCCAATAAGGCTTTACGTCCACCATTATGGTCCACTGCTGAATTTCCTTTTTTAAGTGTCATTGTTTTTCCATTATATATTTCTCCTCTTTATTCGGTCTCATCCCTACAAGGTTTATTGGGAATAAAAGTTGAGAAATATAGGCTGTACTAACACTGAATTTTATCTTCTTATATAATGGGTGTGTAAGATGTTACTGACTAAACATGTTTGATCACTTCATCTTCCACTTTGCTTTAAAGTCTGATCATATTTATCCAAATATGAACTTCTCAAGCAAGAGGGAAAAAACTAAACTGTTACTCAGCTTGCACAGACACAAACTCTTGTGTGTGTGTGTGTGTGTGCATGTGTGTTTTTGTAGGGGTGGTATGTGAATGTGCATATGTATGAATGCATGTCCATCTCCCCAGTTGAACAGGATGTGGTAGGTCAAAGAAATGGGTCAAAGGTCAAAGCCTGACTAAATAATTACCAGATACTTTTTTCCAATGACACACACTAACACACACACGCACACCCACACACACACAAATACTATATAGAGCCACAGCTATAAGAAATGTTATTTTTTTAGTCTGGACAGTATCTTCCTTTGTGACCTCCCTACACAAAAACACACTTGAACATGCTCCCTTTCCCCGTCTGTCTTCCAATGCCCTCAGACAAGCACCCGTCTTCACACACAGTGTGTGAGAGCTCAGCCCACTTACAGGCTATCAGTCAGGAAACACAGAGAAGAAAAGGGGATGAGAGCAAGAGAGAGACAGAGTGGATAGATTTGGCTTGTCAGTTTCAAAAGGCCAAAGATCGTAATAAAAACCCACTGACATATATATGCATACACATATATGCAAGCACTTACGCACACACACATGCACACACAATGGTGTTCATCAAACTAAGGTCAAAGTGGAGGGCAGACAGCTGGCTAGGTTTACCGGGAGAAGGCGAGGGCAGACAGCTGGGGAGTTTTACTAGTGTCTGCCCTTTAAAACCAGTCTGGAAGAAAGTTTAAAGAGGGTACCAGTGAATGCTTACAGCCTGGCTGAGAGGTGCAAGAACTTGTTTCAATTGTTTTGAGTGGTTTTGATAACTATAAGATGCCGTCAGAAATTCATGGTCACTTTGTCATGGACTGTTTCAATCAGTTAAATACGCCATTAAGTAATGGGCTCATAGCGATCATATCTTTTTGTCTTCACATTTTTCCACAAGCAATGCACAGTCAAGCCATCTTTTCCTGGAATCTGTTGTAAACTGTAAAAAAACAGAGGAAGGAAGCAGGTAAAACAAAAACACACGCTTTGCCAGATCCTGTGTGATTTTCATGCATTCTCATCATCCAAATCAGGCTAGACTGAGATGCACCAGTCCTTCTGTGTCTGGACTGAAAATGTGTGACCCAGGGTTCACACCCCCAAAGTTAGTAGATTAATAAAACAAGAAGAAACAGATAACAGTATGACAGACGTACACAAACGCAGAGGGTTATGTCTGAACACTATAACTCTTGTTATAAAAAATTCACTAAATATGTCATGTGTTTAGACAGGTAAGGTTACATACAAACACATGTACTACCCTCAACTCTAACAGCAATATTGCCTGCAGGTCAGGAATTTGCACGAAGAACTCTTGAACAAGACAAAGTATATCTTTATTAGCTCTGACAAGTTGAGGACATGATTGTGAGGACAGAGAAAAACGAGCTGACATCAGGTAGAGACAGATTATAATGAAACTATTAGATCGTCTTTCTCAGAAATGACATCAGAGTATCACAGCTTGTAAACTGACACATTCAGGGTCAGGCTTCTCCAGCTACTAATATTATCTTGAGAAAAATACAAACAAAAACATTTCAGCACTATGAAATTTTTCATTTTAGCTGAATTTTGCTAATAATAAATATCTTGTATGATATATTTTAATAGGTCCCAGATTCCAAGCAGGGACTCCTCATGGGCCCCTGGATGCCAAAAAATGGAAAAGCCAGAAAAACATGACTGTTCACAACAAAATGAGAAGCCAGGCCAGACAGAACAACATGGTCAGTCAAGGTAGAGCAACCAAGTGGAGACAAGCGGGGACAATAGAATAGAAGAATATGGAGTTGAGCATGTGGTCAACACAGCAGGAAACCTAGTGGTCATTTCACCCATGGACACACACATACACACTTAAACTGATAGACTTGCTGATAAAATGGAAAATGCATGGTCAGCCAAACATGGAGGCAAACAGAAAGACAGGCCTAAAGCTAGACTAAATGATATGGATTCATCCAGGCACACACATGCACACACAGAGACTAAAAAAAAAAACAGACAAACTACTCAGCCTGTTCAGACAGGCCGAGACTGCTTTTGCTTTGGTGATGATTAAGGGTAAGCTGGGAAGCACAGTGATTTGTCTCAGTAATGTGGTATTTTCTAGGTGGTAGTGTTTTGTTTTTAGAGATAACTCTTAAAAATAAATGCTGTTGTTTGGACCATCTCTTAATCCACCACTGATCAAGTATATCATAGTAAAATGTTAATAAGAAAAGATCTGTGTAGTAATAAAAAGTAACAAACAATGTTGCACATTTAGTTAATGTAGCATTTTATATGTATTTTTCAATAGGATGTGGGAAGTATACTACAAAAAGCCCCCATCTTCAATAGTAAGTTAATCACACACTCAGCACTCCTCCAAACACAGTTTTCAATAAAAACATAAATAAAAATAAACAAGCTCCTCCCACAGGACACATTGCCATTCTGGCCCAATCCTAATCTGAAATGTTCAGCTTCATCTGAGTCCAGCTTTATAAGAGTTCCCAGATACTTAAACAGTAAAAGTACAATTAAAGTAAAAAATTCAGACTAAAATCATCAAAACTAAAAGTTGATCTCTGCTTTGTTCTTTGTGATCTTTATTCCAAAGTAAATAGCCATAGATTAGAACCGGATGTATGATTTCAAAGATGCACTACTGATGTAACTATTGTCTGATTGCAGTCATATAATCTCCATTCACAGATTAATCGAACCAAAATTTTGTAGCAGCCTTAGACGTTATTGTAATGAAGTAGAATAATTAGCCTTTATTTTTATATACAATAAAAAAATATATAATTGTAAAAGACTGCTTGTAATGGATCCATGTGATGTTTTGACCTGAAACTTACTTAGAAGTCACATACAAACGTATGCTTTTTATTGTTGATTAGAATTTAGTTTATAGCCATTTAATTCTGCCCCCACTGTCTCTCTTGATTATCTTATCTTGTCCAGTCACACCATTAACCTGTTTTACATACTAATGAAGCAAATCTTAACAGATCATTGAAATCTATATGGAAAAATGTGTTTAGACCTGTTACACATTACAGCTGTCTATCTAAACTGCATGCTGCAAGAAGGTAGAGATACATTCTGTCTTGCTAGTGGCTGCAATAAGAAGTACCGGTAGTAGTCATGCTAATTGCAAGCCAAAGGTATTGCCTCGATAAAAAAAGAAAACAAGAACTGTGATGGACATCTAGAGAAAAAACAATGGAGAGATGTGATCATTGGGACTATCTGGGGTGTTGTATCATATCCGGGAAGACACCAGTGATTCATGGCAGTTTATTGTTTGCTGGCTCTGACAGTAAACAGCCTGTGAGTCACTTTTACTTACTGCTAGCGTAGATGATGTGTGCAAAGTGTTTTTCATTCTTACTGTTTTACATCATGTAAACCTATGTGTATGTCATATGTGCATGTGTGGTGTTTTTTTTATTAGTCTTACTATTACTCATATTTTTTAAATCAAAACAAAAAAGGAAACAGTTACTTTCACATGGACCTGTACTTCCTACAATGTTTGTTCAATTGTGGTTCTATGTCTGTAAAAGCATGTATCATGTATGTCCGTACACGTGCACACCATGTTGTGCTTGTTTAAATCTTTATAGTTGCTTTTGGTGTATCTCCAGCAGTTCAGGCATTGTCATATTCTATTTTTTGCTATCTTGTGATTTAGTCTAATTTTACAAGTGTCACAGTTATAAAGCCGACATGTTATGCACTCGCAGCACTACGAAAAAGAAGTGGTTGTTACCAACAGATCAAGATACATAAAACTGTTCCATGGCTACAAGCTAGACAGTTGTTATCTATGCATTCATGTTCATTTGTACCAGACTTTAATAGTGCATTATCATGATGTGGTGTGACAAACCAATCTGATGGTAGTGAAACTCTACCTAATCAGACTGGGAGGGGAAAGATTGCATGCAAACGCCTTCACTCTTGCTTAATCAGGCGAAGGGAAACGACATGTTGTACAATGGCTCAGTTGTATTATTAGCTGCTCAAAGGAAGCTAAAAAATCTTTGGATCAGACTCCAAAAAAAGAGTAAAGTAAGTCTGGGAAAATATCAGCTTCTTGCCCATGACTTCAGGGTATAGTCTGACTGTACTTTGCCTCACTGTTCCTCTGGCCCTTGCTCTACGTTTGGCTGACTCCCATTCACTCAGATCTAACTTTTCAGGGAAAGCCAAGTAAGTTTTTAACAAATAGTCCAGATCAAATAGAATTGAGGTGCCACAAAAGATAACTGTTAAATCAGTTGCCCAAGTCTGAGTTCTTTTATTAAGTCAGTTTTTTTCTGTTGTTTTACTTATGACGAATAAGTTTAGAATATTTGCAGAGAATAGGAGATAAAGAAAAAATAAGGTGAGTTGAGTAAAATAGTGCCATGATTAGTAGTTGTAGCAGAAATAGTATTAGTAGAGGTAGTGATGGTAGGAGTGGTAGTGTTTCTGCTAATGATCTATTTCAGTTTTCCAAAAGCTGTTCTCAAGCTTCAGTGTAAGAGAAGCGAGTGAAAATACCAGGACATCTCCCTTCAACTTATTTTGGTGCTTCAGTCTGTATATCCTCAGGGCCACAAACACTGTCTGTCTGACCTCAACTGAACTGACTTCAACTCAGCTGCAACAGCAGCCTCAGCGCTGATGACGTGGAGTTAAAATAGAGGTGGTACGAAGAGCCAAAATGAGCAGTGGAGTCAGGCAGGAAAGAGAGAAGCTAATTTCTTTCACATGTTCCCAGTGGCAATGTTACAGCCAGACCATACATTTTGTTGAACAGATGTGAAAAAAATCTCCAAACGTCATAAAACAAGGGTTAAACATATGCAAATCATCCAAAAATCAAGAATATAATATGATTGCCTAAATGGTTATTTATTATATGCCAAGTAACACAACATTTGGTAATAATGCTAGACTGGAGTTTGACTTAGCCTTCATGCTAAAGTAATAACCTAATGGGTATGCAATTAGCTTGTAAATGTTAGTATCTTAACAGTCTTGTTTTTTAAAAGTTAAGAGAAAAATAAATGCCCTAAAACAGTTCTGCTCTGTTTTCAACAAAGTTTTTCTCACATTAAATCATATACTGTTCATACATAAGTAAAATGCAAAGTAAACAGTCATGTAAAACAGGAAGATATGTTGGTACTATTTACTGAGTTTGGTATTTTACAACAAGCCACTTTTATCTACATTTGATGTGTGTTGTTTGTTTTCTTGTTTCTATTATATTGTTGCATTTAACTTGCATCTTTGCATCTTTAAATTTGCAGCCAATCTGTTTGTAGGTGGATGATCCACTGGAAGGTCCATGGATCAATTCCAGGCTTCTCCTGAATATATGCCTAAGTGCCTTTGGGCAAGACACTGAGCCCTGCATTGCCCCCCAACCCCCCACCCCACCCCCTGGGGTAACTATCAGAAATAAGTGTGTGTGACTGTGACATGACTGGAAAATTGCTGCATAGGTACAAGACCTTTTGTATATGAACTTAGTCCCCATCTTCCACCATGTTTTTGGGGTTTTGACGTAATGTATTTATTTTTTTATTTATTTTTGCATTCTTGCTGAGAAAAACGGTTTCTATTAGATAATAAGTGATAAATATTCTAAAAATGAACAAAGCTTTAAGATCCCTTACAGATTTAAATAGCCTGGAATAAAAAAGGGAAAATGTTAAATAAAGGAGCATAGAAAAAGATGGAGGCACAAAATGAGAAAATGTGACTAAGAAAAAGAAAAGGAAGCTTGAATTGGTGTTTAGATGGAAAGAAGAAATGACGACATTGGTAGTTGAAATTGTTGAACTGATTAAGTTTAGCAAAGGTCACAGATTAATTAAATAAAATATATTTTTCATTTCACATAAAATAATGAAATTTAGATAAAAAATAAGAGTGTGCTCTTTAGGATTCATTTAATGCACAACTCTAACCAATAATTTGTTGGGTAGGCGGCTCACATACCAAATATCGTGACAGTGTCCATACGGACCTTACTGTAAACTGCAAACATATATCTGTGACCACTAAAACTTAACCTTTTTTTATTTACTACTTTCATAAAACCCCCAAATATTTGAGAAAATAACTGTGATTAATTTTTATATGTTCTTGGTGGATTTCTGGGGGAGAATTTGACTTTAAAACTTTAAAACAATGCAGCACAACACACTGGTGACAGCTAGCAGCAGCAATAATCAGAATTATTTGGACTTTCAAAAGAAAAAAAATCACACTAAATCCCAGCTTGGTACACTAATTCTCCCAAAGAAATAAAATATTGATCAAGGATGATATCAAGAAAATTTTGAGTTGTTTTTTAAAACCTGTGAGATCTTGGTGGCAGCTTTGTTTACAAAAAAACAAGCAAGAAGTCCTTGCAAACACCAACTGTTCATGCATACAATACCCCCAAATCCACAATGCCACATAAAATGTACAAAGTGAAACAGAATTCCTCTGAGACTGGCTTATTTTTCAGAGGCTGACCAGAAATGCTCAAAAGTGTGCACATTTTCTGTAAACACAAATTACGTTTTTGTTTTTGTTTTTTTTTCCCAAAGACCAAGTGATTCAATGAATTCAATTAAAGCTTCTCAAACACATAAATACACACGAAGCTTCAAAAAAATGCAGAACAAAACTTATATGTTTGAAACAAACTCGTAGTTAGATGCAAAGGATCTCGCATGTACACGTGCAGCACTTCTGTTTGCCTCCCACGTGCAGTGTTTGTGACGCACAGGAAAAGTCATTAGACCCGTACTTCCTCTCCAAACAGAAGAGAAGGAAGAACGACTGTCTTACATGAAACACACAGGAAATGTGTGGGTGAATGCCCACATAATATAACTGTGTGTTTGTTGGTGTATGAGCGTGTCTCAGTCTGAAATTCTGCTCCAGGGGCTGGTGACCGAGGTCTTGTAATTGCTTGACTTTGATTGTCTTCATGGAGTAGACTAGAGCTCTAATTACAGCCAATTAAGAAGCTCAGCTGAGGGCTGGCTTGCTTGGCTGACAACATCTTGTGGGTTCAACATTAGTTGAAGCTCTCCCCCAGATTTGCAGATGTAGATTTGACTGAATTACACCAAAATTGTGCACCAATTACAGCCCTTATTATATAATGTCAAATTATGTGGGATACATTTTGCGTATAGTTGAGCAATATACATTAGGTTGCTACATCCTGCATGAAGAATATTCTCAAATAAGACAACAGAATGTTAAACATCTGCATTCATGTGATTTCAACATTAGTGTTTCACAAGTTTCATTTCTTTCTACATAAAAGTACTAAACGATTAAGCTTCTGCTTTTTATTGGAACTTTTAGCTATAATTGTGTAACTTATCACTTGACATATAAGTGTACTTGTGTATATATCATGTGTCTTCCTTTGCAGGAGCTGCTACTTTGCATAACATCCAAACCAGCACTTCCTTGTGTTTCTGACTGCGAGTGGGTTTGTGTTTATCTACATCCTCACACAGCTCAACGGTTTGCGGTGTATGTTCCTGTAGATGATTGTATTCGTGTTTTGAGTACGTGTAAACACCATATTGTATGTTTGTATCAGAACTATCTGATCTGTTCCAGTGTATGTGAGAACATTTTTGGGGCAAGCCAGACAGAAAAAGGTTGACATAGACACACTATTGGAGCTCACAGAAATGCAGAGAAAAAATCTAAAGACAGGAAGAGAGGAAAAGACAGAAGGAGGCAGAGGGTGATTCCTGGGGTTTTGACATCTGGAGAACCTTCACGAAACCCGCTTAATTCTTGGCTAAATGTAGAGGATGAAAATATGTGTGCTAAAGCATAATAACCTTTCTGCACACACACACAAAAACTGAATATAACAGAGACAGGGGAAGGACAGTCTTTCTGACTCCTAAAAGGATACTTATTCTCATTCACACATGGACAAATAAACACACCAGTGGATTAATTTGGACACTGAGTCTCTCCTTGTCACTGTCATGAACGTCTGTCATCTCAGCAGGATCCAGATTGGTAGTAAACATTCAAACACATGGCTATGTGCATGCACAAACACACATTTTTTGTCAGTTTAAACCTACGCACAACCAGAGGACATTAAATTCACTTCAGGTACATAGAGATTGTGAGATTTCAACAATCCTACAAGTTTATTGCACGTCACGTTGTGTGGCATAGATCTAATAAATTTAGGATTGACAATATAAACAATGTCAACTGTACACCAATAATACCCTGCAGTATCAGCTACAGCCCAAAAACAGCAGTTCTACAGTGTTTTTCTATGTCCTCCTTGCTGCCTCGCTGTGGTCATTACAGTGGCTATATCGTACCACAAAAGCTTGCATTATATTTGGGTTTTCTTCTGCGTTGCACTACCAGGCTTCTTTTTTTTTTTTTGCTCAAAAGCTTACGTCTGCAAATCTTTGTCAGTTGATCTGATCCTCATGGAGACACAACAGATCTAGATCCCCACAGCATGAATAATACCTGGGTCACATGCACACACAAACCCATAAACACATGCATCTTTCAGAAAAAAAGTTTATTTTGGTTCTTTGTTTCCAATTCACAGTATTACCTGTTCAGTATTTGATCACTGTCAGAATGCACACCTGCAATGATACTCTATCTAATCGAATTTGTGATATAAGTACATGTCAACTTTAAAAAGTATCCTCTATCACTATAACAAACAGCATTATGGTAGAGGAACTGAGACATCTGTCCTTTAGGACTCCCAGGGGTATAACTTTCTGCACTGCTTACAGCAAAACATTCTGTCAGGTGTTGTTTATTGGCACGTGAAACTGGGAGAAGACCCATGTGTATGAGGTTCACATCTGAATCTTCAGACCAGAAGGTGGAATTTCCCCTGAACAGCAAACACTAACAACATGCAGGTGTTACTAAACATGTCCTTTAACATGTTTTAGCTTCAGGGTTAAATAAGGTGTTGTACTGCTCATAGGCTATGCACATAAGTATATATAGATATAACATATATGTTTTGTTTTTAAATAGTTCTAAAATCATAGGAAGAAATAACCATCTTAACTATGTATACCACCCATACACTGTGCTGGAACAAATATGAATTGATGCAGTTTTAAATGTCAAATGTGACTGTGAAAGAGATGCAGAGTAACTAATAGTATAATCTGTATTTTTCTGTCCTCAGTATGATGAGTAGACCTAAGGTACAACCTGCAGGACTGAAGAATCAAATCATTAAACTATATCCATATCCACATCCAATCAGCCATCCTGCCATGTGTGAAGCCATGTTGTCATCCAAAATGCCTTCTTTGCTATAATATAATATAATATAATATAATATAATATAATATAATATAATATAATATAATATAATATAAAAAAATATTATAATATAATATATGCCAGCAGGCTGCTGTGTATAGAAAGATAAAGATAGATAACTAGCAAGTCACAGGCTGTGGGTAAAACATCAACATGTGATCACATCATGTGTTTTATATATATATGTAATACCCAAAAGCATGATTTCTCCACCTCAGCATAATAACTGTGTGCATATCAAAATATTGTGTCCTTTTGTACAACTTCACACAGCTATGATGCCTGTGGAGATGTTTTTCCTCACTAGTGTAAATATCAGCATTTTATCTAATGTAAAAAGTTATGGTCTATCATGTGTGTGTGTGTGTGCGTGTGTGTAAGCCAGTAATTTGATTTTTATGTCCCTCTGTTTCTTCCTTTAGCTACCAACATCTGTGTTGTCTGAAAGCAGCGGTGTTAGCTTGTTGCTCATTGTTCATTCTGGGTTGCATCCATTTGCTGAATGACTCAATATTGGCTGCCAGCAGTGAGTCTGTGTGAATCCAGTTTTTCCCACCAAAGAATCCTCCCTTCCTCATTTGCCATGCAATTTAAAAAGAATATGAAACGTCTCCCACCAGGTGAGGCTTCTTGTTTCCTTTCAGCGTATTCTGTCCGTTGCTTTCATTCATTCTACGTGCCGAAGAGGTCCGCAAGACTCATTAGCAGTCGCCTCTGTGTTTCATGCCGTGCTTCCCCCAAAGGCATTACTAGCACCATTAGCCCAGGCAGCAGGGAGATTTCAAACTGCCTGGGTGGACGGATATCTTCTAAACCAAAGTATGCGCCTTTCTTTAATTAGCACTTTTCTAACGTCAATATATTTTCCCCTGGCTTTGTAGGAGTGAGGCTTTGCCAAATTAATTATTATCAGACTTGCTGTCTTACACTTTCATTTTCTCCCACTTTCTCCTCCATCTGAAGCGCTCTGGTTTCCAAGTTTCTGGCTTCTGTTGGATGTGAATGCAGGGTGGACTATCAGTGACAGCTTTCTTCTTCAGGTGTTCTTTAATTGCACGCATTTTGAACAGAAAATGAACAATTTGAGACCACAACCATGGCTACAGGATGTATTATTGTCAATGGATTGCAGATTTTGGGTCCACATTTCATTTAGTTTACATTTACTTCAATTCATTGTCTGCCGCAGCTGCTTGAAATGGAAAGACTGTATTAAAAATTCCCCAGGGTGGACAACAGCGAGTCATTTTGCTTTCCATCTGTCTTTAAAGCAAATATGGAGACCACAGACTTGAAAAGGCAGTGATTGGATTGGGACACAATATGGTTAAAAAGATGAAGCTGAAAAGGAAGGTGATAACCCTTTCCACTTGCTCAACCTCTGTGGCAAGACTGGGAGTTACCAGAGCTTATAAGGACTCTCCATGGTAACCGCTCTAATTTCAGCCCTCATACAACACTTCCTGCCTGAATTCAGCAGAAGCTTCTGTACATATTTACTCATCTGGTTTATTTTTAATTGAAAAAATAAAAACAGATGCTTTGTTTCACTAATTAGAATAAGTACCATAATACTCCTGGTTTGTATGTTGCTGTGGAGAATTTACATTCTTTTCTGTACAATAACAGGATCCAACTTTGCAATAATTATGTTATTAAAGTGTATTACAGAGTGGGATCTAATGCTAATGGGACATTTTCTTTGGGTTAGGAACAAGCAGGTTTTTTTTGGTATGTTAACATACATCATATATGCTTTATTGAATAACAGAAAAGAAAAAAGAAGTCACTCGCCAATAATTATTTATCGGTGAAAATAAACTAAAAATACAAGGTTAACAATAAAACGCAGTAAGCTTTAATATGCTGGCAGCTGAATAGACGACTGATCTGTACAAAATAAATATTCATGGTGAAAGTACACTTCATCACAGAGTTTCTGTGCTGCTGACTGCCATTTCAGACACTTTGGTCTCTGAGTGGTGGTTAGGTTTGTCTCGTATTATCAGATAAAACAGGTGACAGCGGAGTCATCCACCTGAATTTTCTGGAGCTTTGCAAATATGCAAATATTTGTCCTAAAAATATAACATTCCTGGAAGTCTGTGAGGAAAAAAAAACTGAAGTGAACAGATCAGAGGATTGTACGAAGATGAATCTTCTCTTATCCAGGTAAGGGTTTTCTGTCCTACAATGCTGGTTCACTTCCTATGAGGTAAATCACCATGGTAACTGACGTAATCTGCTGCAGAGCAAGTTATGCTCTCGATAAGAGCTCAACATTTATAAAAGCATAACCTTCTGCATACAAAATAAGGATTATACCGCAATGATGGCCAAACTGTAGTCATTGTCACATATTGCAAAGCCGCAGAACCATGAACGCACAACTACTAATACTTTCAAATGGACATTGTTTTTATACATTTTCATATATTAAACACACCGTTATGACATATTTTGAACTGAATTTAATCATGAAATTCCTTAAATTCTATTAAAATATCATAAAATTTACTCTTCTTTAGTATAAGATCCAGAGATGTTATCTCATGAAGTGCACTACCCACCAAAAATAAGAAACTCCACTCTAAAAGACAAAAAAACACCAAATGCTAACAGCAAGATGACATCATTAGGACAGCTCATCCAATCATTTTCTAACGTCCCAGTCTCAGATCCCCTGATATGGCTTTGAAAGCATTAAGAGTGCTGAGCAGACCCTGGAACCACCCCATTCGGCTAGTTTTTGGTGTGTTAAATATAGATTCATTGTTAAAGACAATCACTGCAGGGAACACGTACACTGCAGCAACATACAATATGTCCCAATACACTTGTTGCAGCAACTCCAACCCAGCCAGTTTATGCTTTGAGGACAAATATCACAGATTTGGAAATGCAACTTTTCTCCAGGCCTCACGTTTGGCTGCAAACGGCTATAGAGCTTCTTAACAGACTCTGTTTGATGAACTCAGTAAGATGACTTCTGTTAAAAAAGAGACAATTCAAAAACCCTTGAACAGGATCCATCCACAGCTTTTCGGACCCAGAAATTTTATCCATAAATGTTATGAAATAATTCAAAAGTAGTCACACTGGACAGTGAGTTAATGGCTCATAAGAAAAGCCCCAGTAGTCCAGAGGACACCACAAAGAAAAAAAGAGACACAATGAAACAAGTAGACAGAAAACAAAAACATTAGTAGGGCAAAGCCCTAGGTATCCCCCAGTATCCCTGTGAGGGGAAATAGCTGGTCCATTGCTCACTAACATGTACAGCTCTTTTTTACTCCACGTTGCACTGAAACTTATCCAGAGAGGCAAAAAGTGCAATGACCCATTATGATGACCCATAGAGCCAGAGTAGCCACAATCCTGGGAAATGCAACAAACTGATATGAGTCAAAATGATCTTTTAATGCACTTCCTGAGAGACCAGCTACAGGAAAGTTTTCAATTAATATGAAATCAAATGACTGATATTTTCTATTCTACTTAATGTCATGCCATCTGCACTCAGATCCTCCCTTTGGTCTCCTCTTTCAGTTCATATTCTGCAAACAGCTTCCCATTTTTAATGCAGAGGCTGTGCACAACCTTAATATCACTGAGAGACCCAAAAAGCCTTTGAATGGTAGAAATGGCTTAAGGCTGAAATAGCAGTGAAACTGACTTTATTAAGAGTCTGTGCCTTTGTGTGAAGGTGTGTGTGAACTCACCTTGGAAATCCTTAGAGGAGGCTGAAGGCTGTCAGTATCACACCAGATCAAAGACAATATAATGGCAGGCGTATTACAAGTTTAGCAGTTGCATCAATGATCATTTCAACGCTTCCGCTTTCAGTTTTAGAAGATTCCTCCAATTTCACACTTCAACTTTGTGTTATTTCGTTAACTTAAAACAAAAATGACATAATGTCGTCTGTGGCCCTGAGGCATCTTTGTCAAGTTTGACAAAATAAGTCAGGATTTGATAGTTTCTTCTCTTCTTTTTTAAGACTTGGAGACAAATGTGTAAAAGTAGAGATCTGGAATCTGAAAAACAGCAGTGTTTATCAAGCCGGGAGGATGGGATAAAAGACATTATACAGCTGCATTGTGGGAAATGAGGGATTGGATGTCTCCAGAGTTTGGGCTAGGGGTGCTGCATTTACTTTGATTTTGATTGTTCTTTTGTCTCTCTAAATCAACCAATTATAATGAGATGAAGCAGCAAATCAGCAGAGGGTTTCTTTAAATTTCATATGCATCAGACATAAAAGCAGCTTCGCCCTTGTCAGAGAATTTTTCCTCATGTGTCTTCCAAAATGTAAAATGATTATAAAGAACTATAATTATTACTGCAGCAATAATTAAGGCTTCTTATTAACATATTTAATTGAATAATCGTTCCTAATTGCTTTCCTCATATTAATAAACTATATTAGTAGAAGCTCTTTTGCACTGTCTGTTGGGGTTGTTTTCTCCTTTTTTTAAATTTTTTCATAAAACATCAGTGTTGCCTCTTTGCACTGCTGCTCTGGGTGCTCATTTATAAAACTCTGCTTGGATTCTTACTAAAATTGTACGTACGCCAAGAATCCAGAGTTTGCGTAAGCAACAAAATATTCTGATTTATAAAACC
>JBAMHV010000006.1:17528330-17544659 GCA_037177535.1 Pseudomugil gertrudae | reverse complement strand
AGATAGATAGATAGATAGATAGATAGATAGATAGATAGATAGATAGATAGATAGATAGATAGATAGATTGATTGATTTAATTTAACGTTTTTGTGGCCTTTAGTCACACATGTACAGGTCTCAGACCACCATCAGTGGAGTCGATTATAACTCTGGTTATCAAAGCAGAAACAGGGCTTCTTTTCAGCCTGGAGACAGAGAAAACAGAAGACAGGTGGGGAGAGCGGTAGGTCAGATGGGGAGGGGAGTACATATTTCACCTCCATTCACCTGCTGACATGGCCTCTCAAAGAAACCTTTCATTAGACCCTCAGAGCAGTCAGCTTTGTCTGCCCAATGCTGTCAATTTAGCTGTCATATTACACCGGCTCACTTTCTGCTCTTTCATCTTGGGGATTTTTCATCTAATGATTCTCATTCGGGAGGATTGGCAAAAGAGGTGCATGTGCAGAGCGCCTCAGAAGTTGAACCATCTAACACATCAGTTAAGTGATTTACGGGTTTGCATGCTTAACCTGAACACATCTGAGAAGAAAAATGTGAATAGGAAACATCTTGAAAAGGAATATTTCAGCAGTTCATGAATTGGAAAATTGATCAAATTTAATATATGGTCTAAACAGGTTAAAATTCTTTTTACAAGTTTACTTTCTTTCTATCTTTCAAGGTAAACATACAAGTCTTTAGGTATCAAAGGTAATCTAGCCAGTCAATTAGCTTTTACTGTAATTTCAGACCTTCATTAGCTTGTTAGGCAAACATTATCACAATAAAGGTGTTTTATCCAAATTTCTAAGCTGTGTTTCTACATTGTCAGAGGGCTTTGGAACTTAGAGCGCCAGTTGTTTTTTATTTGAATCCTATTTTATTTGCTCAGAAAGTCTGCTATGTTTGCGGAATCATAAATGTGCAAAATGAAATCTGATTTAGATCAAAGAAACACACTTGATCCTTTTCAAAGGCGAATCTCGGTCCACATCAAGTAGACCAAATACAGGATGCACATAATTTGGCTCATTTTCAAGGGTCACTTCACACAAAGAAAACAGAGAAATGCCAATGAAAATTGAGGGAGCATTTTGAGTTGTATAGTTGACACAGCAGCAACAAAAACAAACAAACCAGAAGAACAGGAGGAATATTACACAGAAAAGAAAAATAAAATATAGAAATACAGCTGTAGATATGTCTGTCCACAACTAGAGCCACCAACTGGTGTCAAAATTCAGAACTGTTCTTTAAACTCAGCACTGCCCAATAGTGGATAAAGTAATTTAACAACCATGGCATCTTAAATGGGCCCTGTGATGGACTGGTGACCTGTCCAGGGTGTACCCCTCTTCTCGCCCGTTGTGAGCTGGGATTGGCTCCAGCCCCCCCGCGACCCCGTTCAGGGAGAAGCGGTAGAAAGTAAATGGATAAATGGATGGATGGCATCTTAAAGGGGCATGGAAGTATGAGAGCTGCTAAGTACAATATAAGGGAGCATAAATGGGCCTTTATTCTGAGCAAGTGCACATAAAAAAAAAAGTCAGATATGTAAGATAGGAAGAAACTCTGAAATCAAAAATAGTTTTTATTAATGCAAATAAAAAGTTTTTAAAATAAAAAAACACTGGCTACTTTATCATCTCGTAATGAACATGGATGCAATGGTAGCTGATTTACTATTTTCTTCACTACTCCTTGATTAAAGCATCCCTTTGTTTCCATAATCCACATTTAGAAGTGGTGCCCTGAAAAAGTAGACAGAAAAGCCCAGTTTGAAAAGGCCTCCCTACTTTTTAAATCCTCTACATGTTTGTGTTTTCCTTTTTTTGTAAGTGTTGTGTGCATGTTGTGTGATTAAAAACATGTTTAGTAATGATGATGTTCTCACCTCTGGAAAAAAAATACTACTACGTGCTGTTTTTGCAGAAACAATAATCACAGCCCGGTCTAAAGTTAAGAAATGATGCAGTTATGGAAAAAGTATTTTCAAAACACAGTGGTTGACTGCACATAAAAAACAGACACTGAAACCTGTGTTGACATTTCAAAGTGAAAACTTTTATGTCTGTCACCACAGCCAAACCCCAAACCTCCGAAGGTAGAGTTAATAACCTGGTTAATGTGATAGTTATTGCATCTTTTTTTAAATAAAATTCTTTCTTTACACTTTTCCTCTCTGCAGGTTTTTAGTTTCCAATACCACAGTGAAATAATGTCTACATTTTTATTTCTACTTAGCAACACGAGTGTATCACAGCCACCCTCACAAAACTACATACAGCTATCTCATGATGAAATTATCACATCAAATCTTCTTTGCACCAAACCAGGTGATGTGAATATGAATATTATTTGCAAGAAAAATGAACTAACTGCCTTAAAAGGATTCATAGTTCTTCTGCTGGATGAGTATTTCAGGCCCAGTTTGGTCTTCGTGGCAATGTTTTTCAGAATTTGTTATGTCAAATGTGAATCACAAATAAAAAATTTGACATTTATTTGCAGCCTTTATAGATAATGTTTGATTAATTTAACTATTCACATTAAACCAAAAATTCTGACCAGGTGTGCACAAACTTTTGCGTGCCACTGTGTAAGATTTGAATGAGGCCTTTTAGAAAGCAATAATTTTGTCTGCCAACACCTCTCCTGAATCATTAACTTAAGTCACCTAAGCCAGCTTATTTTTCACATAGTTGTGCAGTGAAAGGAATGCTGAAAGCACACATGCAGGCACAGGACGGGGAGAAGACGGAGTCATGCAGAGAGAGCGAGAGAGAGGCAGAGAGAAACTCACAAAGCTCTCACCTTAAAATAGAGCACATCAGTAACACCCTGATGTTGATGTAAGACTTGAGAGGATTGGCTGGTTTCACTTTCCACAAAACAAGCTCAAAGCAACCTACTGCTTCTTGCAAAGTGTTTCAGGCCACCCACAGATCATATAGACTTTCTATACACTTCATGTAGAGTGGTGTCAGCAACTTCTAATGCCCTACCTCTCTGCTGCCTCTAAACTGGCATTCACATATTTATCTACTTTTTCTACACAACTACATTTACCATCTACTCATACATTTAGTAATACCCATGCACAAGTAACTCACAATATCTGCATGTTATTTAGCTCTACAAGTTTGGTTTTGGGTTTATTTTGTTGTTTCTATTTTCCTCTTAACTTCAGGAATCTATTTCTAAGGGCTGCCCTTCTGTGACCAGTTAATCTAGAATTCCTCTGCAAAGATGGCGTGAGACACAAAGAAAATGAAAGGGGACGAGTGAGGGCATTTGGTTCACCCACACACAATAACAACAACACACAAACTCCCTACACTGTTTTTATTCAGACTTAACAGATCTGACAGCCCAGAGATGCCATAAAAAGTCTAAGCCCCACTGTTTTATTGAGCTCTGCCTTAAGAAAATATGAAACCACCTTACTCCAAGAACTAAGTGACTTTCCACACAGGAGCCAAGCTGACAGTGGGTAACCGTTATTCAAGAGTGGAAACACAATCTGCCCAACAGATAAAACGTATGTGTTGCTCAACATGATTTATTTTCTTATATTTCTTTCTCAGAGTTATTGTCTGAGACTAAAAGGTTGTGCTTAGAAATGGACATAATTTCCATATTTACATCATAGTTGGGGCCAAGTGAAACAATTAGGTATCAATGAAAACACATATTGTTTGTAGTAGTGAAAGCAGCTAAATGGATAGATGTCATTATCTTTTGTATGCTGTATAAAATGCATTTATTTAAAAAAAATTAATGCATTATATAACAGTGGCACCTAATCTGTTTGTATCATCTATAAATTGAGTTAATGGATTCATGTCATCACCAGCCTTTAAAGCACAAACTTGTTGGCCCAGCAGAAATAAACCCAAATCCTTCACACTATTCTGTAAATGGAAGGGAAATCTGTTGTTTTGGGGTTACTGTCCTGTCATTTAATCACATTATATGTTGCCACCACCACACACCAAGAGGTTCTCCTTATATCTTTTTTTTCTAAGAACATGCAGGATTTTCATCAACATTTTTTTCGTATTTTTGCTTTTTCTAAACAACAGGAAAGCAGATACATGTTACAAAACAAATAATCATCCTAAGTAATTGCTTCAATTTTCGCTTAAAAAACATGAAACACTGCTCTGCAGGGCAGTAATTCCATTTTGCACCAGCAAGTCTAAACTAAGTTGCACAAAATTTCCCTGCTCTGTATTGCTCATACATAAAAAGGCAGGAACAAACTGTTGCACACACAGTGCTCTACATATTTTTAATTGCATATGTGGGTTTTCTTATGCGTGAAAATGTTTTTTGTAAATCATACTGCACGGATGGGACTTTTTTGGGAACGGTGAGAGAAAAAAACTCTCTTTAATTAAAAAAAATACCATCTTTACTTAACTACAGTTGCAAGTACTTACTGGGACTCAGTCCCAGTTAGTTGTTCCTCATGTCTTGTGTAAAGTGTAAAATATAACAGGCATTTGCTTCGCCTGTCTGTAACATCTTTACTTATTTAGCTCACTAAACTAACATTATCACAGCTGGTATTGCCAATGAAGCATATACATGTAAAAGTTGTCAAAACTCTGTTAATATTAATATTTATTAAACAAGTTTCTCTACAACCACTTTTTTGTTTGTTTGTTTTTGTTTCCAATAATACAAGCACATGTTTGTAAGCAAGAGAGCTGCAAATATTGGATCAGTGTCAGTAGTCATCATTTTATTGTGTCACAGCTTTATGAAAGTAAACAGATGCAAGGTCAGCTCCTTTCCTCTGAACTGAGTAGTTAGTTAATCTGGTTACCAGACAAAACAAACAGTTTTCTGGTTAATCAAAATGATCTTTTGTTACTGTTTTTTATTGGCTGTCCGTTCACATGCAGGAAATTAAAGCAAGAAAACTTTATGCATTTCCAAAGGGAGATTAGACTTTTTAAACAATAATAAAACTCATAAATCTGCTTTAAAATACACAAAGGCACTGTCCTAAGTTTAGAGTAAGCAGCAGTGATTTAATTCAACAATGTCTTATTTAAAGCTATTTAAAACACAAGTTTTGGTGCTGGTGTGAAAAATGTGCTAAATATAAAGTATACCTTTAAGCACTATAAGCAAAAAAAAAAACAAATATGAAAAGTTTTTGCATTTCCATTTTTTAAAAGAAAAACAACAATACAATCTTAATCCAATCTGAGTTTAAAGAAAGCAGTAAAGATGCATAAGAAAGACAGACAGAAAAAAATCACAATTGCACACAGACATTCGCAAACACAGTTTGGCCACCCAGGATGAGAGAGAAAGATGGAAACTTTAACTATGTGTGTAACTTAACTGTGGATTACAGGGTAGTGTGAGAGAGAGAGGAGAGGGGAAGGGGTCGGGGAGCTTGTTTCAGTTGCTCAGCTGTAAATAATTAAAACACAGCCTCCCCTTCTTTCCCCAGTACACACAGGCATGCACCCACACACACAGTAACCTCTATTATCTTTATTATAACTTCCCTTCCTGGTATATATTAGATGGCAGCTTTACAGCGAACAAGCACAACAGGTCTCTCTTGTTAAAATGCAAGGTGAGTATAAGTGTGTGTGTGTATGCATGTGTGTGTGTTTAGGGAAGGTGTCTGTGTAACTGTCAGAAAGAATTAAATGACTCTTTTGCATTACTTTCTGAGAAGTGCACTCCCTTCAACGCTCTCATTCTCATCGTTTTTAAGAAATACAGGAAATTTTTCTTTTCAAAGTTCTGTGTCAAAAGTTGCCCACCATCCTCCGCTCCATACAGAGGCCAGGGTGACATGTCAGCAACAGGGACATGCCTTACCTCACAACCTCAAATTTGGCTGCAGCGTCAATAATTTAGAAAAGTTTGAAACCTCTGTGCATGAAAGTCAGCTGCAAACCATTTACTTTAGAGCCTGAGGACTAGTTGCCAAGTCTTAAACAGCATGTCTTATTGGCAAAGCTAACACACAGCTGAAAGTCTTATAGATGAAAGACTTACAGACTGTATAAGGCCTGAGGACCATAAAAGCATTTATAGTGTGAACAAGGCTGGGAAGATTATTTTTGGAACGTAATCTATTACAGATAACAGATCACCTGCTTTAAACTATAATCAGTGAGGAATTTCTTTGGGTCTACTTAGGTTTGGAGGGTAAACACTAACTTGTTTTTCAGCTAATGGAACCGAAGACATATTTTACTCTTGATGAATTTCTTCATGGCAAACAGTGACATATTATTGACTGTTTTAAAGGCCTGGCTAAAGAAAACAGAAGTGATGCAGATGTAGTTTAATGATTGAACTTCAAAGAAAAATGCTAATGTTGTATTTCTTAGAATAGAAGCTTTAACTGATCCACACTCCATAGATGTATCTGTTTTTATTAGATGCTTTAAAAGCAAGAGTTCATAAGACCACTGTGTGCACCCTGCTGTGTCTTTCATACATTAAAAGACACACACAAAAAGAGACATATAAAGAAGTTAAAGCATAGTTTAAATGATAATATGTTTTTGATCGTTTGTATGAAGTTTTCGTTTTCAGTTCGTTGAGACAAAAACAAAAAAGTAAACCAA
Source organism: Pseudomugil gertrudae (assembly GCA_037177535.1). Classification (NCBI taxonomy): domain Eukaryota; kingdom Metazoa; phylum Chordata; class Actinopteri; order Atheriniformes; family Pseudomugilidae; genus Pseudomugil; species Pseudomugil gertrudae. The sequence continues at coordinate 17,538,063 of JBAMHV010000006.1, read as the reverse complement.
CTGCCTGCATCTCCTATCTTACACAGTAGTTGCACAACATCAACACACCCTCACTCACCGTCAGGTGTTTCCTGGTTACCCTGCCAAAAACCGAGGTCATGGATCAGGAAAAGCAAGAAGTTAAGAGCTGTATGATGTGAAGTTGAAAATCTGGCAGCTGACTACATATAAATATTACAACTATAACACACACCAAACACATCCACCCTGCAGTGCATGCACTTCTAAAGAAAAAAGCCCAAAGAACTCTTGAAGCTTTGAAGACTTATACTTTTTGGTTTTATCTGATATGAGAAACCAGTTTCATATCTGACACAGCCTCAGTCTTGACATCCTGGTGACTGTAGTTCCTGTCGATTATCTTCCTTTTCTCCTCCTCATGTTGAACATAAAGAATTTGAAATGCCTTGTTCTGTTTGTCATGATATTCTGCAGTTCTCTTGTTCTATGTTGGAAACCAATTCTGTATTTTCAGGATAAAATGAAATGTTTACCATTGTTATCCTCTTCTTTCTTCTCCTTTTACTTATTGTGATGTGACTGCTGCTGGTTTTTACTTCCATTTCCTTTTTCCTTGGTAAGTTCTCCTTTGTTTCTTAGGTCATGCATCTTAACTTTCAAATGCTCCTCATTTCCTGATTCTTTGAACACAGATGTGTCTTTTCATCTCTTTTGCTTGTCTCTTCTGAACTTTTATAATCCTGAATTTTAGCACACGGCTTCTATCTTGCCTTTCACAGGTAGACACACAGAACCAGAAGGCGTAAGGCATAGAGGATTATAAATTATCACTGAAGCTGCACAATATCAAGAAAGGAAAGCAAAAGCGAATGAGAACCTGAGTCTATATGTTGTCTGTTGTCACTTAAGATGATATGCCCAATGCTCACCTCTAGGCAACAACAGCAACTGGTTACTAATATGGATTCTGCCTCTTTCAGTGGGGCTCCTGGGCTTGAACACGTACAAAAGTAATGTTATATTAATATAATAATGTTAATAGATTTCACAGAAAATGTGTACGATAACTTTAAACATAATAAGTGTGTAGAACCTAAGTGAAGAAAATCTAAATGTTTAGAAATGTTATTCAGTGATTGTAATGTCCAGACTTTTAACTTGTGCTTAAACATTACACTCTCTCTTCTTTGTTTTTTCTGTCTTTAAATATGAATACATGCCTGCATTCACCTAACCACACACACATAGACATCTAAATTTATTTGCTCTTTTATCTTGTTAATGCTACTAATACATTTCTTCTTATGCTTGTTTCTTCTTTTCATTGATTTCACATGCTTGTTTTCAGGATGCTCTATGCTGTTATTGGGTTTGTGATGTTTATAAGGTCATGGAGATGTGTTTCTGTATTTTATTTTTATCCATAGGCTACTGGTGCTTCATGGCCAGGTCATGTTTGTGAATGAAAATTGGTTCTCAAGCATCTTACCTGGAAAAATAAAGGCTAAAATAAGAAAAATAAAAACTCAGACGCTCCAAGTGGACTAAGAGAAATCAAGCAGACTAAACTACTCAATATTTGTAGTTCAGTGAAGAATCCATACAACTCAGCTCCTTGTAGAATCATTGGAACTGTCTAACATCTTTAACACATACACATATATGGATTAATCACTTCAAAGCTGTTTTTGAACTACTTGTAAACAATAACACTTGCCCTGAATATAAAAAGCAGCATTAACTAAAGGAGCTTTGAAATAAACATCACGAAAACCCTCTCTGTTCCTGAATCGCGAGCACTAAAGAGCCCCTAAGGTAAAAATAGTTTGCACATAAGGCAGAACTTTTAATAACATTTTAAACTAACAGTAAGCCAATTTGAAGTTTAGTGAAATACTTGTTGCAGACTGTCAATAGAAAGTGTACAGAAAGCCCTCTAACCTATCTGTTTCCTGTCCAGATACTGGAGAAATGATTGATCGTAAACATACCATGAAACATGTCCAAAAGCTTTTGCTATAACTACAGCACCTACCACGTGTAGAGTAAAGTATGATTTACTTAAATGTTTCTATGTCAAACTTACCCTCACCACCAAGGCTAAACATCAAACCAGCATTTAAGAATTAGGCACTTCTGGAGCATCAGACAACATATATATCCTGTTTTTAGTGTGTGCACCATTGTTGTACTCTGTTTACTTCTGGTTTGACAAACTCAATTGGTAAAACCAACTGATAATAATAAGCAGCCTATGATATGTCTTTGTGTGGTGGTTTGCAAAATGGGTGGAGGAATAAGGATCGGAAAAATGTAGCAGAGATGCCAAAACACCTTTTGACAATTAGTTCATGGAAAGATTCTGGTTTCTCCAGAACACTTGATGGCAGTAATGCACCAAATTATTTTCACCAATTGCCAAAAGACATGAAAAAGAAAACCTATGAAGCAATTGTGATGAGCACAACAAAGATGAAGACTTCGTTCGGCTGTGGTTATATACAGCGCAACATGCCTGGTGCAAATGATTGTGGTCAATTACATTTTTTAGCCTGTAGGTTCTTTCACTATACCGGAAACTGTGAACACACCTATTGAAGATATATACTGTGGGAACTCCCTGACTACAGTTTGAGCGTACAGCTGGAGCTCACAAACTGCAGCTTGTGGACCAGCTTCTTCTGACGACAGAACTTGGTCCTGATTAGTTTAACCTCCTGCTGATGTAAATGCATTGTAGTCGACAATAAAGCCTATTATTACATCCATCCATGGACCCTGGACACGTCACCAGTCCATCACAGGGCCAACACAGACAAATAACCATGCACACACACACTCACTCCTATGGGCAATTTAGGGTCTCCAATCAGCCTATCCCCAAGGTGCATGTCTTTGGACTGTGGGAGGAAGCCAGAGTATCCAGAGAGAACACGTGCTAACACAGGGAGAACATGCAAACTCCACACAGAAAAGATCCCGGTTGGAGCCCCGCTCACACCAGGAATCAAACCGGCAACCTTCTTGCTGGGAGGCCACAGTGCTAACCAGCCGCGCCACTGTGTAGCCCTTGTTCAGACCCACGTGCAAAATTATAGCTTGCACACTCAAATTAATATGCCCAAATCGGTCATTGATCTTAGTAGATACGGCCAAATATGTTGAGAGAAAGATTTTCCCTTCATGGTTTGATATAGAAAAGCTTTCAATAATGTTAGTCTGAGGTGGCCAAACATATTCTTTTTCCTAGACAAGTCCACTTTTCATGGTCTGCCAGGGGCATCTGGAGGAGTTTTCTAGATGAATAAGTGTTTGGTTTTCATTGTTTTTCCCAGGACCAATGGACCTGCACCTGGTGCTATGCATGGAATATGACAGCCTACCTGGTGTGTGATGTCATGCTAGAAACACTGCCCTGTGGGTGTTTCTTCTCCATTTACAAACAGAACAGACAATGGGTCAGGCAGTAATGCTGTCTACAAGATGCCAAAGTGCAAGTGTAGCTTGACAGAAGACAGCTAGAAGAAATTTCCCTCTTACCTTCCGTTTAGGATACATGAGAGGCAGAGTATATAAAAACATGTCCATTATGAAGGTGAAGAAAATATTGAATAGTATCCAACCATTCTTCTTGAATGAAAGACCGACAGCTTTATGCCCCTAAAGTAAACAAACTAACAGCACAAAAGTGAGATGGACATGACCAGGACTGTGACTGGTTCTGTGCTGATGGATGAGGTCTGCAGAGTGCATGACTTGGGAATTTTTGAAAGTGGATGGAGGAGTTTTTCACGTTATGTGGATAGATCTGAGTGAAGCACCAGACTGAAATGGTGTTCATGTTTGCAATAACTACATAGGAGAAAAAGGGGTGTCAATTGATGATGTCAAATGGTTTGATCACCAATCTGAAGAAATTTGCAGTAGTGAAAGTGAAAAGAAAGTGCACAAGTGGCCTGCAGGTACACCAGAAATGGACCAAATATTTTGAGAAGGCAAAAAGTATAGCATCTCATTCAGAATTGTGAAGATTAGTTTGTCTTTGCAGCTTCCTCGCATAATGCAAATGTTGAGAGGTTTTTCTCACTAACACAGAGCCAGTGGACCAAGCAAAGGAACCTGCTTTTTGCTTTACAATATAATTTCAAAGACACTTCTTACAAAGATTGTCATGCCTATTTATTAAGCATCCTATGGTCAGTTCTACAGAAAAACATGGATGGACAGAGACAGGTTTTTTGTTAAGCATTTTTGTAAGATTTTATGTTTTTTTACTGCATTAAAAAGAAAAGGTTTAAAGTATTCTCCAGATTTGGAAGGAAAGCTAGTAGTTTGTTAATTTTCTATTACAAAAACAATATTGTTTCTATTACTATTGAATCCCAAAATACTAGGTTAATTGGTCACTCTAAAAGCACCCTAGCAGTGAGTGTGAATGTAGATATTTGTTGGCCTCTCTTGTGTTTGCCCTGCAATGGACTGGTGACGTGTCCAATTCAACTCATCTTTATTTATAAAGTCCTATAAAACAACCACAGTTGAAACAAAGTGCTGTCAAGGCTGTACCATGCCTCTTACTGCTTATTGTTGAGATATTACCCCCAACCCCAAATTTGACTAAGCGCTATAGAAAATAAATGAATGAATAATTCCAGAAATTTCAGTTTTAATAATGTATTTTTGTCCTTGTGAACTTGTAATAGCCTAACTAAATAAAGCTTAACTAAATTTGTTACATAATTATTCTTTCCATCCACATAGGAAGGCTTTTTTTTTTTACAAATATTTTAAACTAAAAAGACATCTTTGGTATCAATAGGGTTTCATTGATGGGTTAGTTGTCCTCCTGTTTAGATATCAAAATATAGACATCCCAGATTAGACATGCAAATGACCTAGTTAATTTACAAAATGATAATGGGTATGACTAAAGTACCATGGTTTTCACATGACCATTACCTAAATGAGTGCCATTTTAAAACATTCTCATTCAGTTGTCCTGAGAGTATGCATTGTCTTGTGACCTGAAGCAAACAAATATATTTGGCAAGACAATATCTACAATAAGCTACTGTGAATTTAAAGATTGAATTGATTGCAGTATATAACATTGTGGAATTAACAGACAGCATAATAGGTGACAAGATTAGATATGATAACATAAATTATCCTTCTGTCTTTTCATTTAATGTCTTTAGAAACGTATCACTTGCTGTAGGAATGAGGTAGCCTACAGACAAAGAGGGAAAGAGGAAGACAAAGGGTAAAATGTGAAGGAAAGAAGAGCATAGTGGGAGGAGAGTGTTGGATTGAATCTCCCCAAAGCTTCATCTTCATTAGGTTGCAGGTAAAGAGGTTTATAAAGAAAAATGGCAAGAGCGAGCATGACCCCATGATCAGGGATAGCACAGAGCAGCTGACCATGTCAAATGAATGACCTTCCTGTGTGACCTCTCATATATATTTTTTTTTATTTTCTTGTTGCAAACCAGCTCACTTTTTTTCTAAACGCTTTTCTCTCATGTCCCATGTTCACAATTTTCACCCTCCCTATCTCTCTTACCCCTAGATCTTCCATTTCCTTCAGTAATCCATCTACCTAACTCCATCCACACGTCTTTTCCACTCTGGCTCTTCAATACGTTTAACCTTCGCAATGTCAAGCTCCAACTTTTTTTCTTAGTTTACACAATAACTCTCATTACTATTTTATGCTTTGTCAGCCTTGACAGTAATGACTACAATCTCAATCTCCTGAATGTCAGCTTGCTGGAAATTCATTTTAACCTCTGATTTCAATTTCAGCTGCACTAATCTTTTATCTTGTCCATAAATAAGGAACTGATACGTTCATATTCAAAGATTAATACTTAGTGCTGCATTGCATTTCAAACCAATTAGTAGCGGATATGATTAAAAATATCTCATCTAAATATTTAATGGAACCAAAATCTTGATGAATGACTAAAGATTTCGCCTGTCTTGCTAAACCTCTATCAGGGAATCTGTGAACATTTGTTTCTGGACAAGCTGACTTTTATGAAACCCTGCAGTTAGGTGCAATGGTGGCTCACCAAATGTACCATTGTGACAGCAAGACAGAAGTCACGAAAGGTCCAACACATTTTTTGGAAATGGACTGTAAAAGAAAGAAAATGGGAGCTGAATCAAACAGAAGACAGGGCCTGGGAATAAGGTTTGGAGAGTGAAGGCAGGAACAGAAAGGCAACAGGATGTCCTGAAAGAACACATGCATAAGGAAACTGCTGAGTTCAATTTATGCAGCTAAAAAAGTGTCTTCCTCAGTTGGCTGTAAAAACAAACAATATTATATAAACAATATAAACAATTGTCAATAAACTAAATCATTTTGTTTTTAAGCAGGTATGTGTTCTTTCCTTCTGGATGGCTGAATTTATAATAGGATGTAAGAAACTTTAAATATCGTAGAGAAACAAATCTGCTTCCAGTTTTATTACATCAGCTGAACCCAAGCTCAACAAAATATCAATATTCTTGACCTCATTTAGAGATCAAGCAAATCTTGACCTCTAAATGACTAAACCTAGCACTTTTACACCTCTTTAATATCTTGATTTACTATTCGAGTGAGTAGTGTATTTTGTGCGTGTGTGTGTGTGTTTTCTCTCCCAGTTAATAATTCAGGCAGGAGTACAGCAGCTGGTTATCAAATAAATAGGTTCATGTGGATCAAATGAAACCTGTGTTTTGAGGTGTTCTGACTCAGACAAGGGTGCGCAAAGTGAGATCAATTTTTTTATTTATTTATTTTACTGTCTGGGATACTTCTCAGTCTGCCTGGCCAAAACAAAGCCTCTTTCTGCAAACCCATTACCTCTGCTATAGCTACCTTTATCTCACAAATGGGCCTCATACAGACACCCAATCATCATATACATCTATGGGATCAGGATGGACAAGCACACACACAAAGCGTACATTTTACACACACTCATTGGCACTGGACTTGATTTTTTTTACTACTGTCCATTTGTGGTGAAAGATGCAACACTTAAAAAAGAAAAGTGTGTGTATGTGTGTGTGTGGGTAGGGGGAGACCACTTTTTTGCTGATGAAGTGAAAGGCTTGTGTTGCAGCACTCTGTCAAAGCAAGCAAAGGTTCATCTGAGGGTCAGACTATTGGGGGATCGTTTTTTTCACTGTGTTTCCTCTCAAATTACTTGGAAGAAAAGAATATAAGGACAGAAAGAGATGGGGGTGGGCAGCTGGAGCATTAAGCACAAGGCAGATATAGTTCAAATAAAGACGATAAGAGTATTTTTCTTGTTTTTGAACCTCATTATGGGCTTTATTTAAGAATAATCAGGCAATGTTACTTGAGCTTCACATCTTTAAAAATTGACTGGTCATTTTAAAAGACTGATGATAAAGAATGAAAGAGGTGGATGGGAGTGCAGCATCACAGCGATTCCTTATTCTGCAACTCCCTCTCCTTTTTGCATCCCAATCCTTCTCCCTCTCTGCAGTTCATTCTCCCATTATCCTGTTACTTTCTACATTCTCGTCATCTTCACTGGATCCTAGTGTCTTCCCCACTCCTCCTGTTTCAAACACCCACACAAGCCACAGAGTTGGCTCATTCACCAACTGAAAATGACCACAGGCACTGAAGAAGAAAAGGCAAGGAATTGTGAGAAGGGGATAGAGAGAGGTAATGAGACAGAGAAAGAGAGGTGGGGGTGTGACAGAATGAGGGGAGCAAATGAGAAAGGGAGGTAGACTGGGGGTGGGGGTGGGGGGTCTTTTGTCCAATGGAAGTTGGGGTTAAAAAGTCGAAGACATCATAAGTGTCAAATGCAGACTGCAGAAGCCATTCTTTCAGCTGCCTGTCTTCTCTTTTCACACATGGATGTAGTGGTAGGCAGAAAAATGGCTCCATGTTATGTGATAAGGATCTTTCCCTTGTATGCACTGAACAATGAGCAGTGCAGGCTGCCTGACATGCAGTTCTCACAGCAGATTTTAAATGCCTTTAGTTTTATTTTAATTATTTATTAATTATTTATTAATATATACTTTTATTATTCAGAGGTGTAGCACTTTGAATGATACAATGACAACAAAAGTATTCAAATTGAAAGGCCGTAGACCCAAAACCATTCCATCACTGAAAAATCATTTCATTATTCATTACCACAATAAAAAAAGCTTCTAACCTTCCTATCTGCTGCAATCCTTGTAATAATATAATAATACTGAGTCAGTGCTTCTAGAACAACACACAGTACATTGGAAAGGATAATAGAGAAAAGCTTGGTGTAGATTTATCGTGTCTAAACACACAGAAAGAATCATATTAGCAAGGATCTAAAATTCTACATGTCAACCCAAAGGTTACCACTCATGTGTTGCTTAGCAACCTCCATTTGTTTAGCTCCAATCCAAGGACTTTCCTAAGAGGAAAAAAACATCTAAATCTCCTTTATTCAAAAGAACATGTCAAACGTTTTTGCCCTTTGTTATTGTCTCAATACGTTTACAGATGTCTGTTTTCTTTTATTTTAGGAAAAAAAGTGAGGTTTTCTTTAAAAATGATAGAGCAGCCTTATTGTTAATACTGAGAAGGAACATTAAACAATAGAATAATTATAATGCAATCTGCCTTTTGAAAATATGCTTGTTTGTGTTTAAAATGTACATCTAAGATTACTTTCATTGTAGCAGTACAAATTAGAATAAACCAAAACAGTAAAACACAAAGTAGTGCAGCTTTTAAAATATGAGAGGGAACTGTATTCCATTTTGCTTAACACTTCTCACTGTGTAACATCTAAAAAGCTAAAAAGTCATTAAAAAATAATCTAGAGGGAAATAAAAGATGAGTGTGCCAAACCCTGCAAAAATGAACACATTTTTTTCTCAGCACTGTTACCCAAGCAAAAATGAGCTAGGGGTGGAAGAAGAATATTTAGTCATAAACAATTCTCACAGAGATCACAGAGAAAAACAGACAAAATCATAACAGCAGAAAAAAGATATCACAGAGTGATACAAAATGAAAGCAGAAAGAGCAGGAAAGGGAGGAAAAACAAGTTATAATTTAGAAACAGACAAGTGTGGATGCAGAAAATGTGGCAGGGTGAGAGGATAACAACGACACTGATAGACCAAATAATACAAAGGGGATTAAAATGCAGATGAGGATGGAAACAGGAATCAACCAAGAAAAAGGACATTTTGCGTGTTTTTTTTTATAGTAGTGATGTTACAGCTGTTCAACTCTCCAGACTTCCCTGCACTGTTTAAATACTGCCAATAGTGGAGAATGGTTTTTATTCTGTTTTTCTTTTGTGAGAAATTTACAGAGTTCATTGTTGTGAAATATTTTAGTAAGATTCCTGCAAAAAAATGACATTTTACAAACATTTCTGCGGGGCTCTACAGAATCATTTCCTCTATAGCATGCAATCACAGAACATCTAAAATGCCAGTGTCTTACAACAAAGCTTTCTTGTCCTAATTAACCCCAGAATTTATTTAAAGCAATCTGGAGAAGGAAAAAAAAGAACCAGATGCTAAAGACTATCCCTGCGAGTATACAGCTGGACCTATGTCAGTTATCTCTTTCACTCACAGGTCATTTAGATTATAAGCTGAACAGGGATCTGCTGTCACAGATCTCGCGAAAGGGAGGGGGGGGGGGAGGGGGGGGGGGGGGGAGGAGGGGGGGGGGGGGGGGGGGGGGGAGGGGGGGGGGGGAGGGGGGGGAGGGGGAGGGGGAGGGACGAGG
>JBAMHV010000006.1:17488490-17505676 GCA_037177535.1 Pseudomugil gertrudae | reverse complement strand
TATCCTTCGTATTTGTGACAAATGCGGAAAAATACGATCTCTTATCTTCCCGGATTTACAAGCATTTCGTCCAGTGTTGGGATAAAAATATTGTCCCAATATGGGAGTCTCATTCTTCGACAGTACTGGGTCTTTGGCATATGTTGTTTTCCATGATGGGCCATATGTTTTCAGTTGGGGAAAGGTTTGGACTGTACTATTACTATACTATACAGTCATTTGGCAGACGCTTTAATCCAAAGCGACTTACATATGATAAGCAGACATTTTTTACCATAGCTATTAACCTAACAAGCATGTCTTGTGGGTACCTGGAGAGAGCCCAACGCATACATGGGGAGAACATGCAAACTCCACACAGAAAGGTCACTGGACAACCCTCCCCAGCCTGGGCTCAAACCAGCAACCTTCTTGCTGTCAGGCCACAGCGCTAACCACTGCTCGAATGCAGCTCATGCCAGTCCAGCAAGTGGACTCCTCTACTACTGTTGCTGTAGATATTGTTGTGGGTTTAGCATTGTCTTATGTACAAAGCATTTCCTGGAAAAGACCATTACATGAGCAATCTCCCAGTTCTAGGCATAAATATACATCCATACAGTCAGATGCTTGAAGCAATGAAGCTGGTCCGCTTTCAGTGTTTAGAGAAGTTCCCCTCTATGTTTTCAGGAAATACTTCAGATTTGAATTTGTTTTACCATGAAACAGTTTTTCACTTTGCTGCAGTTTATTTAAAAAGAGCTTCAGGAAAGACGAGTTTATTTGTATAGTACAATTTCACAATAGTGCATCATCCAGAGAAAGTAGCTGGTTATTGGATCAGATCTGCCCTCTACTTAGCTTGATGGAGCTTTACTTGCAACTGCACAGCATGTATTCACAGTGGAAGCTTTTTAGAGTTGCTCCTGAGCCTATGCAGGGATTTCTATAATGAGCTTGTTTATGTTTTTGATGTACTGTCATGATACTGATGCAACCTTTAGATGATGCCTTCCTGTAAATACATTACTGTACACTACTGTATTTTATTTTATGTACATACATGTTCTTTTTTCTCCCTCTTTATATTTTTCAGTTTTATGTCATCTCAGCACCTGCTTGTTTTCATATTTCACAGGTTTCACATTTCTTTATGTAATTTATGTAGACACTGGCAAATCAAGACAAATTCCTCATAATGAAAATAACCTGGCAATAAACATGATTCTGATTCTGATGCTGAAAATAGTGAAATATTTCAAAAGTCTTCAGGTTGCCTTAAGAGTATAAAAAATATTTAGAAATTGATTCACAAATTGTAGATGTTTTTTTTAACTGCTGACACTGCCTAGCTTTATTACAGTGCAATTTGTCCTGTTTCGGGAGCCCTTTTCACCTGGTCATACCACTTATCTGCCTATACCACTAATTAGCCTAATTAGTATTAGCCTCTTCCTCCAGCTTTTCCTTTTTACTACTACTTACTTTGTCTGCCTTTTATTGTCCCGGTCAGACTTTTTAATATGTGTGGCTGTTATCACGTTCAAGCTATGCTAGTATTTTTCTTTATACATACTATGTTCTGTTAGTTTATAGGACTTGTAAAAAAAATAAAAAGTTTTATATATACTTTATGAATTGTCAAGTTGGCTTGACTAGAAGGTGTACAACATGTTATTGTATGTTAAAAAAATCAAGCATCTTCTTAAGTCAAACTAAAGTCTTTCTTCATCAGGGATGGGCAACTCCGGTCCTCAAGAGTCGTAGTCTTGCAAGTGTTAGGACTTTCCTTGCTGCAACACACCTGATACACATCAGATTTAATTAGCAGCCCTTTGCCAAGCTTAATATCAAACTTTGCACAAGTCTGTTAATTACCTATAGATTTAAGTCAGGTGTGTTGCAGAAGGGACATTTATAACACCTGCAGGACTGCATCCCTCAAGGACCAGATTTGCCCAGTCCTGGTTTACATCATGTGTATAGAACTAGGATACACTGTGCTCTATATAAATATTCATTTGTATCTCTGTAAATTTGCTTTTAATTTGAATTATTATGTCTTGTAAAAAATATATAATATTAGCCTAACCAGAAATTAAAACTAAAATTAAAACTAATCAGTTCTCTTAGGTTATCAGTCTTTCCTGAGTAAGTCAGAGGTAATCTGAGTAGGTAAACCATCCGAAGCAGCAAACTCTCAGAAAATAAACAACCTCGTCTGGTGATTGTGCTAGACAGCGATTGAGTCATCTTGACACAACAAGGCAAACACATAAAACACTGATTAACAAGCCATCTGTGTCAAAAGATACCAACACAGAACACTGAAAAACATACATTTGAGCACACTACAGTGCCTGTACATTCACACCAAGGTATAGTAATGCAGAAAGAAAGACTTAGGACAAGAAGAATGGCACACACAGCCAGAAACATAGAGAGAAAAGACAAGCAGTCAACCAGAAAAAACAACTAGGGATCAAGAGAAATAGTGAGGGGGAGAAAAAGAAATGTCAGACAGGCATCTCAACTGTGACAGACTGACAGGACTGGTGCAAGGAAAGCTAAAATACCAACTTTGAGAGACTGCAATAAACAGAGATAGTGAAAAGAAGATGAGGTGAAAAAGAAGACAAAGTGTAACTGGAGGGGAGAAAAAAAAGAAAAAAGTGGCAGAGGAAATAGTGCAAGCACAGTGTGAGAGTTAGAGCCTGCAAGATGATGAGAGAGGCGTCCAGACAGGCTGATGGAGAGTGCATAACTCAGCAGGGATTCTAACATTCTTTTCTAAGGGCACAGTCTAACAGAAGAAGAAAAAACTCTACATGACAAGGACAACTTGTCTTTACCCTGCACTCTGAGTCTGTGAAAGAACCATAAACTAGGCTGTCACTGTCAGCCAACCAGATTCCCAGCATTGCTTGGTGTAAAAAGTTACTTCATTAAAGTTATCAACTTAGTTGGTTTAATAGTTCCTACCGGGAGCTAATAAAAATCATTAAATCTAACTTCAGCTTAGTCTTTCTCAGAATATATTTAAGAAAAAAATCTGTGAAATTGCGTTTACCTTAAAATAAATAGTTTTTTTTTTGTCTTATTTCACGTTATGACGGAATATTTTTAGATCCCTTTATAGCTCCAGGGACAAATAACTGAACACAAAGTGACAGCATATTATCAGTCTAAGATAAACCAAGTTCCACAGAGACAAAAATCATGCAAACACGTCTAAAAATCTGACGCTGCATCTTCAAATAAATGAATGAATGCAAATTGATACCTAAAGTTTGAATAATAATATTAGTACTTGAGCCTGGAATCGTTATTACTGTCAAATTTACATTTCTGTCCAGCATCATTTCTGGCAGCGTGGAGTTGAATGAACTGGCGGTGAACTGAGGAGGAGGCTGGATCTCACTGTGTCTGTGTGTGATAGAAAAATGAATCTGACAGAAAAAAATCAAACTAGATCAGAAAAACACAGCTGCATAGAGGATGGGGTGGCATTGGGGAATGAAAGATGGAATAAATTAAAGATGCAAACAGTAAAAAAAAAAGAACACACACACATTTTAAAGAGCAGTCAAAAAAGGAGAGGATAAGTTGAAAAGGAGTAAAGCATCCTTGTGTCTGCATTCTTCTACACTAAATATCTTTGTGTCTGAGTGGTTGCTGATCAGTGTGTCAGCAGATCTCATTACAACACACACGGCAGAAGACATCAGAGAGCTTTCCCTGTAGCTGGTAAAGCAGTCTGTGTGTATCTGCATGCAAACCAGCAGCACCTCAGTGACTAACAGACACACAACAAACACAAGCAGCGGGAAATAAAGAGGCTCAAATGAACACAGAAATACTGACATGGATGAAACATGTTTACACATATGCATACTGTTGAGGTTGCAAGTGGATAATCTCTCAGCTAAAAGAAGACTAACTGGTCCACAAGGATTAAATTCATATGCAAGAATATTCAGAGGATTTTAAATTAAATTGGATATATAGTGATCTTGAGGCGATGTGAGGTCAGGTAGTTTCTAATAAACGTTTGTGAGTCATTTTAATTAAAAAAGAAACATGCATGTGAGCATTTGAAGTTCCCTTTAGATCAATTAGTGTTTGCATTGGTGCACATTTGTTTGGTAAAAGAGCAAATTGGGTCAGTTGGCAAGTCCATAGCATAAATGCAACACAGATTTAGTGCAGAATTTCCAGAGAAATTTGTTTGATTATTTCAGTTCAGAGTATAAATATTCATGAATCAGTGATGGTTTCGGTTTCAGATGCTAAACTTGCCATTTATTGATTTCCAGGATGGGACTTCCAGTCTGTGACAGCTATCTGAAAGCTCACCCTGCTTGTCTGTCAAAGCAGGCAGGGCGAGTGGCTAATGCATTATTGAAAGCATGATTCATGCTTACTCAGCTCATAAAGTCTTAACCTCGTCTGTGAAGAAATTGGTGTCCACAAGTCATTCAGCACCGGATGGTTAGTTTCTTTCAGTGCAGTGGCTTTAGGGTGAAGTTTTGTGACCGTAGCCACAGGCTATACACTGAATTTGCTGTGTGGGCTAGCTCTGCAAATGTGTGTGTGTGTGATCATTTTAGTGTTTGTCGGTGAGTCACACACCAACATACAGTTCATTTAGTTTGACTCCAAATCTAATTTTATTCAGCAAGGACATTTACAAATAGCATGAATTTGACCTTGTGAACTGGTGCTGGCAATACAGCACAGCACTGAATAGCTTACAGCTGACACATAGCGGCGAGATGCATAATAATTAGAGCAGGGTATGACTTGGCCTTATTCCACCACTGTTCCACCAAAGATTATGCATTGACCATTACACCTAAAAAGAAAAATATCAGCCTTTTCTCTCTTATGGATGTTTTTTTAATCTATAAAAGCATTTAATTGTATTTGTTACTTGGATATTTCTGACCTGACAAATGCGATCAACTGGCTAAAAAAAAGATCATTCCTGGCAGAAATGGTAGGCTAACTGTTGTATGCATGGCCATGTTTTACAAGACATTTGGATGTTTCCACCAGTGTCCACCGTGCAGTCTGTTTCTGACTTACTACATTATTAAGAGTGAGACATTCACTCGGGCTTATTCAGCCCACTTCCAGGCACTCAGATTATGCTTCGCAGTGGAGTGGAAAATCCTGTCAATGCAGCTACTTTTACAGAAAGGCTTACAGTCTGAGGTGTAATCTGCCTCCAGTAAACCCAATATTTTACCTACACTATCATACGGTGTTAAATGGCTCATCCATTTGAAGTGATTCTTACACATAACTCATATAAAACAGCGGACGGTTAGATAATACATGTTTATGAGATGTATACCTCCATATACCTAGGTACAGTACTGTACAAAAGCTTCAGACACCTCTCATGCAGTGATCTATTGAATCATATGAAAATAAATGGAAGAACAATATAAATGTGGAAAACAGAGATGGCACAGTTTAAAATTCAAACATTAATGTTTAGTATGGACATCTGACAGCCTGAACCCTCTACGACAAGTTTATTGTAATTTCATGAAGTAGTCTTTCACAACCGGCTGTTTTTCTGTATTGGAACTGCGATGGACTAATTTCCTGTGTAAGGTGTACGCTGCCACTCGCCTAGTAGCAACTGGAATGCTCTCCAGCCTGTATGGATCTTGCACTGGAATCAGTGATTAACCCTGTTCTATGTCAAGATGATCCACCACTGCTTCAATAAGATTAAGGTCTGCGGACAAGGGGGGATTCATCGCTCCCTGAGACTCATCGTCACTGTTTTTCAGTCCAGTTTCGCATACCTCAGGTTTTTATTTAGTATTTTTGTTTTCATATTGATTTGTGTAAATTTCTGTTTCATTGCTTTATATACATTATTTGCATTCTTGTTATGGTGCTTAAATGTGATCATTATATTAATTTAATTTTCTCCTTTCTTTATTTTTAAAAATGGCTTCTTGATATTGAGACGATGTTTCAGATTTTTTTAACAGTTTTTAATCGTGCCATGTCTTCTTTTTCATCCTCCACTTTTCTAAAAAGTTGCCTTAAAAGTTTCCTCAAAACATTTAAGGGCATACTGCACACCATGGTTGGTTAAGCTGCATTTTCCGAAAAAAAAACTTTTCATGTTGTTGGTATAAAATGACAATTTAATCCAATTTGTTTGGCCAAATCCGTTAGAAAATGCCAAAGATAACAAACTGATTTTGTGACATGCTGGTAGAAACAAAATGTTCACATTAAAGTGTAATGAATTAAATTAGGCATCTTTTTTTCTAAAAATGAACTGAAAAAGAGTGGAAAAACAGTGTGTAAAAGAAAAAGGGTTGAAAGACCTTCAGAAAGCCCAGTGAAATACAACTACCGTACAAACCACCTTAAAAGACTACAAGAAAGGCAGGTTCCTGGAATGATTAGGTCATCGAAAGATTTTAGGCATATTCTATTCATAACATAATCTATTTATGAAGGTAAACTGAAAGAGAAAAACTAGAAAATGCATCCACACAAATCTGGGTTGAGGTAACACGTTGGCAAGTCTGGACGTGCAGATGCTCTAACTGTTGATGTGAAGTTATCTCTGGGAAATGCAGCATAATTGTGAATAAGGTGATGCAGGTATATTGGACCTACACTTTGATCTTAATCTTTCTTTTAGTTTAGAAAGATTATGGACCAACAAGGGCAGAATATAAGCAAGTTTAAAGTGTTACATTTGTGTCTTTTACAGGACACCATCTGACTTATCAAACCATATCCAGCTAAGCTCAAAGATATCTCCATCAAACCAGAGCAGATTCAGTGCAAGTCAGCCAGAGTACTTAAAAAGAGAAAGATAATCTTTGTATTTCATTGTTCAAATAGTATATCTCCAATGTGTCAATTAAACTTACACAATTACGTTGTTTTTGCTTTTCAGGAGAAAATATCTGCAAGTTCATTATAACAATTTGCTTGACAGAATTAAAGAAATGAAGGAAAACTATAAAAGAAGAAAGAATTATGAGTAACCTCTTAAGTGACACTTCTAGGCCAGCAGGATGGGAGTTTGAGTTAATTCATTACATTCCTTCATGGTTTTCCATCAACTTTATAGTTATTCTCATCTCTTTTTTAAATGGTTGATGTTTTCTATGATCATCTGGTGTTATGAAAAGTAAATATTTTAAATATTACTGTCAAAGTATTAAAAGTCCTCAGGAAATCAAAGCATGCCAGTTTCAAACTGAAATGTAGGCTTTAATTACGCTTTTACTTTGCAGACTTTGGCTGCAAGTTGCTGTTATGGATATTAAGCTTTAGTTTGCTCTCAGCTGCTTTGTAACTGACAGCTCAGAAAGGTTACTACCTTATGTAGAGAAATATTAGTCTCTGGCTGACAGAAGGATTTTCAAGAAGGGAAATGTGGAAAGGTGGCACAAATACATAGAAGATTTGGTTAAAAGTAGAAAAAGAGGGAAAGCAGCCCACCTCCTGTCTTGTTACATTTCCTTCTGTCACTGAATTATTCATAAACTGGAAGAATAAACAGTTCTACTTTACATAGGCTAAACTAAATTAATCAGAAAAGTTCATGACACAATATTTACTGCTTTAAAACTTCAGAGCAAAGCAGATGGGAGGTTTGATATGTACACAGAGGTGCATGCTCTAGTCTGTCCAACAGGGTTGATACAATCAGGTTATACTTGTTTTTTTTACTTTGTGAAAAAGGTGCATCTTTAAACCAAACTCTTTACCAGTTCTGACCAAATAGTATTGATTCCAAGACCTAGGGAAACAGCAAGCGATTTCCAAGAATTTGTGAAACAGGAATCTTTGTTGACACAGCAGTTTTGTGTACTAGGATTATTAGTTGGTAATGTCACATCAGCCGCCAGGGACATTACATTTACTAATGTTAACCACATATCTTTGAACATCTCAACCAAACTATTTACTTTTAGCTAGTCATGATAACCATCCTGTCTCGTTTTTAGACATTTTTTCTGACTTCCAAGTGGCTGCAGATGACATTCTTATATCACATCAGTGAAAATATCAATAGTAGCAGAATGGAAGCTGAATCACAGTAAACACAGAAATGTAGCTGTTGTGATTTTTTTTCTTTTGTTACAAAATTGCTATGTATTCCTTCAGAAACCAGCATATGTATGTTCTATTATATTAATTAAGAAGTTAATTCAACTAAGTTACAAAATCATGGTCTCAGAACTCATCAGTCTTAAATGCACATGTAAACAGTATTATACTGAAACCAAAAACCTCCATCCAGCCTTCCACTGTAGCCTTTGCTACTCATTTTCTAAGCAAACACTAAAGCATGCCATAAGACCCTGCCTCTCAGCATCTAATACTGCACAATAATGACACCACAGACACAGTACCTGAGCTGAATGCTGGCTGCTAGCTGTTTTATGGTGCTGTTAGTGACAATTAACTTGAAGTAGATAAAAACTGTATTACAGTTATTAGTACATCATTTCAGACACTATTTGAGTTATTTCTACATATCCTAAGCCTTTTAAAGTATAAAATAGCATGTGGAGTATAGGGTTGAGATAATAGACTGTGAGGATAGTAGACATTTTTTTACGGCTCATGGGGAAAAAAATTACATGTAAAATAATATGGCAATGTTACACACTACGGATGTGTAACTTAAACAATCCAATAAAACAGGTCCCTCACTTATCCTTTGCTTTTTCCCTAAAGTGATAGATGATGTTGTAGCTGGAGGGGTTACTGATTGGAAAAGGTAGCTATTATGGATAACACAACATAAACTCTGTAGCTTCTTTAACAGAAACCACTGATAAAGTGACATAATACTAAAAACAAAGTTATTTTAAAAACAAAATGAAAATAAGAGCCTATAACACATATATGCTGCCACAAAAATTAATATCAGACTCCAATATATAATTACGCCTCTTACTTTGACAATATTAAAGTGTACTCATATTGATATCACTTAATTCTGTTTTCAGTTTGCCAGCTTGTTTTTATCTTTTAATGACACATTTATGTTTGTGGCTCTATAATCACTGCTTTATAATCTCTTAACCACCAGACAATAACAGATTTGTCTGTGATAAATCCCAGTCTTTACACGTATGCCTGTGTTACTACCCAGCAGGTCTATAGCCTTGCATATACATGTGCGTGTCTGTCTGTGTGTATTCATGCGAGTATCCTTGATACATGCCTGTCCTAGCATGTGTGTGTATGTGTGAAGCAGATTTAGTTTTGATAAAACCCCAGTCTTTAGAGGGATTACAGTCCATTCCCAGACAGCAACATGCTGAGCATTTATGGAAGTAATAAGTTGATCTGTAATGGGCAGATAGGCAGTTGGCTAAAGCTGTTATTGGAAATTGTGTCCTTATATCTATACCTGGGCAAGGATAAAAGAGAAGTAAAAAAAAGCAATATCTTCAGAGACAGTTAGACCCGCTGCGTAACACGCCATTTGCACCATCATCGCCTGAATTTTGATTTGACGCTTACCTTTATGTGTTTTCCCGCTGATTTGTCATGCACTTGTGTGCGATTTGGTTTTGTCCTGACTAAAATCCCACAGGGCAAAAGTTCTGCCGGTGCAAAAGCAAAAAAGCACAAAATGGGGCACAAATCGAGACATGAGCATTTAAACCCAAACACAAAGTAGTTAAATAACAATCTAATACAAGTCCTGCCCTGATTTGTCCTTGAGGAATTAATGAGTTAAATGACTTCTTATCCAAAACCAAAAGAAATATGTGTTATTTTGATCTAATCTGCTGTGCCTATTCCTTCCAAACGACATGCTTTTTATTTACAACTGCAGTAAAATCTCTCAAAAAGATGATGTTTGTGGATGCAGATGGAGTAGTTTTCAGGTCAAAGCATTGCAATAAATTGGTCCACTTATTTTTTAATACTAGCTTATGTTTTTCTGAAGCTTATCTTCAAATGTTACCTGCCTGGGAAAAGCTTTCCTGTTATCTGTCTTTGTATATCTCAAAGAGGAAAATAAAAGGACTACTCTACTCATGATCAAGTTACTATAAACTAAAGAAAGGCAGATGAAGAAGGATATAAATCTTACTGTCTGCTTGATTTTTCTCTTTGCATCTCTTTGTTTAGCAACATCTTTATAGATCCTGTTCTTTGTTTACATCTGCCTGCTCATTATTTATTCTTGTGTCTCTTTTTCTGCTTCATCTTCCATTGCTGCCACTCTCCATCTCTTTCTCTCCTTTTTCAAACTCTCTCACTTGTGTGCAGCCATAAAGAAATAATGTATTCCTGTCCCTCCCGTGTTGGTACGTGAGAGCATGTTAACTTATCTCATAGTTACAGGCACTGAGTAGTAAAACTAAGCTCTGATAGTTTGCAACAGGATGACCACAGAATGACTGTAAGTGGGAGAATTAGGACTGTCGTCATG
This sequence comes from Pseudomugil gertrudae, assembly GCA_037177535.1. Lineage (NCBI taxonomy): Eukaryota > Metazoa > Chordata > Actinopteri > Atheriniformes > Pseudomugilidae > Pseudomugil > Pseudomugil gertrudae. The sequence continues at coordinate 17,495,241 of JBAMHV010000006.1, read as the reverse complement.
ATTAGTGATGGTGAGCCTAATGTTTACCTGCACTTTATTTCACTGTATGCTACACACACTGTATTATCCTGTATGACTTACTCTCGTGCACAACAGGAGGATCATCCTAAATTCACTTTGTTGGCCATTTTAAAGTTATCATTGCTGCAGGTTTTTATCAATTTCTCATAAAAACTAATTATGTTATTTTGTTTGTGTGTATATATTTAATTTAGTCTTTTTTTGTAGAGTCACATATAGAGTCCAGAAATTTAGGCAGCTGGTACAGTTTTGATAGCCAGCTCAAATTGTCTTAAACCATCTGTTATCACTCATACCAGAGCATCAAGCACAACCTATCTGAGTGTGAAATACAGTAAAATAAGTAAAAGTAAGTATAATGTAAAAAAAAAAAAAAGTGTGTGTGTGTGTGTGTGTGTGTGTGTTTTTTTTTTTTTTTTTGGGGGGGGGGGGGGGGGGGGGTTTTTTTCCCCCCCCCCTCTCAAAAAACAACTGCCCCCCCCCCCCCCCCCCCCTCCCCCCACCCCCCCCCCCACCACACACACCCACCCTCTCTCCCTCCTCCCCCTCTCCCCCCTCCTCTCCCTCCCTTTTCTCCCCTCCCTCCCCCCCCTCCCACCTATTACATGATGTGAAACAACAGACTGGACTATAAATGCCATGCAATGTCCACAAGCAGCATGCAGTGAATGTTAGAAGTAAACCTGATCGTTTTCCTGAAGCTGACCACAGGATGTCTGTAAGAATCAGGCTTATCGTAGTGATTAGTTAGTGAAGGCTTCATTCTGTACTGAAGTCTAATAAACTTTCAATAAAATCCATCTAGTTTGCAGATATGTTGTGCTCTGCAGTTAATGCAGATTGTTATCCAGTTTTATTATAGCGAGTTGTGTTTATATCATTGAGCCAAAGGAAGACCATATTTCTGAAAGGCAGTCAAATGATTCCCAGCTCTTATCAAACTTCCCCAGAAAGAGATGGAACTTATTATTTGAGTAATAGCAAATAGAGACGGAGGGGAGATTATGGTGACAGATGTGTAGTTGTTAATACGCTGCATTGAAAGAGAGGGTGTTAACCATTACACATTTTAATGAGCATCCCAGCTTAGATGGATATCAGAACTGTTATTTGCTACAGATTGGCATTTAATGTTGTTCTGTGTAACACAAAGGATTAGGTTTAGATGTAAAGCTCTCAATACTGCAGGCATACAAAAATATTAAGCTCCCATAAAGCAACCATCAAATGGCAAATGTTGGGAATACCATTCTGTATTTGATAATATCATTACTGATAAGCAGTGTAATTATGTGGCACAGTTTCACATCAGCGTGTGACAGATATGATCCGAAGAGTAGCAGTTTCACAATGTATGCCTAAAAAATGTTAAATTATTACATTTTTAAGGCTCCACAAGTCACACGCCTCTGCAATTGTACCATGTGAAGGTGGGCTGACACAACACAGCTTGTGGTACAGTAGGAGAAACCAGCTCAGTGCTGTCATAATGAGCAATTAAACCTGATGCTCAGTTGTTTGTATTCAATTCTTTGTCATCAATGTACCAGATCAAATGAGTAATATCCTGTATTGAAAATCCATTAACAGTGAAGAGTTAAAAGCTTATTCTGTAATGGAAATCTAACCAGATCCACTTGCACGTCACATTTAAAAGTCAAAATAATATTGAGATGGAAAATAAGGCTTTGATGGTTGCCAGTTGGAATATGTAGGCTGTGCAATGTGTTTTAGCAGGCAGCATTCAGTTCAAGCCCAGAATTACCAGTGAGGCAAAAAGGTGCAATTCAAAGCTGCTGAAGCATAAATTGAGCTGACATTCCCAGCATGTCTTGCATACAGTTCAAATAAAGTCCTTTAAATCTCTACCTCTCCTTCTTGCTGATGCGCTCCCACCTACAGAAGATCCATGACTCATCAGCACCCATAGTCTACCACTGACCTAAAATCATCCCACCTGTGTGTCACTGTATTGGCTGACCTGGATTCCCACTGATCCAGTTATTTCCAAGCTGTGACCCGTGTTTGTGCCATAAGAGCAGCAGGAGGCAGGTAAATGTCATTTCTCTGTAGGGCTTAAAACTTTCTGGTCACAGAGATGCTGAGATACACCTTCATGTTCATCTATTCGATATTTTGACCCAGTATAGGAAAATTATTAGAATTTTTTTATTTATTTTAAGATATTTTATTAACTAGCCTTTGAAATTTGGACTGCATATTGATTTAAAACACCTGGAAACAGAGAATACCTGTATCCATTTCCTGCTGTATTCCCACTTGTTGCAGTGGCTGATGTAGTGCTTTCTTAATAAGAAAAGTCATCTCTCTTGAGCCTTCGTGTTGCTACTTGTAGACTGTTTTCCTACAGTGATGAGGAACTCATTTCTGAGCAGACATGGTAAGTTAACATCAGAGCACATAGCCAGCAGCCATATCCTCATATCTCTGCCTCTCTGCTGCAGAGTAAGGCATGGTGAAAATGTGATGCTGCAGGACCATGTGGGCTACCATGCACAAAGACGGGCAGGAGGAGGTGGAGCTTGGATGCTTACGAGAACTGTTGTAAGCTCTCATTGGCTCTCAGTGACATCATTGATAAGCAGTTTGAAAAAGAGAGAGGAGTGAATCTCACTTTCTTCTCCTCACACTCATTTATGGGACATTATAGCATGAGAACTGATTTGAAAGGCTGCTTGCTTTGTAAAACAGGCACAAAGAAAGGACAGCATCCCCATCATGAAACTTAAAGATTCAAACTTTGACTGAGACATTGTAATATTGCATATGATGGCCATACAGCTTTTACTTTAACAGTTATGCAATGAGGATGTAATGGCTTGCTGCTGAACAATAAACAGTTTGCATGTTGCTATATGAGTATGTATGTTCTTTATCTTAGTGTGTTTACCGTTTCCTTTAAGAGTTAATACTGCAAAAAAATCGTAAAACAATAAAATAATATTTAAAAATGTTTAAAAAGCAACACAGGGGTTCAGTTTCCACCATCATGATTATCTTTATCTGCATTGTCATCATCATCATCACTGTTATAAAATGTTTTAGTTCCCTTCATTTCTCTGGAACAGCAAATAAATAAATGCACTTGAGAATAAAAAGTGGTTGAAAATCTCCAAAAGCTCCTCGTGTTACTCTTACAAATAAACTCTCACAGTGCAACAGGACATGTTTTAGTACTGGCACATAAGAAAAGAAACAAACATTTTGAAATGTAGCTGATATAAGAGCACAAATGAGATGTTGTGGTATGTGCCTCTATGTGTGTGTGTTTGGTAGAGATCCAGACTCTCCTGCAAAAAAGCCTCATCCCACTAAAAAGTAACATTACCTACCGATGCAGAGGGCCGAGGAGGATCAGAAATGCAATATGCTGCTATCCACTTGGCTCCGGCTTGGGACATGTCTTGTAAAAAGATTTACTACACATTTTTATAATCCTCAAAAATTTCTCCATGACTTTTAGATTCCCAAGAGTGCCTAAAATGCAATCTGACTGGCACTGCTGTTGCTGAGGTCTAAATCCTTACGTGATAAGTCCCCCAATCCCAAAAAAAAAGCTGCACAGTCTCTTAATCCTCCTCTTCTTCTTAAAAGTCGCTTGATAGGTGACTCCATGCATCCTTCGAGTGACTTCTGCATATTTTTTTACTCTCTTCACCTCCCACAGGAGCAAACACTGGCAGTTAATCTGTGTTGAAATCCCACCTGAGGACAGAAAGATCCAAGAGAAATCAGTTTGTGGAGGGGGGGGATTAAGAGTGCTGTAGTCAAAGCTAAGTCAATACCACAGAAGAAATGCTCAAATTCCAAACTGATTCTAGTCAAATTAAATGATCCATTAAATTAACTATCAAAAGCTTAATGTGACACTACTAAAATTTCAGCCACAAAAAGTTGTGTTTAATTTAACTTAAATAATCTACTATATAAATATGTGAGGGGTTTTTTTTTCTTGTTTGCTTCTTTTCCTTTTCTAAAGTGCTGTACTTAAAGATTTTCAAGTTAGAAATGTCTTTTTTGCCCAATAAAACTTTAGGACTGGGCTACTGTACAGAAGAATGCAGGAAAAATGAGCTGAACTTTCACCAAATCTGATTTTTATATGACAAAACTACTTTTATTTAGTGTAATTATCTATTGAAAAAACAAGTCAGTAAATTATGATGCATGGAGGTAATATTTATAGAAACAAAGCTTAACCAACGATTAAACTTTTAAGTTAAACGTTGAAAGTAGGAATAATTTAACAAGTTTTTAGAAAGTTATTTCCTGGTGGATTTGCGCTCCTTTCTTTTGGTTTTCTTTGTACGGTCTGAGAACAAAGGATCCTTTACAGTAACAAAGACGCGACTTATACCTGTTGATCTGTTTCCAACACACCACAACAAGTTCCAGGAATTTTCGAGACGCACCATATTTTGTATCAATCTTAAGGCACCTTCAATTGTTATTCCTTATTCGTGGAAAAAAAGTTTAATTCTGCGCCAGCGTTTTGTCTCTGGGAGACTTTTACACCTGATTGCATTGTTCTGGATTCCCACAGAGCAACAGCAACTCCGCAAAACAAGAAGTTTCACTAAATAATAAATAAATACAAATACAAATACAGCACATGACAAAACTTGTCACTTTGTCGTTTTCAATCGTGCGTAAAACGTCCTTTCCTCCGCAAACTTCTGACAGACAGTTGCTTTGTCTTGTGTGTGGCAACATCCCCAGGAGACAAAAACACGGCACTCAGCACAAACTCCATCTCACTTCCATTAAAGCTCAAAGACAATTCATTCTACGCTTTAAACTTTAGTTAATATTAAGCGTTATGAAGATGCGTCTCTGAGCATCCCCTCAAGTTCTCTCCTCAAAGCGCCCCGCATCAGACAAAGGAAAAGGGGACCGCTCCTCTCGCTCTCTCTCTCTCCCTTCCCGCTGCATTGATTTCTCAAGGTCTCTCGCCCTCTCCCTTCTGCTTTGTGCTCAAGTTTTGAGCGCTGACGCACCAACTACAGCCGCAACTTTTAACTGGGAATTAATTCAAAAACTGCGCCAAGGATAAAAGTAAGTGCGCTATCCCGCTTGGAGACAACTCACCTGCGGCTGGTTTGCTGTGTGCGCGTTACCGTGCGTCGTGGAAAAAGTTTGAAAGGGCACATCCAGCTTTGTGTTGTGGAGTCCCCCTTTGTCTACACGTGTGATAGATGGATGGGGCTCCTTTTGGCCGCGCCTAGTTCATTTCGCTCTCAAAAGAGTCCCGCCCTCTCAAAGTCAAACAACTATGCACACAACAATTTCCGACTGAGGAATTGCTGTCTGAATATCACCAAGCATGGCTCCAACTGATTACATTATGTTACATTGTTTAGCATTACTTCTTTTAGATTTCCCAGGTGATGTTAAATAGTTTTTTCCTGTCACACTCATGAGCTGAATCTGTGCCATGTTAATTTCATTGTATGTAAATACAACTTTTTGTGCCACTCCCACTTGTTTACACATATTTGCAGCTCAGTGTTTGTGAACACATGGTTAGAGATGGCTGACAAAAACTTTCCTGGATGCACCGCTTGGAGACTGCATTGTGTCTGGAGAGCAGCAGCAGGCCAGCAAAGAGAAAGACAAAAGAAAGCGGTCTCATTGTTCTGTGAGCTGATGTACATAGTGCCATGTAAATGATATAACAATGACATGATTCAGCGGTGCTTCTTAAAGGTCAAATATCACCTGAGCATTTGGTGTGAACTTATTCCTCCTATTCCTGATAATGTAAAGGAAAGTTAACTTTTAAATTATAGCATTTTAGGTGGATACAAATTGTATTTGGCTTGTTGTATTGTATTGTATTGTGTTGTATTGTGGGCTTGTTTACAAAAGTGATGCTATAGATTTGGAGTATGTTTTACTAAATTAAATTATCAAAAGCAAAAGCAAAGTGTTCTGGATGTGAACCCTTGCTCGTTTTCATTATTTAATAAAAAAGAACATTTGTAAAACAGCTTTTGTGTTTAAAACACATGTGATAAACAACTTCATGCAATCAAATTAATGAACTATTTACTTCTTATGCACCTTGTCTCTTGCCCAGTGATTGCTGGGATAGGCTCCAGCTATCTGCAACTCTTCATGGCAATAAGCAGTACAGATAATGGATGGATGGATGTGTATTTGTGAGTGTGTGTTTGTGTATATGTTTATACATCACACATTTTGCCTAAATCCGTTGATGGGAATATATAAGGAATAAACAAGGTTCACTTCTCCATCTCCACATGCCAGGAGATAATGTTGCCTCCTGTGTCCTGCTGCTGTACTCCAGAGCAGAATTAGCATGTGAATGGATGTATCAGAATGTTAATGTGGTCACTTTCAATATTAGAAATGCACAGCTTATCTGACTGACTGCAAGACCTCTGGGTCAATGTAGGAGCTGTGAAAAGGAAAGATGCAGATCAAAACCAATTAAATACATAAACTTTCCAGTTGACTGATGTGTCTATTCTTTAACAGGGTGCCACTCAGATAAATGCCTGAGACTCTATCAGACTTTACTATACTGTGGTAAGTAAAACCCAGATGTGTGTATGTGGGTTTTATTTATTTATTTGTTGGTGGTGGTGGGGGGGGGGGGGGGGGGGGGGGTTGCAAGCACCCAAAAAAAGAAAGCCTAAGACCGAAAAAACACACTCCTAACCCCCACCCCCCCCCAAAACTCTGG
>JBAMHV010000006.1:17445164-17458112 GCA_037177535.1 Pseudomugil gertrudae | reverse complement strand
TGTCTGTCTGTCTGTCTGTCTGTCTGTCTGTCTGTCCGTCCGTCCGTCCGTCCGTCCGTCCGTCCGTCCGTCCGTCCATCAACAATTTTACAGTGTAGGTCAATTGTAGCCAAAAATAAACATGGTTTATGGCTCTCGTATGTAAAGCACTTTGAGCTGTCCTGTACATGAAAGGTGCTATATAAATAAACTTGCCTTGCCTCATATGTCAAACACCAGTTTACACATTAACTCTATGATGCAGCATTGGCTTTGTTGTAATTCAGTGACAGTGTTTGTTCTTTAAGACTCATATGTGGTCTTTAAAAAAATGCTTTTGCTCTGCATTAAGGATTGCAGGGAGCAGAGATGTCAAAGGTCAAGTCTCCCTCTTTAGTGCAGGCTGAATTTCCATGCCGGAGTCACTGGCAATAAAAAGCAGGAATGCCACACAGCATCCCACCAGATTTGAAAATGTTTGTTGTCTTTTCTCATTAAGCTGTTTGGAGACTGACGGCAATGGGAGAAAGCAGCAGCAACACAGATGGTATCTGCCATGTTTTGGAGATGAAGGTTCACACGGGTCATGTTGTAAAAGAGAACATCCCTTTATGGTAAACTACTTTCAAACATGCGTCTTACTCAGATTAGGATAGAATCCTGCAAACAATATTATTTATTTTAATTGTTTATGTGCAAGCTCTGTATATGTTCCCTTTGTATTTGTGACCAATGATAAATATCTTTTTGGGAGGCTGGATTTCAGATCTTCATCTTTGTAAAAAATAAATCCCTGAACTTTAAGTCCCATTAAATGGTTTATACATGAGATGAAGGAAAACATTTGTGAAACCTCCATCCTGGGTTAGCTAAGCACTGTGTTTCATAGATTGTTTTGTTCCTGGTTTTACTGCCCTGTTGTTTGACAAGAGTCACCATAGATCTAAACCTTTGGTTGGCAGTTTTAGGGCTACTCGGATTTGGTAAATACACAGCAGAAGGAAAGGGTGGAAAAAACCTTCACACATTTATGACACTGCAAAATCATTTTAGGTTTAGAAACTGGCTTTGATTCCTTTGAATTTGAAGCACTTTGAATTGTCCTGTACATGAAAGGTGCTATACAAATAAACTTGCCTTGCCTTCATTGGTAAAATATCAAGGGAATATTACTTCTTTATCTTTTCTTAATTTGACTGTGCATCTGAACTGGGAACAGCAGGTTGGATTGAAATATGGGTGAGGAACAGTGACTCTCCTGATTATCTTTCATTTCGGTCAATGTAAACATGAAGGGTTGAAAAGGCATGAGCTCAGATGCCCACCTGCAGCAGTTTGTCATTCATGACTGTTGTTTCCATTTTTTAGTGAGAGGTCAAACAGTTTTTCACAGTGGTGGACCTTTTACCATCACATTTATTTCATTTGCTCATCTAGGCTTATAAAAGATAATGGCTGATAATTATATTGTAAAATCAGAAGCAGCCTGACTCTCAGTTTTCCTTTTTCCTGTGTGATGGGTTTACCAGACTTCCGCTGAAGCGTCTGAACAGGTTGAAGTCTGTTTTTTCACTTTACTGTGTAAATAAATACATTTTAGGCTCCAACCTTAAAAATACAAACAAAAGATGAAAAAGTGGTCGTGAATTCTCTGTTAGGAATATCATTATATATGGAGGCATAATGATGCTGGTTTTTTTACAGTACAGTTACGTTTCAACCTATGTTCATAAATTAAAGTTTAAATGGTCCATTCAGTCACTGGCAGGATTTCCTTTTTACATCTGGAGGTTTAATCCTGTTCTTTGATTTTGCTTGCAGCTAGCATAACGAGACTAAAAGCTTAAATGAGTGCAGCTGAAGCTGTTAGCTGATGCTTTCTCAGGCATCCTTCATCTCTTTCTTCTGAACTCTTTTGGTTACTTTCTTTATTTCTTTACACGCAGTAGGTGCAATATTTTTGTTTACATTTGTTTCCTTCTTTGAGACAAATACACAGATCTGTTAAGTGACTGTGAAATATGATGAGCAGCATTGTGCCTGTGATGTCAGAAAGAGGCGTCCCAAATTAAAGGGAATGTGCTGCAGTCAAGGGGAAGGGGACATCCTTGCCCATCTACCTGCCACTACATCCTGCAAGGCATCCTAATTTCTCCTAATTGTGCCGAGTCTGTGCTTCCACCATCTCATTAGGCTCTTTACAGCATTCCTGATGAAAGGTCACTGGTCACAGTGGGGGAAGAGCATCCAGTCTGTTTAAATCGGAAGTGTTTGCAAAATACAGATGTAGGAGTAATCACCATGGACTGATCCTTCCATCAGCTGGTGTTGCCCTGATTCTCCACGATTTTTCTACCTAACTGAAATGTCCTTATCTTTTATTGTTTTTGGCTTCTATCTTTTTCTATTTGAATAAAGTCTGTCAGTCCTGTTCACCCCTAATCTCTGTAGTCCCACTGTTGTATGTACGTAATGTCCTCAGAATATTCACTCAGCTGTTGTGTTTTGAGGTGTTGTTGCTGCTTGAGGTGTAAAAAAGCATGCTAATTTAAAAGTAATTAAATAATACAGGGTCAGTGGCCTTTTATAGGAACCTTTCATGAAATCAGATTGTATTTTGATTCTTGTTAATCATCAGGCTCCGTTTTGTTTTGTTTTTTCAGTCAAGGCTGATTTACTGGCATTCCTGCTATATACTCACATTAAATGTAGTCTTGTAAAATAAACAACACAGAAAGGCTATTAGTAGCTGATAGGTATGTAGATAAACTTGGCAAAGGCTTCTGCTTTGTGAGAACTACTAAGCTCTTCTGTTTGCAGAGATCCCTTTAATAAACACATATAGTGCCATTCATAGGTTTGGACACACTTCCTGTTAAATCCAATAGATAAATATGTCCAAACATTTAACTGGTAGTGTGCATGTGTTCATGTTCATATATAAACTATTAGAAATAATGTTTGTGTCAGTAAGTCGTTATTGTAGTTTTTAAAAGAGGGTGTAAAAACCTAAATTTATGTTTGGTACTGCTGTGATGTCGCCTTTCTGCTAATAGGAAAACCATTAACAATAAATCAATAACAATATTTTTTTTGTTTGGATCATTTGTTTAACTAATGCTACATTTTAGTACTTACAGAAGTTTTGTTCAGTATTTCATTTTAAATGTTTACTTCTTTTATTTTTCTAATTTTTCTTTCGTAGGACCTTTTGGTCTTAGTGGACTGTATTTAATGGTTTCTGGATGGAAAAAGAGGACAGAATGAGAGAAATGACATGCTAAGGGCTCCAGGCTGGGACCCTAATCCAGCCCAGCTGTATCCAGGAGCTATGTCCATCGAAAATTAGCTCAGCCACTCGAAGTACCAAGTTCCACAGTTTTTGACACAAAATCTCAACAATATCTTTTACTGTATATCCTAAACTGTGAATTAAAACTGATCAAATATCAGTGTCTAATTATTTTTAAATCAGTATTAGCAGTAATCATATCATAAATGTAATTAATAGAACAAACAAATCCTTATAAAATTTTTGTTAGAACTTTGTGGAAACCAGACCTTGTCCTAACTTTGAACTTTGGTCTTCTGATATAGACAGACAGAAGCTCCTACCATGTATGAGTCTCTATCTACTGTTTTCTAGCCATGAAAACATAAAAAGAAATATGTAAAGCATGTTTCAGTGTTGGGAAAACTTCTTGCTTAATGTAATTTTCAAGCCACACTATGAAAATACAACTCATTGCTTCTGGCTGCACATATCCTGTGGCTGTGGATTTTTTCTGTTCTTGCTTTGAACAACTGCAAAATCATGGAAAGTCACACTTGAGCACGTGAAGCAATAATCAGCGTTATACTCTCAGTCCATTTTCATGTATTTTCCACCTAGATAAAAGGCTCTCGATGACATTTTCTCCACTCAGGTCCTCCGCATACCTGTGTCATACTTCTCATGAATGCAGCGGAGAGAGAGAGACAGGGTGGAATTACAAGTAATTTCTGGATTCCTGCAGTTCTCCATGTGGTGTCCCAGGCGTTCAAAACTCCTGTGTCAAAGCTGGAAAAGACAGGTCCCTGCAGGAGGCGCACAGATAGAGCACATGTTAAGGGTCAGGGAGGTCAAATACCCGAGGTCCACAAGGTATTTGTTCCTCCTGTTCATTTGAGAAGGTCATAAAAATCTTGTCCTGGAGACATGAGTAGGCTCATGCAGCTTGCGTACACTCTGTAAAACTGTGATTGTAAAATAGATCGACAGGAGTTACGGGCAAAATTTATTACTCGTTTAGTTTCTATTGAATATTAAGTCTCTCGCCCGTAGGCAGCTGGGATTGGCTCCAGCCCCCCCGCGACCCCGCTTTGGGATAAAGCGGTTGAAAATGGATGGATGGATGGATATTTAGGCTGGAAGGAGAATTTATCAGTTTTTAATTGCTTTCATTTGCATTACTTTTTAATTGCCTTCATCCTGAGTTACTAATGAGTAACAGTAAAAACGATGCAATTAAATATCCTCTTTATGACACTGTATAACCCTACATGAAGGATTTTTGTTGTTGTTTTTAGATGACACAAATATAATCCCCAGCAGGTTTCAAAGAAGACCTCATTTGTTAGAACTAAAAGATATTCCAACAGTTCCTTTCATTATAGTCTTTGTCCAGTTACAATATATAACATTCAACGATGTAAGAAATATGACAGTACAAGACAGAAGATAACCTGATGATTTAGACTTAAGAAGAGCGAAGCATAATTTCAAATGAAATTAGAAGAAAAGATAAAACAGAGTAAAGATAAAACAGATACTAAAACAGAGCATTTAGTTGCAATTCTTCCTTCTTGGTTCAGTGTTCTTGGCATTACACAACTAGTAAACACCAATCAGTAGTACTAGAAATCCACCTGGTTTTTGTAAGTTTGTGTTGATATTAATGCTTCCATCAGGATGCTGTCTGGTATAAAGAATTTCCAAGGTGCCTACTTAGATACCTGTATTAGGTCATGTGTGTAAAAGAGATTTAAGGTGAAATTGGCTTCAGTGTTTAATATCAGAGAGGACATACGCCATTTAAAATGCTGTGCCTTTCATCAGGTTGATTGTTGAAGTTTTTAATTTGAAACCTCCAGACTGGGTGTACAACATGATGTTGCTGCTGGCCTTCTTGTTGATTGTACAAGATGCTCTTTTTACACAACCTATACATTTTCTTTTAGACTGAGGCCCAAACAAACAAGATTTTTCTATTTGGTTAATTAGTGGTATTGAGCAAATGTTTTTCCACCAGTGTATCCAAGAGATTGTCCACTTTAATTACAAAACAGCACAGTGGTGTTTAGGCAATGGTGGCATTTGTAAATCTGCTGCTTTGTAGCAACAATATGTCTTTGTGTTATTCATGAGGCGTCTTCAAAAGTTATTGGAGCTACTGTCTTCTTTACACACTTCCTGTCCCTTTAATTACAATTTCATTTAAGTTTTAACTTAATCAAGTTGACTTATTAATACTTCATTAGCAGTGGCTCATTCATCAACTCTGTGGTTACCAGCTGACTGTCACTTTCAATCATATCCCCATCGCTCCCTCCATCACCACTACATCCCACTTGTGAGAACAGATTTGAACATTCTTGCTTAGAAGAAACTCCCAAATCAAATTTGAAAGTACTTGTGGGAGTGGCGCATGTAATCAGGTTCAAGTGAAGCCTAAACTTGCCAACTTTCTGCGTATTACTTTAGATTTTGTCTGCATATTTAATCTTGCATAGAGTCAGACCAGTGGGATACTAACAGAGATGTGTAGGCTATGAGTGTTTGAAGACCTATTTCAGATTAGATAACAGCATTTAAATAGTATAAGGACAGTTAAAGTGATATTTATTACCTAAATAAATATTAAACCTGCTAAAGCGCAGTTGTTTTGTGCACAACAGTATACTCCAATGAACACCACATATCCCTCTGTTGTAGCCTACTATTAAATTAAACTGGTAAGGAATCTTTGTATTTTGTGCCCTACTTTCCCTAAATCAGTGAATGATTAACAAATGTCATAAACCAGTATTTAAACCTTTTCTATGTTTCTAAGCTTCGATTCCCAGATAAAGCAATCCTATAATAGTAGACACAAAGTAAGGTGTGAAAGAAGATGGCCTGAGACAAGAGAATCAAATGACAACCAATGATGGTGTTTTTTTTTTCCTGGTTCACTGATTTCATGATCATAATGCTTAATTTTCACATGAGTCAAATAGTAAAAAAAAATCATCTTAAGAAATGGTAAGTCATTTCCATCTTTGTGTGGATGGCTTGAATCCTCACTTCTATAATCTCAGAGCAAGTTCTGAGCCCCTTCGGTCATTCTGTCATTCTTTTTACAAATTACTTTTCTGTGTTTGCTGACTCCATCTACAAACACTTTTCCAGTCCCAGCACTATAATATCCAGGTGTCTGTGCAGAGGGAGGGCTACAGGTTGCACCATAGTTGGCTGACACCTCCAGAGTGCCCCACAGGGTTAGCACATCCAGTCTGCTGACACAGAACGGCTCATGCTACCAGCCTTATTTTTCCTGACCTGGGCACTGGATTACAACTTCTCTCACAAAGGATTACACTTTAGGCATCCAACCTGACTCCTAAAAGGATTCCAAACTGTTCCTCTGCCCTGCTCCATGAGCATTTGTCACTTTATCACTGCTTCCGTCTGCTTGTTAGACTCCTCTGCAGAGTCACTGAAAAGAATTATGTTCTGGAGCAATGAGTCTGAGGTGACAAGTTGCCCAGGTTTAAGTTGCTATTTTTCTGTTCAAGATATTCCAACTGCCTTTAAATATTTTGTGTTTTCATCAGGTACTTTCATCCCACTTCTTATTCTGTTCTCATCCTAACAATTTCAATCAAAAACCTAAACCAAAAATTCATGTCTCAATCAATGACATGTAAGTGACTGGTGTCCTCCCACTCATTATGTACGGTAATCTATCAAGACCCAGATTTTTTCTATACTTTTCAGCAAATCTTGTTTTGCACAGTGGTAAGTTTAAAAACTATGACCCTTCAACCAAGCTGCTCACAGCATGGACACAGAGTTCCACATTGTTAATGACCTGCCAAAGTCATGCTCTACTTTGAACTGTTTCTGTATTTCCACACTTCTCAGGGGGCATGACATTCACACTCTATCGCAGTGGATCACAGCCATGTTGCTTTCTACTATATTACACAGGGTTGTATCCCTGCCAAGGTAAAAGTCTTAACCATTTGCTCATGCATGCTGGGGTGTGCTCACATGTGCCCAATAATAGCCTAACCTTTAAGTTGGATCAGTTACTGATGTCTTGGGATATTTCATAATGTTGAAACAAGGTGAAAGATCTTCCATTACTAACTTTTCTACCAAACAGGCCTTTATTTGGAAGCTTTGCTTGATCCTCCTCCACTAATCTGACATATTAATGGGAGGCCAACATCAAAATACAGAGCTTCAGCAGCATCAGTGACCTACAGACTAAAAGGAATAGCAGGGGCTAATAATAAGAATAATTCAAATCATTAAGTTCTGATATCTTACTGTAATTTAATCATGTTGAGTTGTACATGTTTTTTAAATCTACCCTCATAAATATGCATTAATAGCAATTAACTTGAGTGCTATTCAGTCTCATTCTTTCTAATAATACTTACGAATAAAGCTGTGAAGCCAAGTGTTTTAACAGTATTGTAAAATTCACGTGCAAGCCATCGTTTTACCTACTAACAACAGTTTACACAATGTTTTTGTTTTCACACAATAAAATCCGTCAAAATCCTCAACTTTCACTGCTATTATGTTACAGGTTTTACTGGGAAAATTTTAAATAATTAGAAGGACAACATCAAAACGTGGCAACTTTACCATGAATGTCTTTTTGCCCCAGGTGGCAAAACAATACAGAAAATGGCATACTTCACCAGAAAAGTGTGTGATCTCTTACCATAAGACACAAGTCGTCTCCTTTCAACCTCCCAAGAGCAAGAGGGAGGAAAATCTGAATGCATGAAAACAACAGAGAAATTAGTGACAATGACAAGCAAGAAGGCAGATAAATGGATGAGAGGATGAGGATACTTACAGAGAAATAAACTTTTCATAAGTTTTGTGACAACTATTCATTTTTTTTCATTCGTTATAAGTAAACTACATTTTAAGCTTTCCAGAACACTTTTTTTCTTCTATTTTTTTATCCTCAGAAACGCTTGTCAAATGATGAACAGGAATGTATGTATAATGTACAATTTATAGAGCAATGTAACTGTCCTTAAAAGTTTTACAAGGACTAGAAAGTTCCAAGCCTTTTTCTCTATAGTTCATTTTTTATTTCAAAACATTTGAATAAAAGAGATGCACATCAATAGATGAAGAGTGGAGCAAATTAAAGAAATTTACTTTTTTATAGACAGTTAAAAAGCTTTTTTTATTTTTCTCCAAGAAAGTATTTGTCATTTCACTCTTTGACCTGCAGCACATAAACCTGAAAAAAACAAACTATTTCTTTGAATTGTATCCATGTAAAAACATTTTTCTTGTTTTTTTTTCTTCAGAGTCCTTCACTTAACTTGTTAAGCTATTCAATTTTGCCCCGTTTCATCAGGCTTCAAGACATTGTTATGTTTTGCACCACTTGTCTGTGACCCCTGACATCGCATTGTTGCCATCCTTGAATCCACAGCACCTTTCAATGGTAATGATGAAAACATCCATTTATGGCAAGATGTTGGTTTTCAATGTCTATCTTTTGTTGCCATCTATCTGCTTTTTAATCATTTTATGTGTTTGTGTGGTGCTGCTCTGATGCCATTAACTGCATAGTGCACAAGATGTGACATCTCACATGGCAGTAATAACTTAAGAAAACTTGAGTGTCAAGGAGCGAGTAGAGAAAGAGTAAATGCTATCAAATAACTATATTTTTCATGCTTCCTGTAGCAAAACCTTTTTAAAAAATATAACTATGTATTTTCAGTGCTTGCTTAGATTTATTCACTTTGCACATTATTTCATTAGATTATTTAACAGTGCTTTCATATCAATAAATATGGCACAATGTAAATGTCTTTTACAGCATATTCACATATTCATATGATTTAATGGATTATGAGATGCCACTTTAATTTGGTTTTGCAAGAATGGTTTTACTTTCAATCTGCATGTACAAAAGCTGGTAAAAGATGCCTTTTTAACATAATCACATTTTTTTCTTGAGTAATTTCAATTGGTACAGGGAAATCTGTGAAAATTAATAACTAGAATGTTTTTAACTTTTTCTTATAAATAAAGACAACCCTGCAACCCTGTCAGGGTTCTATGAAACACTTCACAAATCAATCACACATTTATTCAATTCAATGAATTATGTTTCTCCATTTTGTTTAGTAGCATGATTACACCTCCAATACAACAAAGGATGCAAAAAAGACTGCTGTGTGCAAAGTCTGCACAGTGGTGCAGTTAGCACTGTGGCCTCACAGCAAGAAGGATGCTGGTCTGAACAGTTTACATGTTCTCCCTGTGTATGCATGGGTTCTCTCCGGGTACTCCAGCTTCCTCCCACTGTCCAAAGACATGCATATTATTTTTTTTATTTTTTAACGTGTCTTGTCCAGCATTCAAGCAGGCAGAATGATGGTCTGGCTGCTGTATTGTGCTGAGCAAATTTGCTTTGTCAAGAAGATCTTCATGTATATATGTAAATACAGAGATGTTCTTGATAATCAGAACTCTTTATTTATATTTTTATATTTTAAATATATACTTGTTGCTGGACCCGACAAGAAAAGACAGAAAAAGGAAAAGAGAAAGCAAACATAACCCAGATTGAAGAAAAGCAGACACCACAAAAAGGAAAAACTGCAATCCAACCAGACACCATTCCATCTGCTACACCTGTATATAAAACAAAGGATATCTCATTGGATCTCGCAGAGTTATAAATCAGCAACTGCCAAGAGCTCCATAAGTGGACAAACATAATATCTAAATAAACAAAAGGACAAAAAGCAAAAACACACATGCCGAAAGACACAATAAAACATACCAAAAGAGAAAACTAACTCAAATCTGAAGTATTCTTGCATAAAGAAATATGGCGCTTCATGAATAAACCTAAAGAACAGCCGAGTGACTGTGTCGTCTTGCAAAACGTACGGGGTAAAAAGTGTTCAAAGAAAAGTGATCATGCTAAGACGACCCCCCTCTACCCAAAGGACAGAGGCAGGCCAGGACCACCTGAGACCAAGGCAAACAGCAGTCAGCCCCGAACAAGGACCCCAGCCACCTCACCCCGGGGCAAATCCAGTATCCACCCAGGAGGGGGCAAAGGAAGGTCCCAGCCAGAGCCCCCCGCAGTCAGGGGGACGGGCCAGGAATCGCCGACCTCACCTGGCACTGGCCACCCAGGGTAGGCAGAGCGCTGGCCCAGGTCCCTAAGTGCCCGAAAGAGACCCACCCACATAGACAAAGGAGCCGACTAGTGCCCGCGAGGAGCCAAAGCCCCCAGACCGCCACCCTGTGGAGGCCACACCTCGGCGCACCAGATGCCAACCCCAGGAGTAAAGACATGCATATTAAGTTAATTGGTCTTTATAAATTGTCCCAAGGAATAAATGTGAGCATGAATGGTTGTCTGTCTTTCAGTGTTGTCCCTGTGCCGGCTAGCGACATATCTAAGGTGTACCTTGCCTCTTGCCCAAATGACTCTGGGGATAGAGGGCAGCTTCCTGCAACTCTTAATTGCATTGAGCAGTTAAGAAAAAGACTGCCTGACAAGAAAGACTGTCCATAGTGCTATAACAGCACATATAAAAAACATGACATAGATCCACAGAGTGTATTATGGGAAATGAAAAGGCAAAGAAGTTAAGCTCTTCAAGCATCAATGCAAGCATCAATGCAATGTCTCAAATCAAACAACTTCACTCATGTGGAGCATATTTAAAGGCTGCCGGTGTAATTAGCTTTGTAAACTTTGGCCTTTCTACAATTCTAAATGGCATCTTATTTGTAGCAATGAAGTGAGTATATAATTTATTGATGAGTTTATCCTGATGTGCACTTTCCTTTTTGTTGTTTTTTTTTCTCATTTGTTGCTTCAAACAGCATGGACTAACCTGGATCCATTTTCTCCTTACTTCTTTGACATTGCCTAGTAATGGCAGAGAAAAGGCGGTCAAATCAACAAAGATACAACATGAAACATTTACTGTTTCTGGACTTGTAAACCAACAAGAACCATGTCCTTTTGTCAAAACAAAATCCACAACTTGACCAGGTTAGAAGCAAACAACCAGTAAGCTTCTTTTAATGACTTTAAGGGCCAAATCTACCAAAGGTTTGTGGGCCAGATTTACTAAAGGTTTGCGTGTACTAAAATGTGTGCAAACTCATTGCTCACGTTAAAAAAAGTACAAACTGATCTACTAACAGTGAGGAAAAGGGTTTGCGTCTTTCAAAGGTGCAAAATTGTGCGTCCATCTCCAGATAGTACCTTTGCCTCAATGAATATATAAATTGGGGCGTTCACACGCAGTTTTGCGTGTGGTGGGAGGAGAACATGTAAATATATGATTTTAGCACACGCAAAGCGATTTATCCATCTCGAAAGTAATTTTTAACGCGTGACGTAACATATGGTTTGTATGCGTAATTGCGCACACATGGCTGCAGTTATTGTTGCAAGACTAAGACAGGAACCATCAAAGAAGATGGAGAGAACGCATATTTCCTCCTTGTGTTAACATGTTTGGAATGCGAGAGGAAGTAATTATTAAAACATATTGCCTATCCAGCGTTGCTATTTTGGAGCTGTTGGAGGAAATCAGTGCAATACCTGCAATAACAAAACTCCTTGCCAGTTTAGTGTTTGTCATCTGGGTGATTCCAGCGCACAGTAGCCAGCACAGCAGGGATCTCTCAGTCACGTTTTTCAGATGTGTTGACTGAATTTCTAAATGCAATGTCGTGCTGGATGGCAAGGTTTATTAGGTTTACACGCACTCGGGATTCCTTAAATGAGACCAAACAAGTTTTTTTTAGGTAGCTGGATTCCCCAGTGTTATAGGAGCAATTGACTGCACCCATGTGCATCTTGTGCATCCCGCAAACTCTGAGCATATAAACAGAAACCGAAAACACACCATTTATTGAACGTGCAGTGCATTTGTGATGCCTTTGGCATCATAACCAACATTGTGGTAAAATATCACTCAAGAACATTTCAAAGTTAAGCAAATCAAGATTTATTGGGTAAAAAAATATAATCTGGCTATTCCTAAATCATATGCACATTATCAAACGACATGTGCACAAAAACATATCAAATGACTTTGCTGTAGCTCTTTGAAATATTTGTTGGCTTCTTCCATCAACACCTCTAATTCCATTGGATCAAACTTATACTTTCACTTGCAGTTATGTGAAGTCGTCATGATGCAAACCATGACAGACGCTAAATCCTCATCTAAATAGGCGTGTCTCCGACACTTTGCACCCGCTGACATTTGCGTCAGCAATCTTAGTATATCACGTACTAACCACAGTCCCGCCCCACACGCTACATTCTAGATTCCGCACGCTAATTAGTACACGCAAATTGAGATCTTAGTAGATTTGGCCCTAAATCTTCTAAAAAAACAGACACTCATTTTCTCTTCTTTTTTAGTTTATCTGTAGGAGCAGGTAAAGTTTTGATATTACCAGTGTGCTCCAAACAAGTGGTTTAATGTGGCAATAGCAGCATCCACTGGCTTGTGGAAGTGGCTACTAAAGTGGGGTGAATGACCAGTGGAAGCTAGCACCAAGGAACTAATAGTTCCTCCTACTTTCTTGGTGTATCATCAAATTAGGAGCCAGGCCAGTGGATTATTTACCACCATATTTGTAACTCAACCTGCATATTGTGACACACTACTACTATGATATTAAATATA
>JBAMHV010000006.1:17422539-17437297 GCA_037177535.1 Pseudomugil gertrudae | reverse complement strand
AAAAAAAGAAAGGTCATCAACATTTATTCTACATACAGTTGTGCTCATAAGTTTATATAGCCCTGCAGAATTTATGGTATCTTGGCCATTTTTCAGAGAATATGAATGATAACACAAAAACTCCTTTTTCACTCATGGTTAGTGCTTGAAGCCATTTTTTTATCAGACAGCAGTGTTTAGACCTTTTAAATCATCATTCAATTAAATTCAATTCGATTTTATTTGTATAGCACCACTTCATGAAAGTGTCATCTCAGGGTGCTCCACAGACATCATATTGAGCCAATTCATCAAAAATAGCCTAGTTAAAGGAAACCAAAAGATTGGAAAAAAAACAAGACTCTTGACTTCATTAATGACAACAGAAACTGATTCTTCATGGGTTCATCAAAAACAAATGAGAAAATGTACTTGTGAAACTGTCTGAACCATCCTTGAATCATAAACAAGCAATAACTAAAGTTTTATTGCAACTACTATACATTTTGTGTGTCTACTTTATTTTTTAAAAATGTTAAACTACTTAAAGTATTTGAGACTGAATGTTAAAGTGGACAATGGAATGTGGGAATACCTAAAGAGAAATCCATAAATACCAGTAATGCTATATACTCTACCAGCTAAGTCGTTAAGAAGGTGCCACTGTGAATAATGATTTTATAAACTGATTTGGAAAACAAGATGCATCTAAGAAATTTGCTCATATAAAAACTTTATGAATGTCAATTAATTGGACAACTTAGTCGAGGTATGAATATAACTGTAATGTATTAATGCAAATTGTGTTTGGAATCGTAAAGGGGGCTATAAAATCCCATGTAATGAAGTGTTTCAACTACAGATAAGACTTTCTGTAGAGGAACACCAATGCTTTACATCATCAATACTACAGTTAATTTATAGTGGGAGGAGACATGTTGCTGTTTTTAACAGTGCAAAATAGGTCTCAACCAGCAGCAGTGATGTTTATGGTTACATAGTCAAAAAATAGAATATTTTCTTCCTTATTTCAATGAACCAGCTAAAAACAAAACAAAAGCAATGAGTAGAGATGAACTGTGAATCAGGATTTAAGCATGCATTGCTTGCTTTAGGATGTAAAAAAGATTTCTTAACTTTGACAATTCTTATTTGAAATCATTTTTAAAAACTTGTAACGAAATCTTCCTTGATTGATAGGTCAAACTCACATATATAGTCAATCTTTCCTGGAAACACATGCCCAGGTTAGGGTTTACATGTACCAGTACTGTGGTACATGTGTTAGAGGATACTATTTTTTATCTCAAACACATGTATATCAAATTCTTTCAGCAAAAGAGAAAAAATGGTGTATTAAAGGTCATTTGTCTTAGTTGTGTGTCTGACATAAAATTTGTTCTTAAACTGGTCTGCAAAACATAGAATAAAACATGTAAAACAACTTTAATATAGAACAAATGCATCTAACAGATGGCAATTTTTAAAAGCAAAGTCTGTTTCTGATATATGGAACAGAAAATAATAGGCTGAGGCTGATGGAAAAAAAGATTTGAGCTTATTTTCACTTCCTTCTTTAAATCATGATTAGTCACAATCTGAAAAAAAGAAAGAAAAGAAAAATATATATATATATATATATAAATATGTATATATATACTTTAAAGGAAACACTGGCTTTCAGCACTTTCTCATCCAACTTGCACCAAGTATAAACTTCAGTCTAAACTTTCTTCAAAGAAACAAGGTTGGCATTGACAGCATAACAGACTGACCTTCTGTACTTTCCAAATATCAAAAGACTCATTTCAACACCCATTCATTCACTTTCACACATTAATATAACACATTCCCTGGTACAATAGGCCAACATACAAACACACGCAGATGGCAGGCGCTGGGACCAATCCAGTGTGTGTGTTTGTGATTTGTGTGTGACTGTGGCTGTAGGAGGTTGACAGGCAGTGTGTCTGCAACTGCATGTCCAGTCCCAAATCTGTCTGCGTCTGCGTGGTGAAAAGCTTATTAGGCAAATGAGTACATAAAAAGAATACATATAAGCATGCATAATTTGAAGTATCATTTTGCCTGTTCTTTAACATGGCAGAAGATGTATTTATATGTTTAAATGTAGGAACGTCTGTGGGCAAAAGCTCTGTCAGATACAGAAATGTGCTCTACTCAGTTATTTAGTATTTCTGGCACACTGATAAAGCTCTTGAAGCCATCAGAGTGAATAATATCCAACAGATTGGGGAGGCCTGCTTAGATTCTCCAGCCAGCCCTCTCTGGTTTGATAAGATTGTGTTAGCTACCACCACACAGCACCTAAAACTTCAAACAGTTACATATTGCCCTGGAAATTGTTGCAGGCAGCATGTCAAGCAGATAAATTCATTTCTGATCATACATCTAGTTCAATATATTTATAGTAGCTACCACCAGCCAGCAAGGCAGAAAATGAGGAAGGAGGAAAGGGATGAGGTGTGGAATATTAGCTATGCAGTAGGATGCTACATATAAAGAAGGTGAGCATGTGTACATGAATTTTATTGATTGCATTTTTTAGCTTTGACCAAAAATAAGGTAATAAGTCATGGTAAAAACACAAGTAAAAAAAAATTACAATTTGATTTTGGATCTCTAACCCCTTAACGCCTGAATTAAGAACTGGGTAAAAATGTCCCAATCTTCTGCTTTCTGGGATTCACCAGGGTGCAGGAGACCAGTATCATATGGTAAACAACAGAGTTTTGAGTAAAGTTTCTGTCATAAAAAGATGCAAAATGTCTCAGAAACAGTATGTATCAAATATGCAACATTAGGCCATAATGTTGCATATCTCCTGCACCCTGGTGAATACCAGAAAGCAGAAAATTATACTATAATCATTTTGATCCTATTCCATGGTAACAATTTATAAATTTGGAAAAAATAAATTGAGCTTTTTATTTCTGATTTTATTAATGGGTCAAATAAAGTTTTCAGATTTTCATCTAAGCTTGTATGACATTGTACATCCTGAAAAAAACACTGACTCACTTATTTCCCATACTGGACTTTTTATTATATAAAAAAAAAAAAACTGGAAAAAAGTCAAAGTTCTCTGCACTAACTAGGTCAGTTTCAACAAGGGAGTGAATTTTTCCATAATGAGAAACAAAGTCATTAACGTGTGTGTGCGTGTGTGTGTGCGTGAGTGTGTGTGTGTGTGTGTGGGAGCGAGACACCGCATCAGGTGGTTTCACCTCCCCACGATGTTCTCACAACACTCTGAGCACTCTGCACCGATAGCCCATCTAACTTCCTGCTTGAGTATTTTTTAGTTTTTTCCCATGCTACCTCACTTCCATGGTTTTACGTTTGCACATATATCACAAGCTTTAAAACTAATCTATATAATCTAATCCAAACTAATCTAATCTAAACCAATATCTGAAGCCGCATTAACTTTTTTGTCTTAACACATACTGAAACTGGCCACCCTGAAAACTAGTCTTTCACCAGACAGAAAGTGTTACACTTTGCATGAACCAAAAGTGTACTACAAGTGAAAGGAAAGCTGCCAAACACTGGGCTTTAGGCTGTGTTATGCTTTAAACTATGATGTGACTCTTTTGGTGCTGGCTAAGGTTTATTAAACTGGGACTGTGGGAAAGTGTATGGAAAATGCAGATGTTTTTGTGGCGCCCTGAACAGCAGACAAGTCTTGTGTTTTAGATGTACAGGTTTCATTTAACATTGGTATTTTAACAGTGTATTTTCTCAGGAATCAAATTAATACACTTGACACTGACAGTTTTCCTGCAATTCTTTTTGGCAGTGTGACGACCTCTACTGAGAGAAGACTTTCCTGTAAATGTCAGGAGTTCAAAGGCAGTCAAGCAAAGAAAAAACACAAAAGTGACTGCACATCTTCAAGACTAATGACACCTCTAATAAGCCAATTAAAACTATTTTCACTACTAGTCTGATCTAGGGGGAAATTCATGCACTCAAACTCAATCCTTTAAGAAGATCTTGAAAAGCATTTAGCTTCACCAGATAAGGCAGAGCAGCAGGTTTTGCAGACAATAAATAAAGGGGCTTAAGATGAGTGATGTGCACAGCATGTCTGGCAGATGCTGTACAAGGCAAACACAAAGTCACAAAATGAGAATCAGGGCTCTGATGTTTGCAGAGGTGAGAGGACTAAGCATTTATCATGTGAATCACCAGCAGATCTGTGGTGAAATCAGAACCGTGGTAAAGTTACGGATAGAGAATGAGTACAAAATGAGTATCAGAGACAGCTAACCGGGCACATAAAGGACAGTTTAACTAAGCATTAGCACTGTCACTTCTTTAGTTGCAATGATACTTTGACCTTTTCAAAAATAGATATTCTCACAGCGGAACAGAGAGCACTACAATTCAGATGGGAATTCAGATTAACATGACACTATGTAGGACTAATTAAGTTATTCATAATGCCTTCAGCTGGGCCTACAAGCACTGAAGGAAGGTACTGGTGCTTTTCTTTTTACTATTTTATCTTTATTTGTACACATTTTGTAGATTATTATTGTACAAATATGGGCAATCTGAGTGTAGTGACAAATACTGGTTTAATACAGCTGCTTTGTAGAAGGTAGAGGTGTGATAGTGTGAAATCTGTATGAAATGAGATTCACTTGAAAGAAACAGCATGATGGAAGTGATCACATGTTTCATCATTTATTTGTAATTTTTGAAAATTTCAAGTTGGATTGAACAGATGCAAAATGCACACCCGACAAATGTTCTTTTAGAGAGATGAATTTCTAACTCACACCTGCAAACTATTTGTTGCCAATGCACACTGACAAAAATAAGAAAAATCTTTTACTACAAAGCACATTGGGTCAGTTGCCATTTTATTTATCTCTAGACATTTATTTGGAAGGTTCTTGACCTTCAGATAGAAGAAATCATTTGCAATTAAAGCAATTAAAAATGCAATAAATTCAAAAGTCAGAAATCCTACTATTTCAGAAGGACTTTGTAAATATTAGAGTAAAGATTGACAAACGTGGCGTGGGATGGCCAGGTTAGGGGGTTGGGCATAGTAAGAGGCAGTGAGAAAGGCCTGCAGACAGTTAGATAATTAGTCACTATCTGTGTCAGGGATGAGATTTAGGAGGAAGGTAATGATTATATGTGATGTGGTGTTTAGGGGAATGTGGATAAGTAAATGTATGCGGAAAAAAGAACGTACCGGTATGTAAAACACAGCTGTTGTTATTGTCAGTGGTAATGAGCCAGCACCCCATCTTCACTGTGTGACATAACAATGCTCTGCTGTAAAATTCACACAGAAACTGAATTACATTAATGGCGTTAAAAGTTTCTCAGATTTATAGTGATGAGGACTCAATCCAGGGAATTCGTTTCCGTTTTTCATATGCTGAACTCACCACTGCTTACCTTTTTTCAGTCCATATAATGTTTTTGTTACTTTTCCTCAACAAATGAATGCTGGATGGTCCCTCTTTTTTTTAAAGAAACAGCATCAATAGAATTTCACATTTCAGCTGATGACAGATTATTTTTCTACTCCATCCTCAAAAACTTTTGGCCAAGAGGAGAAGGTGGTGTTTATTAGAGGGGTAAATTGTCAGTTTTACCATGGTACAATATTGGTTGGATGGACAAAACAATAAAAATTTAATGAATAACAATTTGAAGTAAAAAAAAATGTCTCAAATTCTGTCACGATGCAGTTTTAATTCAGTTGTTCAGGATGTTGCTGTCAATATAAAACAATGTCATCTCAGGGTGCTTCGCAGACATCATATTCAGCCAATTCATCCAAAATAGCCTAGCTAAGGGAAATAGAGTACTGTTCTAACCCGAGATCTGAGGGGCCCAAAGGTCCGAGGGGCCCGATGGTCCGATGACCCATGGGCCTAGCTTTGGGATCAATATCATGTCACACTGTTGTACTCAGCTTGTTTTTTTTATTATTTTTACTTGACAATTAAAGCAACGTGTTGCATTCATGTTTACCCATTTAAATGTCGTTACTTGAATGCACCACGGTTCTGCTCTCTTCATCACTCACTTTTATTTTTGTACGTTTGTAAAAAATATATTTGTTTATGTTGGCTGCAGGTTGGCTGGTTGTTGTACTCGAGCCTGGCCCGATAAAAGGGGTTGTTGTTATTTGTGAAACATTTGCATAGGTTGTAAAATAAAAAAAAAAGTTTAACATGCTCTTGTTTTTCATTTATGAAAATTATTTCATGTTATTAGTTTAATCATTCATTATGCGGGTCAACTATTGCCACAGAGAGAGAGGGAGGGAGTGTGTGTGTCAAAACAACTCGGGCCTGATACGGGTTCGCACTTGATCATTTTGACTCGGTTAGGGTCGGGCTCGGGCCCAACCCTGTCGGGCTCGGGGCAGACTCAGGCCCAGAAAGTAGACCCGTGCAGGGCTCTAAAGGAAAACCAAATGATTGCATCAAAGCTTGACTTTGATCCAATCTCCAGCGTGAGCAAGCTTGAGGCGACACTGGGAAGGAAAGGAAGGACTTAACACATTCATATTACAATTCAATTCACAAGTAGGAACAAGAATGTTATTTAAAATTTAATTCCTGTGCTTGTGTGTTTAAATGAATCATATGAAATAAAAAATACCAAGTTTAATAACAAAGACAGACTCATGTTGAACAAGGCCATCTCCTAACCATATTTCAGGTTCCCACTTGCTTGTAAGTGCATATGCAGTCTCCCTGTATATAAATGATCAGCTGCAAAGCTTTAAACAGGCCTGTTTTTTAAACAAATCAATACATGAATCCCAGTTTGGACAAAACAAATGTATACACTGTCAAAAGCTGTAATCTCCATCAGTAGTTTGACAACGCACCGGCTTTGACCTGCAGTAGAAAGAAAGTCAAATGTGTCCTTCACAATTCTTCTTTTAGAGGTTTTTCATAAATAAAATAAAAATAAAAAAGAATAACTTCTCAACATGTTCAGGAGACAAAATGTTGCATTCTGAAATAATGATGCCACATGTGCTAATAACATACTCAGATATAGTAGTACCAGGAGTGTAGAGGTTAAGCCCTGGCCAGGTTTCCCAGGAGACAAAACTCATCCTGGACACTTTCTCACCACATTCACATGAATATACATGAAACAGAACAACACATTTATTTCAGAAGGCAAAACATCTAGCACATTTTAGACACTAGTAAGATAACCACGAGTTTACACCTAATTTCCTTAACACTTTTCATAAAAAGAAAAATACACACACCTTGTTTAGTGGTTTGAGCCTGCGATGGTGCAGGATGAACATCAGAAAGCTGCTCACATAGACCACCAGATGTTCTCAGCCTGTAAATAAGATAATACATTATCTGTAAATAATTACAACAAAATCATTCATACATATGGTAACAAATGAGCAGAATTAGTATTTCAACGATAAAGGAAATATTTCATGAATCCACACCAGTTTAAACATTTCTTTGGAAATAACTATGGATAGACTAAACATTAGGCTGATTTTGCTCAAATATAATGGTGGGAAAAGTTTTCTGTGGTCCAAGCAGCTTAAACAAGTCGTCCCCTGGAACATTGTCTAGAGTGTGTCATTAATAACACATAATAATAATGGATTCTATTTTTTTTATCAAATTTCTCAGGGCACCCAAAACGCTTGTCATTGAATCCATTATTCATTCACTCCTCATTTATACTTGTTGGCAGCAAGCTACATGTATAGCTGTGGTAAAATGATAGAAGCATGGCAGCCAGTCGGCGCCAACCGACTCTCCAACGACCACCAAATATTCATAGACCAGCTATGCAAACACTGGAGGAAAGGAGGGAGAAGAGTCTTACTAGGAGGAGGGGGATTTGTACCACTAACTGCAGGTCGTCATTCAGTGATCTGTTCAGCCACTTGACCCACAGCCACCCAAACGCCATCACAGGCACCTTTTTCTCAGAATTTTGTCAAGAAGTAGCGCACACTGCAATTTGTTGTTCCAGAAAAAGGTTCCAGCATGTCAAATGAATTGTTCCAGCATGTGTGTTCTAGCTCCTGTCAGGTCCAGCAGTTTTTCCTTCACTTTTAAAACCGCATTAGGGGCATTGACACAGATTTTCTGCCATATCCGTCATGCAGAGATGACACATGGTCATCTCTGAGATGGTCTTTGATTCCACTGGTGATAAGAAGGGTTGCAGATTATCTAATCTTTTGTGTTTTTGGTTCTATGTTGAAGAACATGATTCTGAAACTACAGTTTGGTTCAGATTACTGAAAATGAGCACTTTTTTTTTCCTAAGTCTCCTTTTAAGGTGATTTTCAGTAGTTTTTTTTTTTGTTTGTTTGTTTTCGTAGTAGCCTTTATTTTTACCATATTTTTTATAAGATGTATAAGATGTAAAGATGAACAGATTACTTTCAAGAAATAGTCCAATGTATCACTTTAAACATACAGTTTAAAAAAACACTAAAGAATTAAATTAAGGAAATGCAAATACTTTACAGTGTTTTTCTAATGATTGCCATTTTGTGACACAGACTTCCCTCTGGTTCCTCACCTGATCATTTTTTAATTTTACACACTCCTTGTTTCGTAAAGGATTAGACAAAAATGCAATAGCTATTAATAAATCATAATAATCACTTTCATTTAATAATTCATTTGATCTAAGGCTTGCATAATCTTTTTCACCCACTTTTCATCCTACACCCATCACATTGAGGAGAGATTTAAAATATATATAACATTACTATGCAATGACAGATCTTATGGATATGAGATGCAGCCTTTGATCACATTGATGCTAAAGAGATTATCTCAACAAAACTGTGTGTAAGCATCATAGTTCTATCTTTATTTTATTTAATAACATCCTACTTTGCATGCTGGTACTGTGGAAAAAGGATTAATATATAGATGTCCATAAACTCAGAGTATTTGCATACACACTAAAGCTGGAAAACATTGCCAGAGGAAGATTAGGAAACAGAATGTGAATAGCTGACTTCAAGAAATGTTAACAGTGAGCACATCTGTTGTCATTTTGCAACTTTACATGTGCCATGACTATTTACCTTGTTAGATATTTTTGGACTGTGGAGGGAAGTCAGAGGGCTCTGTAAGAAATCTCACTAGATAGAACATGGAGAACATGTAAAGTTCATGCAGAAAGATTAAATTTAAATCACTAACCTCTTTTGTTGTGAGGCAACGGCTCTAATTAAGCTCTAAGCAAGTCTAGGAAAAAAACTAATCACAAACAAATTCAAAACAGTATGTGTAGTTGTATCAAGAAATGGACTGAAACAAAATAATAAACTTATATCCAGCTAGATATAAGGTTGAAATTAACCTGATAAGGCCGTGCTAGTTATCTTTCATTTTAAATCAATGGATCAAGTCTTTTGTTTTTGTATACTTCAGTATGTATTGTACAAAAAACCTTTTTTTTAACTATGATCTATTGCAATTAATAACAGAGTTTAACTGTAACACTCAGCATAAATAATAATATAATAACAATTTTTGCTAACAATAATGATAATATTATGAATAACAGGCATTGCAGTGACACCAGAGACCACAGTTAACATTCCCACCTCAGGTGGGACCCTCTGTGGCTACGGAGGGCGTGCAGTTGATGTCACTGAGTCACCTGACCTTTGTCTTCTGCCATGTTGAACGGCAAGTAGTCCAGTCTCAGGCCAGTTAAAGTAGGCCAGATTATAGTGTGTGGGGGTATTCTTCCTGGTCAAAATGGTGATTTCATGCTCCGCATTCAGCTGTATAATAAGCAGGGCTGTCGTTCTATAGATTCCCAGTGTTGTGTGGCAAGACAAATGGATTGCAGTTGCAATCCTGCAGATGCTTGCCATCCAAAATGGTGACGTCAACAATGGGGATCACGTGACTTCACACCTTCTATATGCCCAAGAAGAACTCTAAAACCAGAACTGTAAGACCACATTATTATAACTGTAAATTTGTCGTCTTTGTATCATGATTCAAACTATAAATGTTGCAGTGATAAAGATAAAGGACACAATAGTTCCTGACCTGCTCACATAAATGTTCTTTTACAGATTTCACTGGTAACTACACACTAATACTTACTGTATGTCTACAAAGAACTAAATATTATAATCTTGCCAGAATAATATAAAAATGACCTTTGAAAAATGATTACTCTTACTAGCTCCAACATCAGCAGTTACATAATATTAAGATAACATGGTAAATGGGAAGAGGTTCAACATCTCGTGTATTTGTTGGACCCAGTTTTATATAAAACCTGGATTCTTAGAAAGCAATTTCAGCACAGACAAACAGAGATTATGTATAAAGTCTTATGCCATGAAAGAAGAGAAAATATGAGGGAGGAAAAGGCAGAAAGTGGAGCCTTAATCATTCACTTGCTCCTCTCTTTCATTCTCCCTCTTTATTACTCTTTCTGTATGCCTTTGGAGACGCTTTAGTCACTATAATCCACTGAGCGATGCTTTAATCACATCTTCGTGGGTCTCCACTTTTTAATTAAGGCCCGTGTTTCAGCTCATTTCACTGCGCATATTTAGCGAGCCAGTGGGACGCCGAGGCATTCATCAGACAGAAGTCTGACAGAAAAGCATCAGGCTTCTCCAAAACATGTGTTTTAAGGACTCTTCATGGTTCCTGATCCAAGGGCAGATAAAAGCCCAGAATTACAAACAAACTATTTCGTATACATTACGTTCACAAGAAACAGCATCTTCCTCACCTTTCTTGGGTGCACAATGTCTTGTGTGTAGGAGTAAAGAGCACCTCTGACACTTGGCTATTTCAAGAAATCCAATTAACCATTCTCCCCATATAACATTCTCTCTAGGTAACACAACATGCCATGCCATTGCTGCTATGGTAATTGCCTTTTGGTTCCTGATTTTCGTTTGTTCTGTTAAGCGCGTTCTAAAAAATATTTTATTACTTTAATTACTGCCTCCATCTGTTTGTAAAAGATCTCAATTTCAAATTCAATTACTGTCCATGAGTGTGTTTGATCCACATGCAGTGGCATCAGCCTTTGTACGAACAAAGAAAACATGCACAAGCGTCAGCACCTGCAAAAACACAATCTGACATCAGCTTTCTCTTAACTTTTACCTAAATACCCAAGTTGCTGTGTTATATCCTTATTTACACTTTGCTTCTCTCCGTACCATTTTTCTCTCACACACACACACCTCTACCCATTACCCCATCAGTGATCATCACACAGTCTTCCATTAGCTTCACAGCAAGTGATTTTCCATCTCCCTCAGATTGCTCCTTTTTGTCATCCTAAGCTCTGCCTTCAATCATGTTTGCCCACGCCTTTACAGCACATACCCCATTTAATTGGATTGAGAACTCTGTTTTGAATATGTAAGAGAGGGAGCTGCATAATAATCAGAAATATTCAAATGAAGCACAGTGCTTTAATTGGCATCTCTGGAGGTGTTGAAAAGGACAGCGTCACATTTCATGAAGGGTAACAATGATGTTGGTTTATAGGAGGTGGTTTGTGAAGAAAAAACATGATCAGTTCTGTCTTTAAATCATCAGTGAAATCTTCTACAGATCCTGGGTAGAATATGCTTTTCCTATATAATCAAATAAAAAGAGTTATAGAAACAAATGAAATATTTCTTATTTCATTCATTCTATTCAGTTTGTGGTTGCACATAAGCTTCAGATGCATTTTGCCTCAAAGGCTACATATAAACTCACACACATATTTTGTCAAGTCAACTATAAAATACTGACTTTTTTAGCACTTGTAAAATGAGATATTATCAAATATTATAGATCTGTGTGAGTGACTCAAGTCAATACAGCAAACTAATCACCAAACAGGAAAACAAAAGCAGGAACAAAACCTGACTGATAAACATTAAGCAGACCAGTATATATATACATATATAGTGCCGGTATATATATATATAAAGTAGAATTTAGTGCAGTTGTGGGTTACTGTGGAGAGGTATTAATAAATAATTCTTTTTGCTGAAACTCGGGAAGAAAAGAAGAACAAATATTTCCACATCCACTAAGCTCAAATTTGGTCAGTGATGGTGTACATCCTGTTAGTGTGGGGAGTATGGTGCGGGATAGACTGCAGGCTAAAACGAGGCAGATGCGGATGGGGTGCAGGAAATGATGTTTAATCCAACAGAAGGTCAACATAAAAGCAACTATAGGAATGACAACAAGTATGATAACACCACAACATAACTCTGAGACAATGACACATCAGCCTGATCCATTTTAACTGATCAGTGATTACATCTTTAAAAGCTATTAACACTTTTTACATCTGTCACATTTTGGAGTTGGATGGTTTAGGGCCAGGTCAGAGTTCACACTTGAGTAACAGAAGACCACACTCTGCTGAATAATGAAAGAGAATTGTCACTGTAATTACTAGAGGGGAACTAAACAGCTCCAGCCTAATGGCCAAATGGTAATTGGGTGTAGCAAGAAAATGGTCCCATTATTTGGTTAGTAAGTGGATGGATGGACAGAGAGATTGATAGGAAGGCGAACACGGCTGTTATGGAAGTTTGTGAAGCAGGCTGACATCCATTTTCCAGGTGGACAAGGCTAATTTGGTTGTTCTGACAAGGGACAGTCACATGGCTAACCTGGGCAATGCTTAAACAGTTACTGCGGGCACACAGTTGTAAAATAATTGACTTTCATTGGACAAGCAATTTTCTTCTATTTAAACCAGCCTCCAGTAGACAAGTGACACTGTTTATTTATACTCTGACACAAGTCATACTGAGCACCACTACACAAACTTTAAAAGCTGTAAGTAGGAAGTAAGTACTGTTTTCTATTACTATTTAGATATTAGATTATTTTTATATTTTTTAAAAGTCATTAATTTACAGTCCCAGGACCATAAATATTATGACACTGTAAAATGTGAATAAACAATGCAATGATTTGCACAAAAGCCAAGTGTGCTGTTCTATTGCTCGAGATAACAAGTTAATTTTCTCATTATCTAAAAAAAGACGTTGTTTTCCAAAAATAACAAGATAAATTATCCTGATATGATGAGAAAATAGTGTTTTTTAAAAAGTGAGCATGACCGCTCTCAGCTTCCATAGATATACTAAATGCACAATCAGTAGAAACCCAGACTTTTCACTGTTTCATGAAAAAATAGGAACTTATCTTAAATTTGATAGCAGGGTGGTTACTACTGAGAGGACTGGGTTTCTATGATTTCATATAAGAATAAAAAAATAACTTGTCTGATCAGGTATCAGTTTTCTGCTTCTGGATCCATTCTTCTATAATTTAAAAAAGTTTATTTTGTGACTGCTGAAGCCCAGCTTACCTTTATTTCTGAGAGACTTTGCCTCTATGCGGTTCTTTTAATAATCTCATTCACATAAGAGACTAACTATTTGACTCAGTTATATGTTTCTCCATCTGTTTCATGTTAGTAATCTGACTTTTTACACTGTTTCCATCCTAGTCTTTTCAAAAAGTGCTGCTTGTATTTTTTTTTTTTTAAAAAACAGTAAAATATCTGACTTACTATGCTTAATTTTTTCATCAAAACACTGGTTTACTAAACCTGCAGATGATTGTTTTTCTGTTTATTATTCAATTCTTACACAGCGTCCTGCTGCTGGAATTGGAGTAGTGACTGAATAAGCTTGTAGTAACCATGTATATGTGTGTCCAGTCCAGCTGCAACCACTTATCCATGAGGTTTGATAGTTTGGTTTTCATTGTTACTTTTTGTGGTTATTGTTGTGTAGATTTAAAAACAAATGAAGCAAGTACTTTTTCAAACAAAACTTAAAGAAACCAAATAAAAGATGTCCATGTGAAAGTAATGCAGCTTTGATATTTCACGTAAAAATCTAAGGATGCGATCATTTGCCGGATTCTTTTGATGATACAGTTAACTGACAGCAATCAGGACTTTGCATTTATTTCAACCCACCCAGAGCAGGGATCACAGGGAGCTGATGTCTGAGAAATGGCAATGCTTCCCATGTGTTTTAAGATCAAACATGTTTTAATGGTGATTAAAGCTTCAAGCTGCAACTAGACTATGTGAACAGACCTTTAGAAAAACGTGTGTGTCTTTATGGACAGATGGCTATTGGGTGCAATTAAAATTCTTAAAAATAGCTTTTGGTGAATATTTTTTAACCACCAAGAAGCCTTACAGCAGTACGATATTAATTTTTAAGTGACGGTTGTAGTACAGAAGCTAGAGAAGCCGATTAGGGGAAAAAAGGCCACAAGGAACTGAGATAGCAGGAATTCTTAAAGAAAGAGAATACAGACAGCATAAAGTAGTGACTTATGACAAAGTGGCAGAGTTCAAAGCTGAGCCAAATCCTCATGTCACCTCACTGCTTTTGTCATGCACACACCTGCATATAAAACACACATACACAATGGCTGACAGAGGAAAGGGTGATTCCTTTTCTTTGAGTTGACATAAAGATCAGTGTTCCATCGGCCAAGCAGCCTACTGAGCGTGTTTATGTCGATTCCAATGTTTTTTGACAATGCAGCCTCAGGGACAAGGAGACTCTGTCGCACATGCTCACAGACACACATCACCTACAAAGCCATAAATAATATGACAAAAAAAAAGATACACATATGAGAAGGATAGACGGACGGACGGACAGACAGACAGACAGACAGACAGACAGACAGACAGACAGACAGACAGACAGACAGACAGACAG
>JBAMHV010000006.1:17402145-17417374 GCA_037177535.1 Pseudomugil gertrudae | reverse complement strand
GCACTGTTAATTTCCAGCCCAGCTAAATACTGGAGCTATCTTGCTATCTCATCTCTACATCACTCACATGTATGGAAAGAAAGATGACAACAGACCCCAGGTTAAAAAAAAGCGAAGTTCTCCTTTAAAGAGTATCACTATTATTTGAAGTACGTAAATGAATAAGCGACTTGTTTTAATTCTGCATCATTATTGCCTGAATTTTAATCCATGTAAGATGTTGTCACTCTTCTGCACTGTGTTGCATTCAAATTGTACCTCACATAAAGCTTGAATTTAATTATTATTGATGTTTTATTAGACTTTTCCCCCCATTTTTCTGTATGCCCAGGCCTAAAGCAAAACACTCAACTGAGAAAAACAATTTAAGAAGAAATTCTGGTAAATCCGGGGATTTGGGGCTACTTCGGACAAATACAAATGAAAAGTGAAAGTTTTCAAAGCTGTTACCACGTTTGTGGAAATGCAGAAACCGTATACGATATATACTCCTGAATTTCTTAAGGAGGTTTTTCAAATCAACTAAGCAAGAAGAGGGGGATGCCCCAAAGGCCTCGCCTTGATCACAAGTGGAGGTATATGCACAGTACTGGCATTTTGATCCTCTCTCTACCCCCTTACACACACAGTGAAAGTGATATGGGGGTTCTTGCTACAGATTTGAAGAGGGGGGATCATTTGTGTGCATGTGATAAGCACCCAGGCTGCAAGCACACACACATACACACTTAAACAGACTGGCTGGGCCCTGCTTGTCTGCCACGGGTGTCAGTACATCTAAAAGGTCTCATCATAAATGGGATTAATGCAGTCTCTCTCCCATCGGCGATCATTAGGCATTCTGTTTAAAGCGCAAACACACTCAAAATAAACGCACTTCCACTCTCCCCTGCTGCTGTAAATTATTCAAAAAAGAGAAAAAAAACTAAAGGAATGAGAAAACGAGAGAAACTGAGATGGGGTGGAAGTATGAGCGACTACTCTGCGAGGAGGAGGTGTACTGGATAAGAAAGGCAGATAAATAAGGATTGGAGGGGACATGAAAGTCCCCTAAAAATCCTAAAACGCAAGTGGCTTTGTCACAGAGGTTGTTTTTTTTTCTGTTCCAGCGTTCTGTTTTTTCTCCTACTCTCACTCGTCCTTTCTTACACCCTTCATCTGACTCATTCTCTTCTGACATGTTCCTCCCTCTTTCTCCTCCCACCTCCCTCCCAGAATGAAATCCCTGCATCCTGCTTGCCATACGTTAATAACTGTTTACTTCCCACTGAGAGCAATTAGGCTAAGAGGGCTTATGCTTCTTTTTTCTCTCTTTTCTTTTTCTTGAACTTTTGAAACCATGCATACAGTTTGAAGTCGGGTGTTTGGAGGCCTTAACTAGCTGTAACACAAGCTCGCCGCTGCAAAGAGAAGATTTTGGGACAGAGAAGAAAGAGATTTAAATTAGGTTTCTTTCAGATTGTCTTTTTTTAATCAAAGAGGATTTGTGTTAATAAAAATAGCTGTGTTTTTTAAAGTTTCTTCTTTGCTTGCCACACAGTGAACAACAGAAGAAAGTTGGTTTGCTCACAGTTTCTTTTGCCAAGTCTCCAATAAAAAGTACAATCTTGAATGTTATTTGTGAATTCCCATTTCACAGATCATGTTGTATTGAAATGTCTCCTTGTTTCCTAAAGAAACCTCTTAGCTAAAATAATTTGTATTAACGCTTGTCACCAGCATGCTGTGACATGGGTAGAAATGTTTTTCTGCATGAATCAGGAGATTTTTTTAAACAGGAACACTAAATCCCTACCTTGAGAGTCAAAACCATTGGCCGTGAGAGTGTTCATTTCTCTTTAATTCCAGATAAAAGTCAATTCCGCTTTACAGAAATGAAAAATAACGTAACGTGTAAACACCTAACTCCAAATGAAATGATCATTCGGAATTAAACCTAATTCCAAATAAAGTGGTGGGTTTATTCTCATTTAAAGCTGAATTAGTTCAATCATGTAAACATTCATTACGCTCCAGGCTGCTAATTTTTTTATGTTGAAATGTTTCTGTAAAGCACTTTGCATCACATTTGTTTTGCACTGTACAAATAAACTTGCCTTGTCTCTGCTGGGTTGTGATATAAAATCTGTATAATTAGCCAAGAGAGAGCTAAACAGGTTTTATTGTGATTTGTCAGCTATTGGACTTTATTTGTGTAACATTTTTCTAGTCAAGAATTGACCACTCAACACACTTTTACACTACGTTACATTCACCTGTTAATTCAAATAGCACTTCTATTGTTACATACAAAGTGTTTTTTCATTTGTTGATGACGCTATGCACAAAATAATGAGAAGTTTATATCTCCTTATGTACAAATGTTAAAACTAAAATAAATGGCTTTAGAAGGTAGATGTTTATGCTTGTCTGGGTTGGTTCTGAAAAATACTGCTCTGTATATTCATGTGTAAAAACAAGTCTCACTTTTCTCGTGGACTCAGAGTGTTCCACTAAGAAATGATATTTTTATTACAAAGACTGAAGGTTACATTACCATGCCCATGCCTGGATGCTGTCCAAAAGATTGGATTTTTTCACAGTTTGCATAAACCACCTTTTGTTAAGTTAGGGTCAGATTACCGGGTCAGCCATGATTCAGCATCCTGAAGCACGGGAGATTAAGGGCCTTGCTCCACACAGGAAGCTTAGCAGTGCTGAGGCTTTGAGCACTGACATTCCAGTCAGGAACCCAGAACTGCAAGCCATCACATTAGTCTAAAAGCATATTTGTAAATGTTCCAAACCATTTATTCACCAACATTTGATGATTCAGAATTAATTACAGAGGACATTGTTGGTTGTTCCGTTTGTGTTGTTCTTCTATAGTCTGGTGACATTCCCATGATTGTCCCACCTCTTGCCTGATGACACTATGATGAAGTTATGGGATGTGCTCCAGCTCCCTGATTAATTTCTGCAATCCTGAGGATAAAATAGGTAAACACATCAATGGATGAATGTTTTAGATTTTTTTAAATTCAAAACCATGCTTATCTCTTTTTTCCTCTTTCTCTTACCTTTCATTCATAACCCTATTTCTGGATGTCTTTCGGCTTTCCTGAAAGACATCCCCTTTACTTTGGGTTATCATGCCCATATAATGTACAGAAAATCCTGCTTCCCTTCTCTGTTCATCAAAGTGAATTGATAAGCAGATGTTCTGATTAACCTCAATTTAATATGTAGCCCAATTGACAATGAATACATAAAATATTATTCTCATTTATTTTCTGATTAACTAGTTTCTGTGGTTAATTATATTTCTCTTGGTTCAAACGTGAGATAGAAAATGAGTTTTGCGTGTAGATACATATTCTCTTATCTATTCAACAGAGATTTACAAACCTAAGATGAAACAGCTGAACTGCTCAGTTTTTTCTCCAATTTTTAACAACTAATCTCAGCACAGAGTCTGTCTTTAACTCTCAATGTTGTACAGTCACCCATATATCCATTTTCCATACCACGTTATCCAATTCAGAGTTGCGGGTAGCTGGAGCCTACCCCAGCAATCCAGGGCCTTCAAGTTTGAAAAATAAATTGAATTTAGGAAGAATTATGAGCCATATCTATAACAACAAGCCACAAGCTTTGATAAAATATAGTGCAAGTGTGAGTCTATAACATTATACCTTTTCATCTCCATCTTCTCCCTTTGGCTGTCTGTTCATTCATAAGTAATGAAACCGAGTGAGACTCGTCAATAAGCTAGAGAACTACTCTGTAAGGTAAAAAAAAAAAGCATCATACTAAGAACATTTTTATTCTTACCACCAATAAATAGCAGTAGAATGTATCAGTGATCTTTGTATACAGCACTTGTGTGTGGGAGAGTAGGGTAGACAGTCAAACTTATGAATTAAGTAATAAATAATATCCAACCTTATTGCCAGAAAAAGGGAAAGAAATAAACTAAAACTACGTCTCAGATTGTGCAGATTTTATGTTAAATGGGTCTAGTCTTCTTATTATTAATAATGACATGGCAGCAAGGCCTATTTTTGCAAAGCAGCATTTGAACATCCTATAACTCCTCACACAGCATCTTTTTGACACAGGACATGAGTGGAGATGTTTAGCCACCTCAATTCAAGTGTTAAGCAATGGTGATAGAATTAGATTTATGCTTGTTTGCATAAGAGCATGACACCTTGCATTTATTCAGTCAACCATGAACTCTTCTGTATACAAAAGTATACCTGAGTTAAATACAAAGCCAACTGTCTGAAAACAAAAGCTTGGCTGATCTTATGAAAACTCAGTTGCAAAGTCTTCTCATCCTTGGGACACGACTGGGTGGCTACAGCTCTAGGAGTGCTTTAATACGTGTCAGAAACACGTTTTATGGTTCAAAAAGTTACATAGTGCTACTTTAAGTTATTGCAGCCTAAAGTGGTTCATTCAACTGTTAAATCATCAGATGCACTTGATTTCTCCATACAGTGTTTTTGGATTTTATTAAATAAATAACGACAAGGCACACTGTGTGATGTGTCATTCTTAATCTGAGCCCCATGTGACTTTAATAATTTCATGTCAAATGAACCAGCAATGTCACCTTCATAGTGGGAGGCTGTAGTCTTGTTCAGTCAGTTTTATGCTGATAGTTGTTTGCTTTTCTAAACACTAGCATGTGTGTGTGTGTTAGTTTTTTTCCTCACCCTGATTCTTTCTTTTATTAGTGATAAACAGTTAGCTACAAGTTGCTGTCAGCTGCTGTGTTTATCAATTCAGAAGTCATTCTGTTCAGTGATTATATTCTGACAGCCAGGCGGCAACTCAGAGCCTCTTAACCAAACAAAGTAGCACAGCATCACCAACACACATTCAAATCAAGCTTATTTAAATCTGTTTTTATCAAATCTTGCATGAATATCACAATCCTTCCTCTGACATTATCAAACAGCTTTAGCATCACAGCAGTAAACAGCCCATAAACTGCAAGTGCAAGTTGCCCAATTACCCTAAATGTTTTCTTAAAGCAAACAAAGCTGCAATGAATTTGCTGTTTTTACACTGATATTACTGGATTTATGTAATTATGCTGATCATGCTCAAATTGCCACATATTAGTTCCTTCACTAAATCATCATTTTCTCCTGGATTATCACAGAATTTTAAGTTTTACTGCTGCACTGACATCATATCAGGCACATAGTTAATGAATGAATGAAGTCAGTTTAACAAAAACAACAATGCATTACAGTCCGAGTTACTACAGGAACTTTGAATGGGTAAGTATAAACATTTTTGTTGTTTTGGGGCATGGTTAAATGTGCTTACCACATTATTGCAATGCAAACATCACTTATGTCTAAACAAAACTGATGCATGCACGGTGCCTGAAGCAAATCTGTTCATAAACAGCTGCTTTTCATCTCAGGATGATGCACTTCTACAAAACACAATATAACCCACTTTATAATAAAGAAATAATCTGCTGCCTACTGTGTGCATGAAGGACATTACATGAGAAAACACTACACTCAAAACTTGTGCAACAATTGTTTGTGGCTCAACAAGACATTAAACTCGATCCTTGATGTGTTCTTGTAATTACAATAACACTACATTTTATTTTTAACACACCTCATTTGAAAATAAATATCAAAGTGTTTTAGTAAAATACAACAATTAAAACAATACCAGCAAAAATAACAGAAAAAATCACCTAACCAGTCAAGACATTGAATGTCCTGCAATGGCACCAAATGTTTATTTAAATTGATCATCCTGTTCAAACAATTATGTGTATGTAGCTCTCAGACACAAATTCCTCATCACATGACTGTTTGGGATGGTCAGTAAGTACTCTAAATCCTTAAGTTTAAAGAGTCCAAAACTTAAAAATGATTCCCCTTTCATCACTTTTCCCCTTTTGTGAACATTATGAAATAGAAGTTCACAGAGTTCATATTGACCGTGGTGGTGGTCGGGTGTTTGAATCGGAGAGAGTACTTTGAACATATTAATTAATAATCCATGGCTGGGTTATTAGTGTATGAGGGATTCCAAGCCCCTATTACTGTAGATGAGTAGAACCAGAGGGCATCGTGGGTAAGGATGAAGGAAGATGACACACACTGCCTCTTAACTCTAAACACATTAAAACAAAATTACTAATTTGTTTCATATTCAGTGACTCAAACTTTCTCCTGCAAGCTAATGGGCTGAAATTATTCACTAAGCTCTGTGGTATAAAACTGATGGAGATAATTCAAACGCAGCTAGGTGGCCTTGTTTTTGTTTAACCAAAGCAGCAAATTGTCCTCCGAGCCCAATAAAAAGTTCAACAGAATACCAAGTGCTTCAACAGGTTAAATCCGGACTTTAATGGTCAACAAATCAAAATGTCACGCTGATAGCTCACAGTTTTATTCATAATATATGTAATTCAATAAAGCAGATATCAGGTTTGCAAGCAATTTTAAGCTTGATGCATCGAAAACACCTTGGCCTTACAGCACACAAGATAATTAAATATCTCAGAAGAAATCACCCAATGCAGCTTGTCACCTTGAAGCTGCCACACCACACTACTATGGCCAATCTCATTTCCATATGCTTATGCTAATTACTCTGAAATAATCAAGTTAATTTAGAAAGATGCAAATGTGTTAGAGTTAGGGTTCATTAGTAAAGGGGGCCAATGCATAAGTGAAAGTGTGTGTGCAAGTGTGTGAGAGGTGTGAGTTTCATTTGCAAGGGACCCTAATGTATTTTGAGAGGAAAGCTGTGCCCTTATGAGGAGAGGAAGCCTGACTGTCAGGTGCAAACACAGTGAATTTTAGAACAAACCAAATTGGTTTTGGTTCCTTTTTCAGAGTTTGTATCAAGTATCTCCTGCTAATGTCCTGATTCAGTCATATGTCACCTTATTCTGTATGACAAGGATGCTAATGTTAGCTCCTTTGTCTTTTGCATTATACCCTTGAGCAGCACACAACATGCTTGTGAGTGGCGCTGAAGCTACTAGATACTCAGTGTAGCTACTAATGAAACATGAGATTTTTACCCTAATATCTAGACTTTGATAGCATACCAACACCTTTTCTGTAATTTCCTGATGATTGCACAGCTGCTGCAACATAAACCCATTCACACACACATTCAAACACATATTTACAGTGCATATTCTCTCACACACACGTATCATGCAGTGATATCCTGTCCAGTTCCCCAGGGCCAGGCCTCTGTGTCACTGAAGGTTGTAACAATTAAAAACATCATCCTCCACTTGTCACAAACATAATGAATTTATAGCAGCAGAGCAGTGAGGCACAGCCTCTACAACCCACAGTTTGTCACTTCTTCATCTGATTATTTAGTTTTCTATGGTATCATCACTTCTGTTGTCATGGGGAAAAATGATGTGATCACACTTAAAGTTGTTAAGTAGCTGCAGAAATCATCACTTTTACATTTTGCATCTTTGCTGGTTTTAAAATATATGAATCTGTGTTTTTACTAACATTTTGTGGTTTGGTGCCATTTTCTGAAGGTTAGTGCAGAACATAAAGACCATTTCATTTAAAAAACAGCCAAATACAGCAGTAACTCAAAATATATATTTTTTGTGTGAGTGTGAACGTGTGTACATAATGTAAAAGTTTATATGATGCTGCAGAAAAGTAAACATGGACTATTAGTGAGCTGCTTTAATGAATACAGTATTTCCTTACATATAAATGTTGAACTTTGTCTTTGCACAAAAAAACTACATAAATAGATAAGTTAATGATGCATTTTTAAAGGTTGGACATTTCCAGACAAAAGAAACAGCATAAATTTACATAAATGTAAAAAGTGGTGTCCTAATAAAACAAGCTCTCAGCTCAGGGACAGGTTAAGATGACATGAGCTGAAACTTCCCAGCTTCTCCAGCAAAGATAAATGCAATGCATCAGCTACCTAATTGTCATAATTTAACAAAGAAATGGCAACATAAAAAAATCCGGTTATTGCCAGGTCCCCAGAGCTTTTAAATCATAACAAACAGGACTTACTTTGGCAGTTTTAAAAATGGCTGACTTTCATGAAGGAGATGAGAGAGTGGATGAAATGCCTTAAGGCACCCCTTTCTGTTTCTCTCTTATCCCAGTGGTCACTGGTCTGTTTGATGGTAAACAGCAGAACAAAAAAAGAAGAAAGAATAGAAGAGCCTCAGAAGTTACACTTCAATACGAGCTCCTCCAATGATTGAAGTCTTTTAAACTCCAGTCCATGTCAGTGGAGCAGTTTGCCTTGTTATGAGAGCACACTTTATGATTATCATTCAGTATACGTGGGAATATCTATAACTGTGTGTTATCTCCATTCCTTAGCCACACTACACAACACCAGTAAAATATATGATACACAATCTATCAGAAGTTTTAGCAATACTGCAAACATATAATGCACTGCATCATTCATTCATTTATCCGTTACTCGAACACATTAATATCTTTTGGTTTGCTCATCTGGGATTGTTTTTTACCCACTTTGGGGTATCTTTGTTAGGCCAAAGTAGAATTTTCATCTGGGATTAATATAAGTATAGTACTGATCTGTTGACAGTATCAAGTTCACCCACTTCAGTTTGAAATATGCAATTATTATAAAAGTCACCCCCCTCCCTAAATGCTACCCATCGTTGCACAATCAGGGCTTGTTAAAGCCCTTGTTTGTTAATCAGGCACTTGCTTGTATAAGGGGTGATGAGATAATAGACCTCTAGTGTGTGTGTGTTTAATTTTGGGGGCTGTCTATTTGCCTGATTGTTTATTGCTTCAAAATGTCACTTGCTGCTGTGAAGGTCTCTGTAACTGGTGTGTTTGCATTGCCTTGCAGTGGTTTTGGACTTCGACTTAGTCGCCATGAGTTGGTTGTGTTTTACAATGGGTCACCTGAAAATCCTCAGCAAATGTTGTCTGTAATCTTGCAACGCTCTGGTGTTTATAAAATGATTATTTGAAGATGCTGCAAGGTTCTTAGAATAAGACGATTCCATTACCGAGTTTCACGATGGCTCCTATTGGTTCTTGTTATAACTAATCTCCCATTCATTCCTCACATTTCCATTGACATTTACAGTACTGTCTAATCTCACTCCCTGGATTTCATTGTGATGAGCTTGAAAACATGAAGTCCAAGTTGTTTTGATCGGTCTATCATATCATGGGTTGCACTGGCTATTCTGTTTTAATGTTAAAACACACACACACACAGAGAGAGAGCTTATATCTGGTAAGGGGATTGGGTGTACTTCAAGCTTGCACTATTACCAAAGTACACTGCAACCCACATAGATTATCAACCTCCACAATACTGACATGAAAGGGTGAGCAAACCTCCACTTTATGCTACATCCTACAAATCCTGAAACAAGAAAAGGTTTATGGGGGAGAAGTGTTTCTCAGCTTTTATGAATTTTAAGTCTTTATTTTTAGTGAGAAAACAGTGCTGACAAATCCTTGTCAATGAAAGCATCAAACATGATCACACTGGATTTGATTAGCATGATCTAATATGCCATTAAAAACATACAGATAGAGAGAGACCGAGACAAATGAGGAGAGGTAGAGAGAGTACTTTAAAGATTTGTAGGTTTTTGAAATCATTTCATTGTGAGCCAATGGACAAATATGCTGCT
Source organism: Pseudomugil gertrudae (assembly GCA_037177535.1). Classification (NCBI taxonomy): domain Eukaryota; kingdom Metazoa; phylum Chordata; class Actinopteri; order Atheriniformes; family Pseudomugilidae; genus Pseudomugil; species Pseudomugil gertrudae. Next base: position 17,407,698 of record JBAMHV010000006.1, on the reverse strand, counting down.
CTGTTAAGATGCTTTGAGGCCAAGAATAGCTGAATGGTTACATGAGAGTGTTTTGATGTTGCAGCAGGTAATTCAGGGCGTATTGGCCTAAAGCCGGCCACAGAGCTATGCCAGATGATAAATAACATGGATTTAGTCAATGGTGTCTGTTCTTGTCAGAAAAGCTTTTTTCTCTCTCAGGATTTTATTTTTCTGAGAGGTTCTTAGAGGGAAATTGTCATGTTTTCATGTCAAAGGCGTGCTTTTATCTATTTGTTTTCCTGGGTGCTTAAAGTTGTTTACTGAGCCAGGGGGGCTTTCAGTCTCTGTGTGTATCCGTGTGCATGTGTGTTCTTGTGAGTGTGTGTTTGAAAGAACCATCTAACCACGAATGATGCAAGCGGAGGTAGAAATTCGACATCTAAGCCTTAATGTACCTATGCATCAAATAGAGATGTGATCTGTCGCAAGAATGGAGGAAAAATGAAAGCAGTTGCCTATTTATCTTTGATCAAGAAAAGCTGTCATTGATTCCCCTCCAGATGTTGACATAAACTAAGTCAAATGTGCAGATGACCTTTCTGAGTATCCCAAAGCAGAGCAGGGACAAGGTACAAAATCTGGAACAGTATGATGAAAATTATTCCTCCTTGACATTTCAGGGACCTTGAACCATCACTTTTTAACATTCCAGTCCAGACACCAAAGAGAAAATGCCACCATTTTTATTTACTTTGGGGAATTCACCAATTAAATGTGACTTTAAGGCCAGGCTATGATAGCTCCTCTCAACTACTGCCATGCTTGCTCATGAGCCAACACATTCAAGCCCACACTCCAGGAACGTGTCCTCATTGTATCAGTGACATTTTAAATAATGCTGATGCTTGACCCTGTTGCGGTAACCTTTCTCACACAGGCAATTTAGAATTATTCTCTGTGGCTTTCTGAACTAACTGTAATGACCTGTGGAAACCACAGTGTTATCTGTATGTGCAAACCTGGTGATAGATTCAGTTCAAATTTTGGGACAATTGTATTTGACAAGCCAGAAACTCCAAAAAAGTTTCAGTAAACTTTTCCTGAAGCAAGTTGTCATTAAATATTCACAAAAGTTATGATCTTTTGAAAGCTTTTTGTACAAGAGTAGGAGACCTATCTCTTTAACAAGTGGGTCGATTTGCAACAAAAGTAAATTGCATGAAGCAAGATAAAGCAAGCTGCCTTCTGCTAAACCATAAATCTGAGTATTTTTAGGTAGTTATCAAAGAAATTTGGAGGATTAAACGTATCAAACAAAATTGACTTTTTCTGAAAATCTTAAACTTTCATGTTGTTTATTACAGTCATGTATTAATAACTAAATTATACTACAAACATTTGATTTTTTCTGAGTGGATTTCTGACCTATTTCATGTAGCTTTCATTATTCTGTCCATCATATTTGATACAAACAACATCTCCTGCAAAAAGCAAAGAGTGAGCAAAGGTAGATTTTTTTACAATGTTTGATTGCGTAAACTAAAATTGCTCAAGTGGGTTGGCGCATCAGATTAAAATACATAAATCTATTCTTGAAACTGCTCTTTATGCAAATGCAATAAGTAGAGTGTGGAGGAAGTAAAGAAATGAAACACATTAAATAGCCATACAGCCAAGGCAAGGGAGCAGGCATGTTTTTATAGTCATGTAACATTCCTGCAAAATGTATAAAGATATAAACACATATTTATATCTGGAAAAAAAGCTAGAACAAGTGTTAAATGTGCAAAAATGATTCTACCAAGTGAATTTACTCTTTCATAATACAAACACACATTTCCTCTCAAAGTCTCCAAAACTAATCACACTCTGACACAGTTTGGAGTTCTTCATATCAATGTTGAAAATACAGACCTTTTTCTTTACCCCTGTATCACAGAGAGGGGTGCTTTACAGCTGCATTTATCCAGTTAAACTGTTATGTTATGGCTGCAGCAACGATTAATGACCACATTAAAACATTGTTCTTCCATGCTGGCTCATCTGCAAGTATCACAGATCATATGGATCCAACAAATGGACTTTATTTACTGTCATTTCTGGTGTTAAAAGTGGCCTGATTGTTCTGTTGTTTTCATTTTTAATTAAAAGAGCTTGGTTGAGTTATAGGAAACAGTGAATTTCAGCATTAAAAGGCAAATTAAAATTGACTTTAGAGTTTAAAATCAGGGTAGCATGTTACTCACCAAATGTCATAGCATGGTGAGACTGAAATTGCATTATTTAGGGATTAAGGCCTATTACTGCAACCACTGGTTGAGAGGCAATGTGTTACATGGTTAACAGAAAAACAAGAATCATGCATGCCAATATCCCATTTAGAATAAGCAACACGCACAGCTTTGGACCTCAGAAGAAAATTTAGCAAAGGGATGAGGAGAATAGTTGTAATATAAGGTTTATAGGTTTTTTTTTTATAAAGTGTGGGTTGGATGGGTTGTTAAATGTATGTCACGTAAAATGAGCAATTAGTATTTTCTCAAGAAATTCCCTAATTAATAATAATAAAAAGACAATAGCTTAAAGAGAAACACCACACATGGCCATCACATCAGTGACAATGAGGCATTCTGAGCTCATCCCACACAGTTGTGTTTCTGCCAAGTTTCTCAGCTCATTGCTGTTTGTGTGACTTGGACTGAGGTCAGGCAGTAAACCCTGTGAATGTAAAATTATATGCAAGAAACAGCAGATCAAAAATAACTGATGCAACATATTAAATTGGACAGGAAATGCCTCTGAAGCGGTGAGGATCTTCACATCTTTCCCCCTCTTTCGCTTCCCCATAACACCCCCCCACCCCCTCTGTAATTAGTGCCTTTTCAGGATTTCCAACAATGTTTTCATCAGTGTAAGGCTTTGCTACTTTTGGCTGAGAGAGAGTTAGAGTGAAATTGAGAGAGAGAAGGTCCTCTGTGGTTGTTAATAGTTCTCATCTCTCCCCTGGACTCTCCTTTAATTGCTCTGCTCTGCCTGCAGGGTCATTATTACTCTGATCAAGTGCAACTCTGTTTTTCTCTGCTTTTCATGAATATCATTTTGCAAAACAACTGCTTTGAGGTTTCTAAGGCAAGGGATCTGATTTGATCACCTACCCCCATGTAAATGTATGAGCATTCTTGGCATTAGGAGGACACAATATCTTTCATATGCATGACTTTCATGTCTTTAACAAATATGACATCCAAAACACTTTGAAGTGTTTTTTCCCCTCGTTTACTGGCTTTAATCAAGCAAAATGTCTGTTGAGTTTTGACAGTCAGTGGTCTGCCTGCATTAGTTCTGTTTCAACCACTTTCTGGGACTTAGTAAAATTCTCATGTGTGCATTTGCTTGTTTGTTAGTTTTATTTGGGGGCTAAGAAGAATTTCTGGTCCCAGGTTATTGTTATTGAGACCGAGGGGGAGACCGAAGTACTTTTCCACCATTAGCGTTGAGATTTTATCAAGAAGATATCATGAACTCAACAGCTTTTGAGTTAATTTGTACAAACTGTATTTGAAAAGAAATACTGCCACAAGAGACAAAAGTCTTAAACACCAAATATAGATAAATACACAGAATGTCAGGAATTCAAAGGGAAACGTTTAAAGGAAGTGTTGACACATAAATTGTATTGCTTTTTACATTTATCATGACTAAAGATGGGTATTAAAAGGAAATGAAAACATTTGACCTTACAGAAATATGTGGGCCAAACAGACAAGAATGTGTCTTGGAATATTGCTACTATATGAAAAAGAATGTGTCCTTTATAAAATCTTCACCACCTCCACAATATTTAACAGAAACTGATTTGTGGTTCAGAGACGGCTTTTGTACTTATGATTCAAAGTTATGCATTCAGACAAACACCAAGTTCACATAAAGGTTTTACATGTTGGCAGCAAGACAGTCAGAGTTAAGGTAGAGGGGCCATATTAGAAACACTAAGCAGAAGATATTTGACCTTTTTCATGTATATTGAAAGCTTTGAATGACTAAGAAAGGGTAAGAGATTAAATGTTCTTTTCAGCTATCTTTACTGAAACAGTGTCACCAAAATCTTACAAAGACTGGATAAAATATTCATTAAGAAGATATTTCAGTTAAACCTTTATCTTAATACAATCAATATTTTTGCAGTGGAAGTAAGATGAGGACAACTGTGCTTGTAAACTTAAAGAACAATGGCTGCCAAGTTGTTTGTAAAGCATGCAAAGTCTGTGTTGTGTGAAATCTAGCATGCAGGAGTTGTCAAATAAACAAGTGGATCTTCAAATATGGAGAGGCTTAAATCTCACTTCACTGCATTGATGTTTTCTAATTTAAATTGCTCATCAGTGTGGTTCTGGATGTTGATTTTAGCAAGTAAATAATATTCTAAACTTATTGTACATATAGCCCGTTTCCACCACATAATCCCCCAAATCACATGTGCCTGGCCAGCGTTTGTTCAACATTCAATTAAGAATCACCTGGTGCACATTACAGAAGATAAACACTGAAAACCCTTTTGGCAGTTTAATTTGGTTTCAGTGAACCCTCTCCTAAACTAAACCCTCATACCAGATGTGTTTCATAAGGGTTTCGCCCCACAGTGTAAACAGAAATGAATAAAGTACACCAAAAAGTATTTTTAAAAACTACTTTAGAAATGTCCCCATGTTGTTTTTCTATGAACTTAATGGCAAAACAGCAGCAATTTGTGTAAGTAACGTGATGTGATGTGCTTTAATGTCTAAATGTCTCCAGGTTCTATGTGCTCTAAATCTGTATAATTGACCAATCAGCAGTCCTGCAACAATTCCAAAGAAAATATATTATATCATGTACAAATGTTGTCACAGTTATTGCAGCAATATTTACAAATACAGCATTTCATCACCCCTTTTTCATTTTTCTTAGGAAACGGTGTCTCCCAGTTGCATCTGTTTTTACCCACAATGCAATGAGTGTATAATGGAATCAAGGGAAGCAATCACATCCAAGGTGTGACTGGCTGCCAGTGGTGCAATAATGAAAACCGTCCTCTGCCAAAGACCAAACCGCTCCAGCTTTCTTATGACAGTGTACCCAAATGCAGCTCTTTTTTTTGCTTGGCTGAATAACAAGCTTTGTAACAATCTTGTCAAATATTTTTCTCTAAATATCAGAGGCAGTCACTGTGCCAATGACTTAACTCAATAATGTGGTTAAAAGAACCAAAAAAAGCACATTTTACATCCAATTTTCTTGGGCTGCTCAGTGTGGAGCCTGCAGGCAGGACACTCAAAGGAGGAGATTCTGTAATGGTTGCATAGCTGTTGAAACAATTTTTTATGCAACCTCTAAAATACACAAAAGAAACACAAGGCGCAGCAATGGCCATGCTGCTGAAATAACAAACCATCAGTCTAGGTGTTTATGTAGAATAATCTAAATCTAAATTAACATTTCAAACAAAACAAGTGAACTTTTTTTTTTTTTTTTTAACTACGTGTCTGTCCAGCATCTCAGCAGGCAGAATGATGGTCTGGCTGCTATATTGTGCTGAGCAATTTTGCTTTGCCA
>JBAMHV010000006.1:17379744-17392029 GCA_037177535.1 Pseudomugil gertrudae | reverse complement strand
CTTCTTATTTGCCTGTATTTATTGCTTTTATTTAGTTTTATTGTTTATACTGTTTTATACAATTTAGAAATAAGTAATTGTTTTATATTAGTTTACATTTTAAGTGTTTTATGCTGTGCAGCACTTTGGAAGCGCTTTGTTTATAAAATGTGCTATACAAATAAAATGGATTGGATTGGATTAACAAACACATCATTTTATTATACCGGGAACAGGTAGAAGCTGAAAGATATAAATGTTGAAGGATATCTTTATAATTAACTACATATTATACTATTTGGAGTCAAGCTGCAATTTGTACTTTGATTTGTGCTTAATGAAATCTTCATTTTATACATCCCTTTATTCTGCCATTCTCAATAAGAAAGTAGGTTTATCTATCTAAGCATACTTGTATTCAGCGTGAACGCCAGTTCTATGATAGAAGTGTTGTAAGTGTGTATTCTGTGTGTGCGACTCCACAGCGTTGCTTAGGGAAATGTCGGTCTCTGGAGCACTTTCACACAAAGTGATAGGAGCCCATATATCTACTGTGACTAACAGGATTAAAGCTGACTGAGTAAGGACATGGGTTTCAAAAAAAAGAAAAAGGAAAGAAAAGCAGTGGGGTTAAGTGAGAGGGACTAAAAGAAATCAACTTCTCTTTATAGCAATAAAAGAAATAAAAAAAAGAGAAAAAGTTATCAATAGAAATAAGGAGTAATCAACCTGGTGAAAAAATGGTAAAACAATGTGTTTGCCATTGCATTTGTACATAAAATATGTATTTTGTTACATATGCCAACAATTCCCTACCCGGAAGACATTTTCTTTCAATGGCCTTGACGAGCAAATATTCACATAATCTGTCTTTAGAGCAAATTTATAGCAATTTATAATTGCTTTCACATTTCTAAAACCCGTAATGCTACCGAGCTAAAATTCACACAATGCATACACACAACACCTTGAGCTCTGTGGAATAAGTATGAGGAAAGCATAGGTCAGCAAATAATGTTTAACTAATCAAGATGTATCTTATAGTTTTTAACAGTATTATTTAAATATGAAAAATGAAGCACACACAAACCTGTGTAAACTTTAATTACAATGTTTTTCTTAAACCTGTTCAGGGCCTCAAATATCTGTAAATACTCATCAACTACTGCTGAACTCTTTCCTACCCAGAAACATTTTATATCTGGCAGTTTTCCTCAAGAAGCTTTCAAATGTCTTGAGAGTTTGTAGGAAAGGAAAGGAGAAAATGATAAATCAAAACTTATTTGCTTAGCTATGTGTTGGTAGAGTTAGTGTGAGACAAGTAACCATTAACCTTTTATAGTTTTCCAGTCCCAGAACTTTATGGAAAAGTGGCTTTTAAAAATAATGTTATTCTTTTTACAGCAAATAGGAAAATGGCAATCCCCCTGCAGTGGGAATTTCCTGGCTCCACCTGTGTGACATCCACTTTGCTAAAGAGCCTACAGTTTAGAGGACAGAGCGTAAATGGCTTCAAATTGTGAAGATAGCTAAAAAAAATTAGTTGAAAATGAATGAGCAGCGCTTTGCCAGAAGTGTGACCTATTTAACCTTGCTTGAGTTCCAATTCTTCGTAAAGGGAAGAAAGTGTGTAAGCGGAGAGGAGCTGCAGTCATTTCAGCTTGTGCTCAGAGCAGTCTGTAATCACTTTGCTCCCAGCTGCTCTGGGATTTCTATCTGCACCTGCAGAGAGGAAACCTGTTTGCTCTGTGACTGGGCTCTAAACAGGTTCAGTTTGTCTTATCACTATAGCTTTAGCAAACTGTGAATGCTGCCCTGCAGTTGCACTCTGGGTTGTATAAAAGATGTTCAGCGTAAAGTAAAATTTGGAGATGGTGTAAATGTAGGCAAAGTTAGGAAAAAATGCATATTTGCTTTATATGGAAAATCTACGCACACTGATGATGTGATTTCTTCTTCTATTCCTCCAATGTTTGCATTAAGTGCAAAAACACAGAGGACAAAAATATTGTGGATGTACCTATTTCAGCTGCGTATACAAATAAATGTGCCATTTTTGGTCTTCGGTGATCCATTTACGAGTAAATTCATCAGGTATAACTTGCTAATGCTAGTTATGAACCCCTGTAGCTTTCAGTAGCTTTTAAGAATGTGTTGGAAGCTTTCCTCAGATACTTTGCTACATAAATGCATGATAACATCACATGGATTTGTTTGCTGCACATCCATGAGGCAAATCTTCCGTTCCACCACATCCCACAGTTGCTCTATTGAATTGAGATTTTTTTCATTACGGAGCCCACTGGAGTACAATGCACTGGTTTTTCTGTTCAAGAAACCAGTGTGAGAGGATCTGAGCTTTGTGACATGGTGCTTTATCCTGGTGAAAGAAGCCATCAGTAGATGGACACAGAAGTCAAAGTCAACAAAGTTAATCAATAACTGGCTGTGGTCAGCAACCTGATCTGTAAAGCATGGTGGATCCATGCTTTCATGCTGTTTAGGTCAAATTCTGACATCAACATCTGAATCAAAGAGAGAGCAGACCAACTAACATTTTTTCAGGTCTTTTGTGGCCATTTTAGCCTCAGTCCCCTGTTTTAGCAGGCGGGACACGGTCAAGCAAGTCATTTTGAACAAATCAGCTGAGTTTCTACAATGTGATTGGCTGATGAGCTATTTGATTTGTAAGCAATTGAACATATATCCCAAATTAAGTGGCCAGTATGTGTATATGACAATGATTATATGATTGCTTATGCCTCAGGCTATGTGCAGCTTTGTGTGCTCTGTAATGTACATCTTCCTCTTTAGTCTGGAGCCAAAAAGTTCCAAAGCACATCCAAAACTTGGAAGCCTGGCTGATGTCATTATCATCTGGTTTCGGTTCAAACCGTGACTTCATGTACTATTTAGTTCACTTCTGACCTAAACAAAAATGACAAACTTTAATTAAACATCTAAAGTGAATGAAATCATCTTTGAAGTGAAAGCGTGACCACCACCAGAGTGTTGCACGTTACAATGAGCTTCACGCTCATGAATGTTGTCAAAACATCCACAGGTAGGAGTGTGTTCTGTCTCTTTTAAGTCATCTCTACCTGAGTCAGACCTCATTAAATCATTGGCGTACCGCATTAATCAAACTGTCAAGTCAAATATAAGCTTGGCTTTCGTTCCCATCTTTTTGCTCCTATTAACATCCCTTCTGAAGTTCCTACGAGCTAGGAGTTAAACAGAGTAGCTGAGTGGACAGCAGGATTCTGCAGCTGCTTTGTTTGACTCAAAGATGTGAAAGTGCACCAGTGTTGCTGAAATGTAAAAAAAAAAGTGTGCTCAGTTGAAATTCCCTGGATAAATACAAGGTTGATACCCTACAAAGGCTGATAACTGATACGAACACTCAGAGAGATTATATTACGCTTGTAGCCTACAAAGTATGCCAAAAGGAATCGGATAGGGAGACTGGAAAGTATAGATACTATTATAATGGGAATAAATCAAGCTACACTCTGGGGCTGAAAATGAAACCTGACATGGGCTATAAATCTTCAGCGATGTAAATAAAGCAAGAGCAGAAATGAGATATTAGGACTTCAGTATCAGATGACACTGCCATGCCAACTCAAAATGCTCCTCAAATCATATACAAGTATGATCCAAGAAAGAGACCAAAAGAAAGAGGAAAAAAAATTTGGAGCAAAGGCAACAGAAACGAGTGGAAAGAGAGATTATCACAGGCAGTGAGAAAGAGAGACAGGGATTACGGGTACTTTTCTTTTGCAGCCTCATCACAAACAAATAAGCTGATCTTGAAGACCCAGCCGGGCAATTAATATTCAAGGAATTAAAAAAAAAAAGGGGGGGAAATGAAGGAGGTGGGGGGAAGATTTAGATTCTCTCCCTTCCTTTGCTGCATGAAGATCCATTTTGTGAGCTTAAACTATAAACAGCTTGAAATCACTTTGACAGCTTGCTCTATCTCATAGAATACACACTCTGGCACAAACACACGCCCATACCACAGGGAATTTTAATTTTAACCTGTGAAATTGTAATTGCATCTCCTGTTAGAGGCAAAGGATTGTGGAGAAGCCAAGGGAGACAGCTGCTGTTCTTCATTTTATCATTATTTCCCATTCATTGATTATTGTATTGTGTTTGCCACCTTTATGCCTCTCTTCTCTGTATTCTCCCTGCACCTATTTTGTCTTTCACTCTTACACTCTCCTGTGCTCTGATCTGTTTGTCTTGGAGGTGATGAGGCGAGCTGGCAGAGCTGACACTGAATTAAGTGGAACTGTCAACGGAAGGAGCAGGGTGGTTAGGGAAGGAAGAAAAAAAAGCTGGGAAAAGAGGAGGAAAGTACGAAGGAGATGAGCATTGAGAGCAGACTGATATGGAGCTTGATGAGAAAAACAACATGACAAAGAAAATGTTTGAAAGCGTTTGGACGCAGTAGTTACAATTGTCCTTTGTTCATTTTCGTTTCTTCTTTTTTTGTAATCTCTGATTCTTCTGGCTGCAAGGCTTCCCTACGAACGACTTCTCAACTCTGTACGTGTGATTGTTGTGTTACAGTGTGTCAGAGAGTCTGCCTGCTCCCCAAACAGCCACTAAAAGCTACGTTCAAAATAAAAAATAAGTCTTCTAAAAAAGAAAAAGAAGCATGAAAGGTCTGTATATGATGATATTACAGCAACTCATTTATAACCAGTCACAGTTACACACACACACACACACATATACTAAGAGCCACCTATTAAATAACAGCTTCCTCTTATCAGGGCTTAAAAGTACATTAGGTGCAACATTATGTGTGCACACAATGTGCAGGACCCTTTGTGCTGTATGTGTGTCAGTTGCCTCTACAAGGAGAAAGAAAACTCTCCCACAGTGCATATCATTCATATTGTGACAACACGAGGAATTGCGGTGATGAGCAAGATATAGAGGTGTGCAGTTCCAGTTTGAAATTTACAGACTTGTCAAGCAGAGAAATGTCACAGCATTAAAGAGCTTTTGTTGAGTAGGATGATTACAAACCATATATGTTTTTAAATGAATGAGAATAGACAGATTTTTCCATTTATTTAGTGTTTGGCACATATGTCAGATAAAATCAACAGATATCATCATAAAAATGTGATATCACAAAATATCAGCACAGTTTTTACTTTTTTCTTTAATGACTATCGTTACGCAACCTCCCTATGTTATATATCAAACTCTTCAGCAAAGTCTCCTCTAACCTAAAATGAGACAATATAAGAGATGAAATGTATTTTTCTAGATTTGTTTATTTGGCACAACTCTCAAAAAACCTGTGGCTGTAATATCATTAAACCATCAGTATGGCGTGTCCATGCCTTTTTTTTCTTAATTTTGTCCTCTTCAACATCATAGAAAGCAGGGTAGTAGTCTGGCTGCTATATATGTTGTGCTGAACAAATTTGCTTTGCCAGTATAAGGCCCCTCTTAATAATTTAGGTATTACTCTTTGTTATTCTTTAATTCCTTTAATTTTTTTTATTTATATTTTGGAATTATTGCTTAATTTAAATATATTAATGCTGGACTTGACAGAGAAATAGCAAGGGCTATTGGGGGGGGGGGGCACCAGAAGTCCATGTCTTTAAATATCATGTGCAGCACACATTATTCCACTTCATTTTAACAGTTTATTTACACAAATTCAACCTTGCATGAGCAAAAATGCGGAAGCAACAACTTTCCCCTTCGTGCTTCCTGCGTACCACACAATGAGTCCCACAAGGAGGCGGCGGCTAGAGCATGCTAGAGTAGGAGCAGCCGTCTACCAACTTGAAAGTTGGTGGTTCAATTCTTGACTACATGTTGAAGTGTCCTTGGGCAAGACACTGATCCTCACATCCAAAAAATGTATGTCGCTTATATAGAGAAGAAAGTTCTGCTCAGCTGAAAGAACAAATCTCAAGTTGTCTCCAATCACATCTATGAGAACAAAATGATGCCATTTTGTTCTTGCAGCTTTGAGAACAGGCAAAAAGTTCTCACCTCTCACGGCATATGTGACAGGCTTTACCCTCATCTGAGAGAGCTAAAGAGAGAGCTTCTGAGCTAAAGTGACATGTCTTTTTGCCATGAACTGATCCAGTTTAAAGTGTGCTGTTCAGTTGCTGTCAGTCTACACTAAAGCAAATTTTCCTTAACACAGACACAAAGGCTCGCTCATGAGATTCTTCTGAAGAGTCATGAAAGTTCAAGTTTTGGTAAAGTTTACAGCTGACTTTTGCAGGAAAGTTCTATAAAAGTTTTGCATTTTGGCCACACAGACCAGCAGTAAACATGTATGGGTTAAACATTTCAACTCATTAAAATCATTAAGTGGCATCTTAATGTGAGGCTGTTTGGTATCAAATGGAAGGGTTAGCTGGCATGGTGTAGATTTAAGCAGTAAAGAACTTCTTCTCTTCTTCTTTAGTTCAACCTTACAATGACAAAAGAATGTGGGAAATGTGGAGTCACACGTTTGGGCAGGAGATTGTGAGACCAACTTTATGAGATTAATGTCCATGATGCTTTTATGTCTGTGTGAAGGGAAGTAAAATGTAAATGTAAATGAAAAGGAAGGGGAAGATTTAAGAGTGATGGTCCTGATCACTATATACTAACCTGCATGAACAGCCATTGGACAGAAAAATGATTCACTTAGCTGACTAAATCTTGCTCAAGTGGCAGCAGGCAAATTATAATATCTTCAGCACTGATTAGTCCAGCACATACTAAGCTTGAAATATCTAATTAGACCCTGTAAGACTGATGCACACTCTGCCTCTCTGAAGAACAATCTAATGAAAAGAGGTCTTAAATGGCTGACCTTTCATTTAATGCAAAGCAGGGCTGGTGATTTCAAGTTGATCATGACTTGAAAATAATGCATCACTTTGTTGGATGGAAGTTCACAAAGTAGAGAAAATTCAGACGTGATAGAAGTTATTTAAATATATATATACTTAACTGTGATGTTGAGCGAGAGATGGTGCTAGTCAAACAGCAAGTCATTGAAGAATAAAAATGAAGATTAAAAGCTTTTTTTTAACATAATATTCTATTCCCATCTGTCATATGTCCTGCTAGAATATCCAACATGTCACGTGTTCTTTGTTTCAAATAAAGAAGTTGGGAATGAATGCATATGAGACTGCTTAAATGTTTATCCAAAACATTGATATTATATATATATGTATTGTTTCATGTGTGGATGACACTACAGTAACAATACACCATGGCAACAAACCAGCTTTCAGATGTGTAAGGAAACATATCGTTGTTTCCATGACAACATCATTAACGGTTTTTGTATGCTAATGAAACATTAACAAGATGAAAACATTCATATGACCTCAAGGTGAAGATTTCATTCTCTTTTGTAGCTCTTATTTCAAGAGATGCAACACACATTCGTGTCTGCAGAAAAATGTTCTGCTTAGATGGTTAATTAAACTAAAACTTAATAAATGTGGTAATTATCTAAACTTTCTCATGCTGGTACTTCTTTGACCCTTCTTACTTATTTCAAGTATGAGCCTCTGTGCTAGCGTTCATATGTGGCTTCATCATTTTATGAAACGTTAAAAAGGACCTGAGAAAAGAGAACTATTAATGCTACACAAAGGAGTAAATGTTCAGGTCTCTGAGCAGTTCAATAAATAGAAGATACATTCTGAAGATGGGCAACTCTTGTCCACATGTTCCATTTCTACCTGCACGGGTGTTTTGTGCTATTTAAGCTTCCTCCCTCAGTCCAAACACATACATGTTAGGTTAACTGGGTATCCTAAATAGACTGTATCTGTGACTGATTGTGTAATTGTATTGTCACTGGTGACCTTTCCAGGGTAAAGCCTGCCACTGGCTCTATGACAGCTTAGATAAGACCCGAGACTCCCCTGGCCTCCCCGAGGCAGGTATGAAAAATGAATGAATAAGAAGCATATCCCAAACGACCAGAGCCATGAGTTAAGTTTTACCAGCGTCTCAGACCCAATTAAGATGCTTAGGACTTGTTCATGAGGAGATGACATAAGAGAGAAGTGCTAAGCCTTTATGCATATGATGTCATAACATAAAAAAAATACATATATAAAATGTTACTGATCCTAAAATCAGTGAATCAAATTTCACCACAAAACAAATCTGCACGTATGTTGACTCTTTGACAACATAAAAAATGCTCAAACACATAATGTCTGAAAAACATATTAACTTATTACTTATTCATTTATTGAATTATTTATCAATTTGAAAAAAAATCCATAAAAAGTTATTATGCAAGTAGGAGAAGATCCTTCCTCAATCCTCATATGGAAGTTAGTGATTTTGATTTAAATAAAGTTTAGATGTTATATTGCCATGTTAATAGAAGGAGGTTCAATGATTGAAATGGGAAATCACAGGAAGTTGTGGAACTGATGTGGGACTTGTGGACATTTTGTATATGACAGAATACGGTTGCTTCCCATGTGTGAAAACCTCGTTACTCTTTTCAAATCAAAAGCACGTCTTTACTTGTGCTTTTGATTTGAGATTGAACAGTTTTTGGTAAAGTTTAATCTACGTTTAAGGTTTAAAAAAAAGAAAATTAGAAAAAAGGAATATTGTAATGTGGATACATTTAGCAGGAAGTTTGAAAAATATAATATATTTATATACTAGGTACTAATATATAGTACACACTGACCAAGCAAGATTTCTGTACTGGCTCTGAGGATTTTTAAGTCATTTTGAAACTACAATAATTAAAATAATTAAACATTGTCATAATTTTGATTAGAACATTTAATATTTAATGTCTTGTTTAAGTGATGCCTTATAATGTACAGAAGGGTTTTTTGATAAAAATGTCTTTTTTTTCTTCAAAAGTAAACTTTCTCTGCTCTGCAAACAATATATTCTTCACAGACAGATTGGCAAGTAACATTAAAAGCATCCTTAGGCTAATAACAGCTTTTAGTACGGAGTAATGCTGCAGTGCCATCATGTCTCTATGTGCTTATTAAAGAGCTTTCAGGAACAATGCTGCTGTGCAGCTGAAATATTGACTTTGGTCTCCAGTCCCACTGGTGATTACAAACACCCTTAACCGTTCAAAGTCAAAGATGGATGTAAGTCCATCAAACACAAAACCACAGACACACACAGATGCACAAAGAAACACATTAAAACAGAACTGGCAAGCCACCAAATCACTCTGTAGTGCCAGTCTTTCCCTCACATGGTTGGCTGAGAATTCCCAGCTTGCTTTCCTGCGACAATGGCGTGAGTGTGCATCTGCGTTTGTGCCTGTGTGTCGATAAAAAGCACAGCAATCACTGAATGCAGGCACAAGGGCCACAAAACTAAATGCTTGGACAAGCTGGCACGTAGACCCACACAAACACACACACACGTATATATACGATTAGGAACGGATATGCTTGCCAAGACAGTTTCCCCTCTGTTCCAGAAGGCACTGAGGTGCTTAGCACACAGCAAACAGACCTCAACCTATATAAATGGAAAGGCAGAGTGTGACAGAAAACGAGGACAGGGTGGGAGGTAAAGAGAGAAAGCAGCAAAGCATGTTGGTCACAAAAATTGCAAAAATTAATTGGTCACACCCAAATGAACTTTGCATCCAGCAGTAGCACTTGGTCCTGGTTGCAAGAAATTAGAAACCAGTGGGTTTTACATATTTTTAGTAAAAGAGACATCTGTGGAAAGTTTTCAATGCATATTCCCAACTCAGCTGTAACCTGCAAGTTTGTGGCGTAAATGTACTGAAGTTTTGCAGCCTGTGGATGTGGGTTTTAGATGGTAGTTAAACATGCACAATCATACTGAATGGTAGGGTCAATGGAAAGAGCAAATACTCATTCAGTTAATAAAATAAGATGAGGAGAAGAAGAACTTTATCTTATGTTTTAACCACAGACACTGTTTTATAAGAGAGGGTATCAGTCACTATTCTTCTCACTGCGTTGCTTTAACATGAGGTATACAGATCTGCATTACACACACACACACACACACACACACACACACACAACATTGTATTTTGGTAAATGGTCAGTAGCAATTGTTGACAGAAATGTGTCAAATAACAATGAAGAGCATGTCAACATGAAATATTGACTGAGAAAAATTAGACTTAACTTGACAAATATATCAGAGGTAATGACATCCCTTTTCCCCCAAATTTTCCTCATTGTGTTCCTGAGAAGTCTGAAAAACCTGTTTACATTTATTTCCCCCTCCACTATGCTTTCATGCATGGCAATCCAACAGCGACATGAATTCTGACACTCACGTTTCTGTTCATCAAATGAATAATTTATATTCAGATAAACACAGAAACAGGAGATACAATTACATCAGTGGCAGACGCGGAAGACGATGAGGAATTTACTTTGTCAGACAGAAATGAAAAGGTCACCGCCTCAGATGGAAGCTAATAGGAATATCTGTCAGCCCACACTTAATGTCAAGATGCTCGACGTTTGCTTTAACTTCATGCCAGTTGCTGGCCTCTCTTTTAGTTATGAAAATCTGAATACATATTCAGGTGGATAAAACATGCACAGAACTGAAGTTAAAATGAATTGTGCTAGCCCGAATCATTGGGTGCAGTGTTTGATGTTTGTAAATGAATTTAATATCAGCAGTTCTAACATAGAATACTATGAGCTGCCTTCAGAGAAACAAACATATAAAGAATATTTGTAATAACTTCGAATCAAGGGGGATTGAAAAAAATATTGCTTTTGTTACTTGTATTTTCTTTTTTAATACATATCAAAATAAAAAAAAAGATGAATGTAGCCACAGTGAAGCCTGTTTGAAGACGTTATGAAGGTGTTATTCTCTGTGGTGTGGCCTCATTGCCACACCAATTATTTACTCCAATCGATGTAAAAAGAGGCAGACCCCGCAGTGGAAAGAGGTGGAACATACTGTTGTGATCAGGACATGTTCCAACTCCTCTTCTGGTGGAACCATATACTAGTGGATCACACCACTAAAACAGGCCAGTGTAAACAGATGTGTGGATTTATGGTGGGAAAAGGAGCTATAGTATTGTCTTACTGTGGTATTCTGATCAAAGTAAGACACAGACATTTTAATGAAGCCATCAACATTTGCTGTCATTTGGATAAAAATGGGCATAATATGTCTTTGTTTCAAATAACAGCATGCAGTGTGGTGTGACTGGCTCTTATGGAAGCCAAACCACACCACACGAAATGTAAAACACTTAAATCAGTGAAATTAGATAATAGAACAAACACGAGCTGACACAGTAAAGTGCATTAGTGTTCAAACTCCCTTTCATTTGTGCGGTGTCTAAAGTTTCCTAGTTCACATCACACCAACATCACCGCACGTATGACAAATTGACAACAGCTGCCACTGAGACAAGAAATTCAGAACTCTTGCTTTTATTAGAAGCAACTCAAGTGAATGATGTGATGTGAATAATGATCATCTTTCAGTGATTCCTGCTTCAATATTTCACAGTAAGTGATGATCTCCCAAATATAAAGGGCGCTGTTGCATCCATATTTCACTGGAGAACAATGCTGTGTAACTGACATACGCAGGGAGGAAATGTGCTTACAAAGCATCAAACGAGCTGTATGGATGGCTGCAGAATAATATAGGGCACTGCTGGATGGATGTAACAAGCTTCACAGCTACACGAATCATTTGATCACATAATACAAAGCTAGTGTGTGTGTCTTTGTGTATGACATGCATCATTTGATTGGTAACATAAAGCTTTGGTGCCCTGTCTGTGTGCGGGTTTGCGTTACATGCATCATTTGCCCATATACTACAAAGCATGCATTGTGATGGGGATGTATGTGTGTGAAGGAGAAGGAAGCATAGATCCGCTATGTAGGAACTAAATGTGTAATATGCATGGTTTCCTTGTTTTTTTACCTAGAAACATCATTCTAATGTGTGTTTAGGCTACAAACACACAAAAGGGCTTCCTGAATGAGAGTGATGAGGCCTGTCACTCAAACACTGTGGTCACCAATTTAGGGTCCCCCAAAGAGCACACTCTTCAGAGCCAGTGTCATTTCAATTAAGGCCGAGTCCACACAGAGATGAGTTGAGGCTTATTATTATTTGGATGTCTCATTCACATTGAGCCAGTGTTTGGGCTGTAAACACTAACCTTGCCTCATTTAATTAGCAAGACATGTCTGAGAAATACCACATTACAAATAATTACTTCTTACCTTCAAAATAATATATATATAGAATAAAATTATATAT
>JBAMHV010000006.1:17352244-17363670 GCA_037177535.1 Pseudomugil gertrudae | reverse complement strand
CGGCCCGACACGCTTAGAACCACAACGAAGTAGGTACGGAAAATGTAACCACACGGCACGACAAATCCTAATGGAAATGCTCTGTTTCTAGGTATAATCGTGTGAGGCCGGGTAGTGTAGATACTAGTGGAAAAACGCCTTAAGTATCCTGGGAAGTACAGCAGAAGGCTTTGCGCAGACGGCATCATCATCATCATGTGAAGGATATTACCATGTAGAACGCAAAGTGGAAAAGTGTGCTGGTCTGACAAGTCCACATTTCAAATTGTTTTTTGAAGTCATGAATGTTGTGTACTCCGGGCCAAAGAGGAAAAAGTCTATTTGGATTGTTAAGAGCAAAAACTTTAAAAGTGAAGGTACCATTATGGTGAAAGTTGCATACAGGTTTTGCAGAGATGTGTCTGCCTATTTCAATGCCAAGCCAGATCCATTTTGTGATACAACATTTTAAAAAAATGTGTCTATGTGGGATCTTGAGAAATAGTTAATTAGCCTTTTGGGAAAAGTAATTTCACACATAAAGTTGGCATTAAAAACAAAAGAAAAACTAAACAAATGAAAGCAGCTAAAACAAGCCCTGCTGCACTGTGTGCTGTTACACTACTGCTTTTGTTCAGCATTGCTTTCAAAGTGCAATAAACAGTAAACAGTGCATCTTTAAAGCTGTTAGCTTTAGGATTTTAGCATTCAAACAAGTTTTATACAAACAAATGATAACATATGACGATGTCACAACTTCAATAAATAAATACAGTTGTGATTACAATATTGTCAAGGACATGAAATATACCAGAAGGCCCAACAATGAGCATCACTGATGTGTGTGGTTTGCAAATACTGCAGTGTTTCCACATCATTAAGTCAGTTATTGCATTGTGCCACTCATTGCCATTAAGAGCCACCAGTGCAGGTCGTAAGTATCATGGATTAGATACATTCAGCAATGTCACTGGAGATCACCAAATAAAATAATAAAATTAAGCCTTAATTGCACACATGTTATATAAAGCACAGACAAGCTTTGAGGATTTTTTAAGTTATAATGCAACAATAAATTTTAATATAAACAAAACTAATCTCTCTCTCAGTGAATTTCTGTTTTGTAGCCAAAATTGGTTTCTTTTTTAAATCTGTGTGCTACCATTTATTTATAAACTCTTTTAATTAGTTCATACTTCAAACCATCACATTGCTTCCTTTATCATACCATTTTTTAAAGAGTTCCTCTTTCTCAACTCACAAAACTTCCATTTAAATACAGAAAAAACAGCTATTGTAATTGCAAAGAAAATGGCAAATACTCCTTTATTCTGTCGACATTTGCCTTCCTACACACGGATACTTTTCTGTCTCAATGCGATATTTAAATACCCAAAACTTCAGGGTTCATGCTGGCTGGATATTTATAGAACAAAGACCTGACATGTATGCAAACCTGACTGTGTGCAAAAAAATGTATAACAGTGGTGTATATGATGACAATTTGAGTATAAATACATGTTTAAGAATGAGATTAGGTTACATCAACTTTTTCCTAAAAAAAACCTGGAATGTGCAAGAATGTTAAAGACATGCAAGTGTTAGACTTCAATGGACAACTAGTTTAACACAGTGTCATCATCACTACTAAACTTTCCATTGCAGATAGACATGTCGCTTGGTCTTATCCAAAGCCTTCATTTTCCTCTTTTTCTCAGTCCCTGCTATCAATTTCTCTTTCTACTTGCTTTTCCCTTCATCTGTGCCCCCTCCCTTGTGTTTCTGTCTGTTCCTTTCTTTCCCCCCCTCTCTGTCTGGCAGTAAAGGCTGATGGAGTGTGAAATTAGAAAGTGTATCATATTCTGCTCAGTGGCTCCATGTCCTGAGCTATAAGCTACAGCTAGTCAGAGTGAAAAATAACATGCAGTGAAACAGATACATTAACATGGTCTTGTGTGTAGCCGTGTGAGTGCTTGTGTGTCTGTGTGTGTGGTGAAAAAAGCAGAGGGGAACAGTTTAGCCAGCAACAGCTTATCTAAAATTACTTATCTCATGGATGATACACTGCTGCTTCTACACTACACACAAGCAGGAGTTTAAAATACAGACATATATTCACACAGTAATAATTTGCTGAGTGTACAAAATTTCAATAGCATGTTGTAAATACAGGGTTCATAGTGTTGATAATGGAGGAACACATACAGAGAGTTGGTGAAGGATGTCTCATTGCCTAAAGATAAAGTCCTTCAGTATTCCCTTTACCTGCTAGATCTATTTAAATCAGAATAGAACTATTACTCAGGAGTGGTAGTTATATTCTATTCTATTTAATTAGAATCTAATAAGATGCTATTCTTTTGCTATTGCTAATTCCTGACAGTGTAACTTCCATTTAATCT
Organism: Pseudomugil gertrudae; assembly: GCA_037177535.1. Taxonomy (NCBI): domain Eukaryota; kingdom Metazoa; phylum Chordata; class Actinopteri; order Atheriniformes; family Pseudomugilidae; genus Pseudomugil; species Pseudomugil gertrudae. The sequence goes on along the minus strand of JBAMHV010000006.1, from coordinate 17,361,289 downwards.
TACTTTATTTTAGCTTGTCTTATACGTGAATTGTGCTGTACAACTAACCCTGCCTTGCTTTGTTAGGGGTTGAACTACCTAGAATTGGAATCCTGTAACAGTCTTGCACATCGTTTTAATTGGCCATTTCTTCAACATGCTAACTTTGATTTACCATGTAATACATCACCACCCTTCACCTTCATGTGCATTAGATACGAGATAATGTATGTAATTGAAAACATGTGAAGTGGCTTTTACATATTATCAGTATTCTGCATAAGTATCTAGCAGTACTGTAGTAGTATATAATGTTTTTGTGCGATGTCAGCAGCCTCTCACTTATTCCTTACTCATTTCTATTTTATCTCTTTTTTTCCTCTTTTCCTCTTTACCTTCTTTGCTTTGTGCCCGTGGTATATATGTATATGACACAACCATTCTCTATGTTATTGTCCATTCTGTATGTCATGTTTGTTTCTCTATATAACCTTGGATTGGCTGTATTTGAATACTGATAGTTACAATTAGTGGATAGTTATTTTTAGCGACTTTTATGATTTTCTTTTTTTTTCTTTATGATTTTCTTTTTTCTTTATGATTGTAATTTCTTTCTGTTTCAATGTAAAGCACTTTGAGCTGTCCTGTATATGAAAGATGCTATATAAATAAACTTGCCTTGCCTTGCCTATTGTGCTGGATAGGGCAGGGTTAAATAAACATGTGGAGTGTTAAAGACAAGCAGGACTTTCTGTGAGGCATTGTGTGATGCCCTGTTTTTGCAAACTGGTCATATTTGGCCCCTTATTACGGGGACTGAAAGGTGAAAACAGACTGCAAATAAAGAAACACGCTGCATAAACCAAAACAGCAGCAACATACCTTATAGATTAATTTACCTGTGTTTATGTATAGTACACTCACCATAAACCAGGCTTCTGAGTTTTATTTTATGTTATAAAAATGGTTTATAGTAATGAAACTCAAGTCATGGGGAAAAAAACATGTGGTGAAGCATATAATTGCAATTGCATGCAGGTGTGCATATGTAGGTGCATGTTTACCTGCATTAGACCAGACACTTGTCCTTTTTTAAGTGGTGCAGCAATGGAGGGAGTGAAAGGGTTACTGTCCTCCACTGGTTGGCCTTTCATGAAATGCTTTCCTGCTTCATAGATGTCCACTTCGACCATCTTACCTTTGAATTCAACCCTCTTAGGTACCAGGACCTGTAAATCAAGGCAGATCAGTGCAGAAATCTTTAAAATGTGTTATGGTATTGAAAAAAAAAATCTAATCTTCTACTTTTAAGGCCACTATTAAGCGGAATTGTTAAAATAACCTTAAGTAACAGATATTAAATCAGTGCAGGACTCTTCTGTTATTTAACCATAAACTGTATGAAGATGGACAGAACCTCCCAGTAGGTTTCTGATAATCAAAAGTGAAGTTTGTTGGGCAGTTAGTTCTTACGGTTGCCATCTTGGCAGCGTCACACATGCCGTTGCAGAAAATACAAAAATGGTTCAAAGCATGGAGTTGAAAGGGGGGGCTGTGAAAATGAGGGTGGATGATTGATATTGGATACCTGTCAATCAAAAGGACACGCCCCCTACTACATTTCAGGATTTTAAAAAATCTGAATGAATGAGTTATAAATAAATGTATTCCCTTCACAGTTGTCATGAAGGTAAACTCCACTTATTTAAACCTAACATGTTTTAAACATGTTTATTTCTGCTGTGAAGCTGGTCTTATTAACATGGGAGTCTATGTATTAGGTGTTTCAGGGCCTGACACTAGCAGAGGAGGGGTGAACTGCCATTTTTGGCACTTCAACATAGATTTCACTTTTTCCCAACCGAGACTGCAGCTTGGATTTAATCAGGAAGACAGAACTTTAAACATCAATTTCACCAAATGATCTACACTGCACGTTCTTCATATCTGTCAATTACACTTTCAATTAACTGTCACTCAACCCTATTTATTTCACATTATTATTAAGCTAGTCGTTGGCTGGCTAATGAAAAAATGTTTTCAGCACCATTCATGTAAACCCTCAAGGTCAAAAAGTATGGCAACAGCTGTGAGATAACCCAAAGGGATTTGCATTCGTCTTATTATTTCACCATGGCAACTATAAGCCTTGGCTGCTCACAGCAGGAGGAAGAGAAAACAAAGAATTATAATTATGGCTTCATGTGAATTAGAATTTGCTCTTAATGACTTATCCCTGTAAATAAAGATTGTATGAAAATCCCCTTTCCCTTCAAAACATTTTTTGACTAACTACAAAGCTGACAGGCTCACAGTGATGCATATTGTGCGATTATAACATTGATTTACTCTTTTCTTTTACTCCTGTTTTCAAATTTATTCTCTCTCATTAAAAACTAATTGGGTGGTTTGTCAGGTGTGATTATTAGTGGGATTTAAAACCATAGTTGAAGGAGCTTGTGTGCATTAGGAATACACATTCAGGGTGAGTTTTCTTTGTAAACATCCATGATTTCCAAACCCTCCAAAGTAAGAAAAAAGCATCTCTGAGTTATAGAAGTCAACTCAAGATTTTAAAAGTTCACTGCTATTATCAAAAGAAGATAATCTGGCTAAGTATTTATGCAAAGCAACACCAGAATAATCCTTCCACTTTTTAAAATTGAATTGTTAGATAAATATGTTTAATAAAAATATCTTCTTTTTGTTGCTTCTTATACTATAAGCAGGCCAGTGGCCAAAACCAACAACCTTGGACATGCTGAGCCTTTGGTATCTAACGTCAGCGGGGTGGTTGCATGCTGACTCAGATCATCTGCTGGTCAGTCTTACCATTACACAACTCTGCAGGGCTAAGTCACTGACTGAGGAGACAATAGCATATGAACTGGTGGAGAGATTGTCACCGCTGTGATGGCAGGACTGTGCCTGCCCCAGTGATAATCTGTCAGACTTTATCCAGCTGGGGGAATATGATAGGAGAGAAAGCACAGGCCAAAAGGACACGCACACAGCCACAGCTACACCTGCTGCTGAACACTCCAACCCCTGTGAGTGTATGTGTGTGTGCATGTAAGTAGCCAGCAACTAGACTGTGAGTAGAGAGGTGAAACAGCAGGATTGATGGGTAGGCAGCTGTTAGTATGTATGTGCATGTGTGTGGGTGGGTGGGGGTCATTTAAAGGCCTACAACATGGTGATTCAATGATAAAATAGCATGTCCCCTTTCACTGGAAACCTCTTCTTTGACTCATTCATTCAACCACAAACACACATACAGGTGTGTTGGATATCTAATGCAAGTGCCAGCACAGATATCATCTGCTTGTGTTAGGAGAAGCCAGACCAGTTGTTTGTACTTGCACCGCTCACTACTTTCTCATGTCCACCTCCCTCTGTCTTTTACTTTGCTTCCACAACTCATATACTTTCCTTTTGGCTCAACACTCTCTGTACTTTTTAGCCTTGATATGGCTTTAGGCAAGCCTTTAACTGACTCAGTGAATTATTCGAACATAGATTTTCACAAAGCTGTTTTTTTTTCAAAGTAAACGCATCATTTAAAAAGAAGTTGGAGGAGAAATCATCAAACACGTCTCATTCACCTTGTACTGAATGCTAACCTGGACCTTTTTGGATTCACTGCAGTGAGAGTTGACAGGGACACCAAAGCGAGAGCAAAAAGTAAAGGTTGGGGACTTATCATGTATGTCAACAATTGGTGGTGTAATCCAAGACATCATCTCTGTAAAGACGGTCTTGTGTTGGCAGTGTTTTCAAACTGTTAGCCTGCAGCCACACTATCTGCCGAGGGAGTTTAGTCATGTGATCACCATCTGTATTGGTGTATCTGTGATCGTGGAAAGCGGACGCAGCCACTGCAAATGAGAAGACCCACTCTGTCACAGCAAAGCTGCAGACTCAGCACCATGTACTATGTTTGTTATTTTGTATTGTACTTTATATTTGTTATTTTGTATTGAAGATTCTTCCTTTGTTTATGTATAAGCTGCTAGAAATGGAATTTCTCTGAGGGAGTCATCCCAAAGGGATCAATAAAGTTTAGACTTATCTCTTATCTTATCTTATTTTAGGTCAACTGACACATACCTGAATATGCACAGATGTAGAGGTGTAAAACATGCACTAAAACAACACATGTATGAACCTCCTAATACCTGTAACTTAAGTTTATAGTTTATGCAGAAGGAGGTGCTAAGTAGGAGGAGGAGAGGGAAGGGGAGGAAAGTGAGGGAGGAAAAAATATTATCATCCCCTGCCCTCTGCTAATAAAAAGCATAACTTCAAACATGTTTCTGATGATGGTTAAAGCAGGAGGAAATTGATTTATTTGAAGATGTTTTAAACTGAATTTTTCACAGGTTGACTGTGGGTCTTTGAAGCCATCTGAGTGTGTGTTAGTGTGTAGAATGTTCATGTCTTAAGGGCTGACCTTAATGTTAGTACAGTAAAAAAAAAGAAGAAGAAAAAATACTCCTGTTATCAGCTGCCAAATGCTCTCATGGCCACCGTAGGGTGTGTGTGCTTATTTGTGAGCATGTTTGGTATTATATCTAACCTACTTTAGTATACAAGCTTAAGCCTCTGACACCTGCTGTGAGTACTCCGATGACAGCCAAAACAAACCCTCTGATCTGATCTACTGAATGTGAAAATGAAGAAGAGTTGGTTTGACCTCATATTCACAAAAAATAAACATTAAATAGGAATTTATTTACAGCATTCTTGCTGTGTGTTGTGAGTGGTGGGGCAGGGTAAAGATCAGATTAGTAATTTCAGCATGTTTTGAATGGACATGTTGACAACACTGCTAAACTGTCACAGCAGATAAGTTACAAAGAAAAATAACTGAACTTTATCTAATCATTTACAAAAATACTGTTTAAATTAGATTTGTAATTATAACAGTACAGCAATGTCTGAGTTGACAGGTTTTTTTTATGTTTTTGTTTTTACTCTGTCAGTTTTGAGTTCAGGCATAACAGTGTTTGACTGCACAACATTAAATATCTTCAAAAGTTATGTTTATGTTTTAGAAGATACACAATAGATCTTTTTGAGATGTGGTTATGAGATGATAACTGTGTTTATTGTCAACAAAGTACAGCTGGTGAGAAACATACATGCATTAAGGAGCATGTGCCTGGGCTGTTCATTAACAGCATAGCAACTACCAGTTTACCTGTTCGTAGAACTTGTTGTGAGCCACGTAGTACTGGGTATCAAATGATTCTTCAGTCACCAGCACATGTTGTCTCTCCCCAACCTGAACAGAGTGACAGAGATAATACATTAAAGACAAAATGATGCTTCTGGGCATACATATACAAACTACACTTAAACCCAACTTGTGTTTTTCATTCAGTGGGTTCAGTGTACACTGGTAAAAATAAATAAATATATCAACGATAATAAATAATGCACAGAGTAGGTAGGCGTGTTCACTGGACAGGTGGGAAGACAGTCAAGTGTTTCCAACTTTGTCCTGTCAGGATATGTAAAGATGTTCATGTTTTTCAACAGAAGCAGACTTTCTAATATGACATTACATGTGATTACATTTGTTTTTGCCACTGCAGTTCACCTTTTAATTACAATCTCAAGGTTTCCAAGTCACTTCAGTTTTAGCACTTCACTGAGAGGGAAGTGAGAACTATTCATCCCAGATCTGTACACACAAAAAGAAAATAAAAACTTCATTTAAAAAAAATTTTAAGGACGAAATTCAAATGTGTACAGAAAACAGTCTATTCAACCAAATACTGCAAGGCCTGCCAGCATAGTTTAATCCTGTACAAAATGCCAAAGCACCATTTTCATTGAAGAATGTTGACTTTGAGACGTAGAAAGAGGAAATGAGGGGCTGAACTTCACTGAATGTCTAAAAGTACTGCAGGCATAAATAAACCGTCGTATTGACTAAAATGGAAACAAATATCTTTTCACAACTAAGTATCAATGACAATCAATTCTGACCTTGTCTTTTTTTTACATGGTTGGATAATTTAATGCACTAATTTAATTTAAATAAAAAAACAGTCTTTTAGTTGACTCTACAGCTCACCTTTTGTTGTGAAGTGCATCATTTAATTAACCTACTTTGTAATAATCTGCTGCAAACAGAAACATTAGCTGAAAATGGAGCTCATGCCTTTTTAGTGCATGCCAACATACATTGTAAACATTTTTGTCATGTAAGAAACCACCACAAGTCCAGGAAACTGTTCTGCAGAGTAAATCAAGCTGGGTTTTAACACCACCAACACATATTTGAAAATTTTAGAAACAGGGTGTCCTGTCGGCTCAGTCGGCAGTATTTGCATTTTAAGTCTATCAGTGATCAGCCCTGCACTGTAAAACTGTGCTGACTGATCATTTCCTTGGCAGTATGTCAGAACCTTAGAAGTCTTGGTTCTGACAAATTGCCCAGGGTCTTTCCATTTTTGCAGACATTCATAATCTTTGCTCTTTTCTTCCTGCTTTCCAATCCTCTCTTCTATCTCTGAGCATTTCTTTTGTTCTACATTATCATCCAACTATGACTTTCTCTCATCCTTTCTCATTTTTTCTTCTGTTTTTCCATTTTATTTTGTTTTTGTTACTGATGTATATGTTTTGTGTGTTTATGCATGTCAATATTATTGTGATAAATAAAAATGACATTATGTAAGAACAAAACTGAGGCACTGTGACATAATCTGAGACTCCAAAAAAGTTCTTCGCTATCAGACTGTAGGGTTTCTAGTGATTCCCAGGTGTAACAGTAGGAACTGTTTTATCTGAGCTGTAGTGGAACTGTCCACCTGGGTTCTTGTTCCTGTACAGGCGGATAAAAAAGAGGGTAACACAGAATGTGTACAGACTCCGGTGTGAGCAGGTCTAACAGTTGTAAGCAACATCATACTGCCCTGTTGGGTAGGAATGAGATGGTGTGAGAGGAAAGACGGACATAAACACCAGACTCTCAGACCACAATGGGAAAAAGAGCTTTCGACTATCAGGCCCTTCTCTTGTTGAATCATAAGAAGGGGGCCTTTAAAATCAAGCTTACCGTAACCATTCCTTTTCAAAAAATTTAATAGTTAGGGGTAGTCAAAACATTTATTGATTATGCAGCCATAGGACGTGTCATCCTGTAATGCACTGAGAACTTCCTTTTACTTTCTCTGCTCCTTATATTTATGTATTAATATATGACAGTATTGACATCATTAACATATTTTTCTTTTTTCTTTAGGTTTTCTGTTCTCTCCACCTCAACCAGTCAAATCAGATGGCTACCCTACCTGAGCCCGGTTCTTCCCAGAAGCTTCAAAGAGTTTTTTCCTTTCCACTGTCACCTCATGCATGGTCATAGCGGGCTCAGTCAGTGGCAACCTCCGTCTAGTCATGAAGAAGAGGTGATCATTTCCAACTCTGACTGCAGCTTAAAGCTGAGTGCTGCATAGGACTAAGCTTATTCTGAGGATTCTTGAACAAGGGAGTAGGTTTGCTTCAGTACCTGTACGCTGCTTCCCAGTGGTGTTGTCTAGTTTATTCTAGTGGGTATACTTTGATTTTTTTTCCCCCTCAACACATTGGTACACCCTGTCCTGTTTCAACCCCGGTCTTGGTGCAACATCTGCCCTGCAGCACCCTTTGCAGGGCTCTACACAACAACCACAACAACCACCACACTCATTAATACATAGAGTTTGCACCACACCTAATTGAGACAATAAAAGACTGGTTATGTATGATCTAAATGTAATGTATTCAGTGGCTTTGCTTGTAGTTGGTTCTTCATACACATATCTGAGTACAAATGTTATATATTTTAATTAAGCTTTTTAAAATATATATTCTCATTAATAACCAAATCACTGAAATAAAAACCAAATTAATTGTTAAGTAGCTAAGTATTAAAATTACGAGTTGCAGTTCTTATATGCAATTTTGTGCACTACATCACTTTGCATGCTTTCAAAACATGTTTTGATTTGTGTGACTGCTTTGCTTTCCTTGCAGATCTGTATATGAGAATCTGCATGTCACTTTGAATTTACGCCAGCTGGTGAAACACATCACAGCATACAAAACCCAGCTTGAAAGTCTTTGCACACCCTGGCTTTTATTTACTTCCCCATCCAGAGAATAATATCCCATTATACACAACAGATCCACTACAGATTTGTGTGATAATGAGTTTAATTGATAAATAATCCTCATCATAATAGAGATAATGATAGAACAGGGGTTTTGAATTCTAATCATCATATTCATCTGCACACCCAAACATCTTTTCTCTGTTTTGAATGAAGCTGGATTATGATCAAAATGAGAAGTGAACAACACATGTAGCAGTATGACTGAGAAAGTCCTAAACAAGCAAAATAGTCTATGGTAGCGTTTAGGAATGAAATACCTAATGTATATATACTGTATTCTCAATTTGTCACAAACATGGTGGAGGTGAGGACCCAAATGTAAAGTAAATGTAGACAAAGAGCCAGGCAGGATGCAGGAAAAAGATGTTTAGTAAAAACTTAAATTGATTTTAAAAAAAGAATACATAGGATAGAAATGAGAATCAGCACCTCCAAATCTGAGACCATGTTTCTTAACCGGAAAAGGGTGGAGTGCCCTTTAAAAATGGGGGACATGATCCTGCCCCAAGTGGAGGAGTTTAAGTATCTCGGGGTCTTGTTGACAAGTGGGAGGGGGGTAATAGCGGGAGACTGACAGGCGGATCAGTGCTGCATCTGCTGTAATGTGAACGCTGCACTGGTTTTGTTGTGGTGAAGAGGGAGTTGAGCCTGAAGGCAAAGCTCTCAATTTATCGGTCGCTCTATGTTCCCACCCTCACCTATGGTCACGAGATCCCGGGTACAGGCGGCCGAAATGAGCTTCCTCTGCAGGGTGGCCGGGGTCTCCCTTAGAGATAGGGTGAGAAGCTCGGCCATCCGGGAGGGACTCAGAGTAGAACCGTTGCTCCTCCACATCGAGAGGAGCCAGATGAGGTGGCTCGGGCTACTGGTTAGGATGCCTCCTGGACACCTCCCTGGT
>JBAMHV010000006.1:17336106-17347410 GCA_037177535.1 Pseudomugil gertrudae | reverse complement strand
TATATATATATATATATATATATATATATATATGAATACACATTGGATTAAAGCCTTGGGAGTGGTGTAAATGCATGTGTGTGTGCCTTGAGGCCTTCAGCTAGACTTTTAAGGTGCTCTTGAATCCAGCAAAACTCCCCCATTCCTCTACAAAGCTTTTTGCTTGTAACAAAGTGCAGCTGCATCAAATCTATAATTATCCTTCAGATTGTGCTAGCTGTCATAAAGCAAATATTCATCCTTCTCAAACAGTCTAACTCTCAAACACACAATGCACATGTATGAATGTAAAAGTAAAAAAACATTCCAGTAACAATAGGGTTCTTCCATAATTTGTATGGCTCGAACCCTAAAAATAGAGTATTTTCTGTTCCTAAAATCACTACCGGTAAATCTCTCATTTTAGTTTTCATGAAGGCTGAGGTTACAAAGTGTCCATAATAAAGAATGGAAAACAAAGGGAAGGTTAGTACATGATGCATCACAACAAAACGTTTGGCATTGGGCAGTGATAAGGTGCTCTCAAACATTCTCACAGTCCTTTTAAAAAAGTTAAACACTTCAGAGAGTAACCTCTGTAAAAAAAAAACATCACGCAAACTAAATATATTCCAACAAGTGTTTTTGATTGGAATGATTCCTTTGTACATCACAGGAGAAAACAGTGTTAACGTATAGTTAAAGTGTATGTAAAGTGTTTAACTATAGTTACCAATCTAGAAGTTAAAAGAATTGCATTCACTCCATTATTTTGATATTTTGTTTGCATTTATACTCACTATGACATGGAAAAGAGTGTGTATCTGGGAGCCATGTTTCCAACAAAGCCAGAGCTGAAGCAAATAAATAACAATGATCACAAATAAGGTATTTGTCAAATATTAATGGGATTTTAGTCCAGGAATCATCAGATTGGCTCTGATAACCTGCTGACCTCTTTTTATTTTATGAACTTGTTTTACACTCTAAACACCAAGCAAACAAAAACTGATGATTGTTGGAAGCCCTTACCGTATGTTTTCCAAGTTAGAAGATACATTTGTTTCACTCAGATGGCGGTTGTAAGAAGATAAAACACTTACTGTTAAGTCTAGACAGTGAAAGCAGAGTTTGTGTATGATAATATGAGTGTGCACGTGTGATAAAAGAGTAGAAGTGATAACATATCTGAATGTACCATAATAAAGTTTTAACACAAAAGTGCATGCTGATGCTATTATTATTTAATCTTATATGATCTTCACATGTGGTACATGGTTTGTACCACAGGTAGGGTACAATGTAAGCTGGCAACACTTGATGGCAGGGACCCAGGCAGTCTAATTCTTGGGTCCAGATATTAGCTTGAAGCCGTGTGGAAAATAACCTCTCGACCTGAACTGGTGTATAAGGTTGAGCTATTCTGGCTAGATACAGTTGCATGCAGCTTAATGCACGAGTTGTGCTCGATGCATGTCAGGCAGGTTTGAAATGGTTACATGATGTGTTCAATTCAGAATTAAGTAATTCCAAATTAAAGAATAATTCTTTGAGTTTTCATGAAAATATTCATTACAAATTAAGGTTCACACAGAGGCATGTTTATGCACTTTCTCTTTATACAACTACCGAGCATATTAATTTTTTCAGCAGCTCAGGAGGACTAGAAAAAACGAATATCAAAGACGGGAGGCAGAAAACTGCGCATGTGCGTCATCACAGAGGAAAAAAGTAACGATCAAGCGCACACTATTGTGTGAATCAAACCATTGACGGTTGTGGTAAGGTCTGAAGGTCAAGGTGCTGCAGTAACACCGCACTTATGCACCCAGTCAAAATGGGCTTTTAGAGATGGGATAAGAAGCGAAGTCAAAAAAGTCCAAAAGGGGTTCAAAGCAAAGTTACTGTTCCTTCACATAGAGAGGAGCTAGATGAGTAGAAAGCCTCTGTACATCTCCCCGCTGAGATATTTAAAGCACATCACACCAGGAAGAGTTAGCTCACCAACATTATGATGCACATTCCTGGAGCCTCCATTGTTATGTCGTGTCTAAAAACTGAGACGAGAGCATCACATAAAAGCAGCATTTTGCACTATGGCACCTTGTCACACATCAGTAAAATGGATATCAAGACACTGACTGTTTTTGTCATATCATGGCTGACTCAGAAAAGATAATCAAGGAAGCAAAAAACAAAGAGCAAAAGAAGAGACAATACTCATCTTCAGAAAGGATGGCTGGAGAGAGTTCAGAGAACTGACAGGATGCAAGACAAATGGTGAATTAGCCTTAGTTAGAGGAAAATAAAAAATGTTAAATCATGCAACTTTGAACTCGTTTAAATGAGCAAAAAAAAAAAAACAGACCACCACAAAAACATTCATTTTTGACACAATGAGCCTGACTGCAATTTTAAAGCCAGCAGAAGTATAATATTGTTTAAACAGTATAATTCATAAAAGATTAAGGTTTTTATGTCACTAAAATAAAATTTCAACCAGAAAATTGCCAAAAAACAAATTTAAGAAGGCTTTGGGGAGGGATGCTGATTTTACCGAAGTGTGCTTTATTCTTCTCCATTAAAAAAAAAGGAGTTTGGTGGATAAAACAATCACAGTGCTCATTCTTTGCACTAGAATTCACACACACAAAACAACACATAAAAACCAACAATTGCCTTGTCAATTTTTGCCATCTTAACAGAAAAGACAGTCAAGTCTGCCACCAATGTGACAGATTTAGTTTGTCAGACAGGGGACAGATAGATGTCTCTCTCACACAAACATGCACACGGGCCATTGACAGTAGCCTGTGGGCTGTTTAGTGTCCGAGATGCTGGTCTGAATCACATCACAACAGGGACGTGGCAGAAAACACAGAATGAAAGGCTCAGAAACATTACTAACTATGCCAGAAACAAACAAAACACATACATGTAGTTCTAAAAACAATGTAGGCCCTCAAGCAAAGATAAAATAGTATCGACAGAAAAAATGCATACAATTCCCATAGAATATACTGATTTTGACTAAGTGGTTATCTTGGTGGTTTACTGGTAAATTTGATGCATTTTGATATTAACATTTGTTTTTCAGTAATGTGGGCTAATTATTACTCTTTTAATTAAAGCAATAAATCCCATACAATATCACCTTGTAGTCATTATGAATGCCAAATATAAAAAAAATTATTTAATGTATGTCAGAAGTCAATAAAGATGGTTTTCAGTGAAAAACTCCTGACAGAATCGGTAACATTTGAGTTCTCCAACAATCAATGAGTGCATCTTTATTACGCTATAAAAAGAGTGGTCTCACACAGCTACAATGATTATAAACACTTAAAACTCTTATTTATTCATCCACTGTTGGGCTTCTTAAACAGAGCAAACGTGCAATGTTTTGTGCAGGCATCTGTGTCTGCGTAGTCTGTGGGAGGACAAAGCCTTTGGCATTACAGCATATATGTGTCTGAAATTATGTGAGTATCCAAATGCAACATGAATCAGAGCTCAGCTGTGATTGTCAGGCTGATTGTCCATTATATCCCTTTTGGCCTGAAGGCCTTGTTGTGTGTAATTTATGTGTGTATGTGTGCAAGTAACACAGGAAGACAGCAGAAAAGAGAGAAGGCAGAGTGCATGTGAGGCAGACATCTATCCATGCACATTAATCTATGATTGCAGCTGATACTAATGCATTGGCAGAAGCAGTGGGATTATGATTATCACTGGAGGGCACACCTGAAGACACAACAAATCATACATGCATAGAAAGGTCTATGTAGCAAACTTGTCTGATTGCTATTCAAGGCTACCCCCCGTCATCAAATTAGAACGAGAGAAAGTATGTAGTATGATAAGAAAGACAAAAAGAAGCATGAGATACAAGGTCATCTTGGTGCTCTGTGGGATAAAGCGGGGATACTCCTGTCTGTTTGGGTTAAAACCTGGATTGTGACCTTTGATGCATGTTTCAACTCTGCACCTTTCCCCCACATATGTTTAGCAATTGTGCAAATCAAAATAAAAACATAATAACTCAATTATTGTGGGTTTCATAAAAGACAAGCAGTTATCACCTTTTCATCAGGAGTAACAGTGGAGGAAATTTCACTTTGAAAAAAAAGGTTTCTAGTTATTATATTTATTTATTTGGGAATAAATTACAAAGATCTCCAGGTGATGAGAATCGACCATTTTCATCATAAACCTCCATAACGACTTAGCTGCCAATCAGTTGTCGAGGTCTGTAGTGGTCAGATTTACTCGTATGATCTGCATGATGGTGACAATGTCTGTCATTTCAATGTCACATACATGTGGTGATGAAATGTTTCCCAGTGTGTTAAGAGGGATAAAGGCTCACGATATTTGTTGGCATTTGGTTAATCTTACAATAACAAAGAATCAATCAACAAGTCAGATCACATTTACTGTTCATTGTATGGTATGCACCTGCTTCAGTATATTAAAAAAAAAACTTTCAAGGTCAGAAGCTCAAAACTGAATAACTGTACAAGTAAAACAAAAAGGATGATCTCATAACATCTATTTCATGTTAGACCAAACCAAAATGTAGAGAAGAATGAAAAAAATGTTCAAAACAACAAACTCAATCACACATTTAAGATAGCATATCCCCACTGAACAAGCACATTTTGAAGTACATAGAACAACAAAGAGAAAAGCTACAAGAAGGGACATAAGCCGCATTTGCACAGTGACGTTCTATTAATGCAGTTCTAAGAACTGTTAACCACAAATTTCATTCTAAGAACTGCTCTTCCCTAAGGAGAACTGTTTCACGTTGCATTCAGTCTGAGTCGGGATATTGATAGGGACCAATGTGAAGCAACCATCTGCAAAGTGTACTCTAGGGTCATTCAGTAGCAAAACAAAACCCATTAAAACGAAGGGCAGAAGAAAACTGTACTAAGGAGCTAACTAGCTAAAATAGTTATATGTATATATATATGTGTGTGTGTGTGTGTGTGTTTGTGTGTGTGTGTATAAAATCTTCTAATTATTTATCATAACATAAACTATTTTATAAACATATTACATGCATGCAAAAACATGGGCATGTGTGTTGGTTTACAAATTGTCAGTGGACATCAGATAAGCAGAATATTGAAGCTTGCTTCTTTACTGGCTATGGGGTCAAACCAGCTGACAAATAAGTCCTGGTGTGCACCTGACAGGTGTTGTTAGGACAATGTAAAAAGTAAGGCATGATGTAAATGGTATTGTATGAATCTTTTTGTGTCAGAAAGATAAATAAATTAAAGAAAACATTATTTGCCTGCCACTTAATTATTGGTTTGGACATAGTAAGTTTGTGGTAAATTATGAGAAATAGTTTAGGAACATTCCTTACCCACAAATCTGCCAGTGGAGCCATTAATGAGCCATCATCTAAAAGCACACAGCATCCTATCACATCAGAAATCAACAAAACCCTGGTGAAGGTTGGCTACCTACAAGCACATTCCTTTCAAACTGCTCCTCAGTTCAAACCCCCGCCCCGCAATAGGTTGACAGTGATGTTTGCCAGAACAGCCCTTAGAACAGCTTTCTTTTACCCTCTTACAAAAACTGTTGCCTTCAACTACAATTTCATGTGTGCTTTAAAACATGGAAAATGTGTTTTCAACTGTTTCTAACTTTGTGAATTAAGGTCTAGGATTAAAAAAATGAGATTAGAAAATGAGATGATTCTTCTCTAAATTTTCATTACAGTCTACTGACTAGAAAAGGGAAACAGACACATTACTTTGCTATAAATCCACTTTTATGTTACTATGTTTGCTCTTTATATCAAATAATGTCCAACCAATGTCATTTTCTAATAGCTATATATATATGCAAGAAGAATGGACAGCTCAAATCATCAAGATTTTTAAAAATGCTTAATCAAATAATTTAATATGTTTATTTAAGGCACTCTTTTTTTAAAGCATCCTATAGCTTTGCTTTATAAATTTGCATTGGTCATTGTGTTTACATGTGTATCCATGTTCATGGTTTCAACAACCTATAGTTTACAGTTGTGTTCACAAATGTCTAAATCTGATATGCCAACACATGGCATGAAAAAACAAACATTTGCAACATTATGGCAGTGATATGCAAATTGACATCAGAGTTGTGTCTGAGCTTCTGCTGAGGCAGCAAGCCTGTCTGCTTGCATTGCTTAAAGACAGTACACCACACCTCCCTCCAGGACCTGTCCCTTGAGTTCAAACACAGAAAACAGAGAGAACAAACTGATGCGACAGCAGAGTGAAAATGACAGAAAGAAGAGGAGAAATGGATAGAAGGAAAGATGCTATACTTTACATGTTGTGTCCTTTTCTTTTATGCTCACTGCATATTCGTTACGTTTTACATTCAAGTTTAGTGTTGGTTGTTTATGTTTTTAGATTTTGTAACTATTTCAGTATCGCCTGTGCTCCACATCATTGAAACCTACAGTAACAGCACAAGTTTAACAATGGTCAACAACTATTTTGTTTTATTTTTCTCACATGAGAGCTTTTCCATTTACTAGGCTCTTACAGCTAAAGCCAATTTTTAAAATATCTTTTGTGGATTTTTGCTAGTGATTTTCTCACTATCCAACATCTGGTGACATCAGCGCTCAAGCTGATGGCCTGGATATAAGACATCAGACAGCATCATGGGAACCCTTCCACCTGAACTTGGCTTTCTTTGGATACAGGAGAAGTTTAACAGAACCAGGTACAAGTGTCACCGCCGTCAAAATGAATCGCTGGATGAGGACAAATCCTCTCATAAGTTTGCTATGGACATACCTGTTAACAGACAAGTAGTGATAGAGAATTTATCTTCCCAGTTTAGTCAAAATCAAGGCTTACATCTTCATAAAACAAAGTTGGATTCAGAAGTTCTTTCTTCATTATCTTTATCATAAAATAATCAACACTACATTTAAATTAATTTATGCTTCATTTTCTCACATTTTTATGTTTCTTCACAAAATAAACTTTGGTTGAAGAAATTTACATCTTTTCTGTTGAATTAAAACTAGAATGCCACTAGTAATGTGTGAGTGTGATTTAACCAATTTATTCAATAATATATTTTTCACGATAATTAGAAGGTGGCGTCCAGAGGAATTCTGTTTAATGTGTAAACAATACAGCTATATATTTGATGCCCCTTGTGAAGTGACAACATATTTACTACACAAGGAATTGTACTGACCTACTACTCGCTACAAAAAATGCTTGAACACTGAATATAAATCCTTAGTGAGCAGTCTTTCCTGCATATTCCAACAAGCATTGACCTGCCCTAAGTGATAAAAATTGCCTGAAGATTTAAAGAAACTTGGTCTACCGCAGACTCTCTCCATTAATCTACTGGCTTAGATAACAGCCTGTTGACACTCCACAGTGGAGACTGGTAGGAGGTTCCCAGGCCCTGCAGTGGATTCCAGGAGTTTGATGTTTGATCATCAGACCATCTTCAAGATTTGAAGAACTTTTATGGAGTGTTTCCTACTCCAAAACTCAGAACTTGATTAATGTATTACTTAAACATTAAATTGTTTTTGGAAACAAATTTTGACCACCCCAACACAACCCATACTCTGCAAATCCCCTAAGATTTATCTCAGTGGGCAAGTCATTTTTCTCTGGCCATATGAAGCAAGAATCGTGGTTAATCTTGAAAAAGCTACAGGCAGAAATTAAGAAACTATAGAAGGAAAACTAAAACTAGATCAAATGTCTTGTACCAGACACTGTTAAAACACAATCTATATAACTTTACAAAAAATGTTTGGACAGAAAAAAACCCTGCTTAGAAGTACACAAAATTGGTTAAGATGCTACTAGCACAGCAAAAAAAAAAAAAAAAAAATCAATCTACGATTAACAGAAAACAGACTTCCCTCCTACGTATAATCTACGAGACAATAATGAGTGCTTTCCAACATTCTACATTAGGCTGTATTCATC
Organism: Pseudomugil gertrudae; assembly: GCA_037177535.1. Classification (NCBI taxonomy): domain Eukaryota; kingdom Metazoa; phylum Chordata; class Actinopteri; order Atheriniformes; family Pseudomugilidae; genus Pseudomugil; species Pseudomugil gertrudae. The sequence goes on along the minus strand of JBAMHV010000006.1, from coordinate 17,339,443 downwards.
TAAATGTGATAACATCACAGGTTATCCTCAGTTATAAAAGTAATTCAAAATACATAAGACATTATTATAACATCTATTAATAAAGAGCAAAATTATAAAAATGGGTATGTCACTACAATCTAGGAAAGTACCTTAAAGGTCGTATATTATGCTAAATATGCTATTTCACAGTGTATCCTATGCACATTTAGAATAATATTATGCATTTTACAACATGTACCATACTATAGTTTTGCCATACCACTCATTTCTTACTGCGAGGTCTCTTACCAGGAACCAGAAATGGCTTAGGATATGTACTCTTCCCATGTTTGTTTTATTCATACTGTTAAAAATGTTTTTTTTAAAAATAAAAATTATAAAAAAAAAGAAATGGCTTAGTATGGCTTACTCCCAGCTCCTCTCGCCCACTCACCCCGCCTGCACTCAGCAGCCAGAGAGCCCCTCCCATTTCCCCATCCAACCCGTGACGTCGCCTCAGACCGAGCGCGTCTTTCCCGTCTACCTCATGACATGGGAAAGATGAAGTGCTAAAATTTTCAGGTGGGGCGGGGGAGCCTCCACCGCGCTGTGTTGGTGCGGTGGAGTCAGGGTTTGCTATGCCAAAGCCAAACCCTTCTTTTTAAAGGAATAAAGCTACAAAATGCATGGATGAAAAATAAAATTATTCTAGGGATTGTTAATTAACACTAATAGAAGGCTAAACGCTCATAAAAGTCAATTTTGCATAACATAGGCCATTTAACCAATGGTTAAGGTAATTATAATAAAACACAAAATGGCAAGGTAAGTTAATTTGTACAGCACCTTTAATTTACAGGGCAATTCAAAGTGCTTTACATAGAAACAGCAAAAGCATTACAGATGTAAAGAATAAAAATAGCAAAAATCACAATAAAATCACAAATTAAATAAAAGTTATGAATATGCAGGGCTTCTGGGTAGCATAGGAGTAATTTCATGGTATAAATTAACATTCTTCTACATTTATGACTAATAGACAGAAATAATGTGAATAAAGCAGTAATGAATGAATTTCCTGTATAAACCCATTACATATTCTGGCTGTTGACAGATCTTTGTGACTCTAAAACTTTTCAAATATTGCCCCAGTGTTTTGTGACAGTTGTAAATATGACTCTACTTTAGATAATGGTGCCTAACTTTGTATAACTTTCTTCAGAGGCTTGTTTTGAACAGGGTGAGGCCAGATCAGGTGTTTAAACAGTTGCCAATATGTCATGTTCATACATGTGCTGCTCTAAATTTGCAGTTTAAATAGAGCGTGAATTGTTCAAATGGCAGGTAAAGAAAACCTGCTTCAAAAAGTGTTTTCAGTGTGTGGGAGTGTGTGGATGCATATGGAAATGTATTTACGTGCAAGATATAAAAAGTCTCTATTGTTACTGTGTGTTTGTTTTCCAGCAGATGCAGGGCTTCTGGGTAGCATATGGCTGAGTGGCAGGGCTATCAAACAGCCAGTGTTGTCTCACTGCATGTCCGTATGTGATAAACGACACTGAGAATAGGGCTGAGTAAGGGCTTGAATATTCCTAAAAATTTGGTCTTCATTAATCACCATTTGAGCAAAAAGAAAAGCAATTCAAGTAGATGTGCATACACAAGCACCTGTATGTCTGACATAAAAGGCTTCTCTGAATTTTGTCACAGAGCTACTTCTCATTAACAAATGGAAAAAAAAAGAATTAATTGACACATGAGCAAAAATATTTTATCCAAGCCTCTCACCTGCTGCTTGCTGGCACAGGCTCCAGTTTCCCTGTGACCCTGAAATGGACTAAACAGTATAGAAAATTGATAGATGGATACGTTACATAAGCAGTTATCCATATTTTATAAGTAGCAAATTTAAAGTCATGATTTCTTTAAATACACATTTAATGTAACCACCTTGTAGCATTTGAATAGGTTATGCATCCTTAATCTAAGTGCGAGCAACTTTAACTGTTTACACATAGAAACTGTTTAAGTAACTTTTTAAAACGTTTTCAGTCACTAGTGAGTGAATTAAAGAAGAGTTCTCTCTAAATATAAAGTTACTACATCTGAAAAACACTGAAAGCAGACAGAAACAACAAAATGGTAAGGCCATAATTTAGTATGAGCATAAAATATTGTCTTGATCAAAGAGGTACACATGGGCAAAAGTTGTATATTGTAAAATATTGTATCATAATATCTTGTATTGTAGCATGCATGCCAGGAAAGCTGCCTTCAATTTGATTTCTCCACTTTTATCCTAAATATACATATGATTCTTTGTACATGGCTTACTTTGACTGCATCCGGTGTCTTATAAAATAACACAATACATTTTAATCAGCCTCATATGCCAGAAGAGGCTTTGGTGACCTTGTTTGTCTGAACAAATTCATTTTTGTTTTTATTATGCGTTTTAAAAAGCAGTTTACATCCCAGGAAGCACACCGCCCTGTAGTTTACTAAATACACAAAAAGCTTGTGATTAGAATAAGACCCTATGGTTGTTATTTCTCCAAATACTATCCTACTAATAGGCATGCTTCATGACACACTAATGTCAAATACAATTCCTCATGGACAGGTCAGAGCAGGAAATGCACTTTATTATTCTTCTTCTTTGGTAAGGAAAGTCATGACTCCACACTACATGGGCTTCATAAACTATCATGTGTACTACATAAGCCCTCAGCTCATGTTTTTTATTCAATCCATACTCGCCAGTAAAGGTTATCTGCTCATATATGGTACATTAGATACATAAACAACTTGTGCCCCCAGTAAAGGCCCAAGGCATTGAATGAACCACCCTGCAAAGTGTTATTCACTCATGAAATAAGCTATCGTATCACATAGTTTTCAAACTATTAAATGCAATCTGTGAATGACTTTTGACCTGTTGTAAGGTTTGAAAATATATTACAACAAACATATGAGTAAACACACAAAGAGCTAAGTGCTCTGTTAGAGCCTAAAGTATAGCAGGCCTTTCAGATAGAGCTGTTATACAGAGCTAAACCTAAAAAGCTTTACAGAAAAATTACAAGTTACTTGCAGACTCAGGACATTTTCTACTGCATAATGGTGTTTAAAAAATCTTTGGACATACCTAATTTGACATTCAAAGCAACACATTCATCTTTTATATCATAATATTAAAGTATATAATGAAATACAATGAGCATATCTGATAATTACACTGGCACTTCTAGGCTGTTTTTCAACCAGGCTGGTTCCCATGCTGGTTCAGAGCCAGAGCCAGTGTTGCATCCGCACCAGGTCCCATCATGGACACACCCACTACAATCAGGATTCAACGCAGCCAGTCTCCAGCATA
>JBAMHV010000006.1:17293562-17308107 GCA_037177535.1 Pseudomugil gertrudae | reverse complement strand
GTTAATATCTAACTGCCTCATGGATCAACTGCAAGGAAAAATAAGCTTTTGCTTACAAAATAAAGATGAAAAATACAGTAGGTGCATGGTGTCTCTGAGCAAGTGAATTAACTGCGTTCTCTTATTTGTGCTGTACATAAATAAGCTCCTATGTATTGTATATAAGAAGTGGATGTTGCTTCATTTGCATTAGGAAGTTGTTCTGCCCCTCTAAGATCTGATGTTTATTATTGAGTTACTTGTTGTTACAAATGTTTTTGTTTGTCTAACAGGCCAAAGGTAGTAAAAGCATCTTGTAACAGTCAAGACAACAGTTTGACAAAAAGTATTAAAAAAAAATACACTAATGAATAAAAGACTTTAGTGGCTGTATCATGAATGTTTATAAAACTATGTCAGCCTGGGGAAAACAAAGTTTCCAGTCAAAAGGTCAAAAAATGTTGATTTCTCTAAAAAGTAGAGATGTTCGATATTATTGGCATACTGATCTCATCAGCATTAAAATGCAATGTTAATAATGATCTATATCAGTTTTTACTTTGGGAGTTCGGTGCTAAATCCATGTGTTAATATTATTATTGGAGATTAAGAATTTGACAAAATAATAATAAAAATGAAAGGAAATAAAATGAAAGGAAAATACATTTTAAAATTACTCAACATAAGCTCTCTCCAAAAAGAATATAATTTTCTTTGCTAAAAATGCAGCAGTTATGTAAAAAGCCATCACAAAGAGTGGGTTGCATTGTGAGTCAGTCAGTTAAAGAAGTTAATGTTGCATGATGTCTAGTGGCAAAAACTACTGTATGCGAATGTCTGTGGACCTGTCACTGTAGTGATGATGAACAATAGCCGTTATCACAACGTCCAGCTGTTGTTGTTGCCAGAGACAGATGCTGTATCTAATGGGAATTGACATGACATGGATGTAGATGCTTGTATTTATACAGATACAGATTCCAACATGGGTTGCACCTTAAACAGAACACATGAAGCTTAAAAGGGAATTATTCTGAAACAACTGAGCAAAGAAAAACAAACAAACACAACTGAATAGAAATCTGGAGTTCATTAATAAACCCTATAGAAATCAAGCTTTATTTGTAATAATTTATATATTTGTCTAAATATTCACTTAGTAAATCATTCATTAATTCATCAGTTTTTTGAAGATATCATGACAGACTGAGGTAAAACAGACCATAAGAATTTCAATAACTTTATGTTTTATTACTTTTATTACCTCTACAGCAGCGTAACCTTAGTCATTATCTGAGTGGCTCACCCCAGGCATCAGAAGTATAGCAACATTTCTATTACACCCATATCTCTTTAATAACTATTTCATCATAACACAAGAGCTTCAAGATCGCTTTTGTGGTACACTTTCACTTGTATAAGGATGAATAGTGTCTGTTTTGTTCCCTGGATGTATCACAAAGAGCTGTTCTACAGAGCTCAGAGAGTACAATGTCCCCCAAGAAGTTAGCAACATTTAAAGGTGGAACCTGCATGAGTTTTTAATCGAGCATTGAGAAAAAAAAAGAGTTAGCATTCACAGTAAAGAAATGGCCTCAATAGTGTTTCATGCCGATAACACATAAAATGTTGAATAGGATTGTCAGGATACACATTATGGTAGATGGAGAAAATAACAAGAAAAGTGAAAATAATTCTGACTTGCTGGAGATTAACACAGCACAGATGCAAGTACATAATACTGTGCCTAGCAAAAAATTTATCAGTTTTGTGCTGTACCATAACCTAGATTTAAATGGATTGTTTGAGGGTTTGCAGAATTTTACAGAACATCCCTACAATTCTGTAAAAATGTATCTTATTAAGCAAACAAGTAGGTCTAAATAACAGTCAAAATGCAACTGTGCTTGTCATTTTTTAGTTTTTTTTTATTGTTATTTTTTATGTTTATTTCACTCCATGACAAACCATTTTAAGCAGTTCTATTGAATTTATTCAGTTACTGTGTAAGTCTCGACCTAAACATAAGCCTAATGCAATTAATAATTACTGATTTCAGGGGTCAGTATACAGTGCTTGATGCGTGTTGGTGTTCCGAGGGGGCTGCCCTCTTCAGACATTGTACTTTTGCAGGAGCAGTCCACCTCTGATGAGATCATGTGACAAAAGGCTCTGCCTTGAGCGACTTTGTCCCCCCCTTCAAACAAATTTTTGTTATAGCTGAACAAATTAAGAAGGGTGGAAGGGTGTTTGAAGAGGGAAAAAAAAAAAAAAAAAAAAAGCGGAAAAGGGATCACTGCAGAGGAAAAACAAAAGTCAACCTTGGCAAAGAATTTGTTCATTGGAGTCTGATAAAGTGTGGGTCATTAAAATTGAATTGTCCTCTGTCCTTTAATGTCCTCTGTCCAGCATGGACTAACACAACACAGAGTTCAGAAACTATTCAGAATGAGTTAAAAATACATTTTTTAATAATTTAGTTTTCAAGACAACATATTGCTGGCAGATTTATTTTTGGATCAGAGCACGGCTCTAAAATCCTCCTGGTACTGCGTACTGCTCAGAACATTTTAGTGGTACCCCATATCGGACCGTGCCGGCTTACTTTCACCCATAATTTATTAAATAGTAGTAACAAAATAATTAACATCTGGTCTGATTAAGTTTTAAGGTTTTAATATGCTGCTCAATAGGAAACAGTACTACTGTACATTGATAAAGACTGTTTAAGTTTGTGACAGATAAAGGCAAAAAGGTTAATTATTTTGCAAGGCATTGTACACATACACATGTATAGTATGTGTGTTTATTTTCAGATAAGTATTTAAAAATGATAATATAGTAGTATGCTTTGTTCACTACTGTCACCATTTTTAAGCATAAATTATTATTCTCCTCAGGGATCAGTAAATACCTACTACAGATCTTTAGTTTTCACACCCAGTTCCTGTCAGTGCCCCCAGCTATTTAAAACTCTTTAATGAACAGCACACTGATGTAATGCAAGGATGAAAAAAAAATATTTCAATGCGGCAAGCAACACTTGTGATCATTAAGATGCAATGCTTTATCTTTTCCATTATTAGTAGACTGGGTGCTCATTAATCAACTGCAGGCCTGAAGAGGTCCCAGAAAGCAACTTAACCATTAACTCAACCTTAATACCTGTTAGACTACCTCTAACCAAGTGTTATTATCTCCCCTGATATGTGTGAAAGAGTTTCGTCCCAGATGCAGACAGAGGAAGGGAACAGTAGTCTGTGTGTGTCTGTGCACGTGTTTGTGTGTTCAGGCGTAGATAAATGATAGTGAAGGTAGAAGATGGAGCTACTAGTGGCTGGCCAGCTGTTTAACTTTGACAGCTGCTGCACTCATGCCTCATGGGCAATGGAGTTCTGAACCAATTACAACCTGGGGAAATTAAAAACGCTGTCCCTCTAGAGCAGCTAATCTCCTACTCTATCACTTTTTTTTTTGCTTGTACCCCCCTCTCCCCCTTCAATGCATCCTTACAAAAAAGACATCCAGACACACACACATGCACACACATAAACAACCATTCAGCAAGTCCATTTATCAAGGCTAAGTTCTAATCACTTGGGGATGATTATGAAGATCTGAGCTAATAACACACTCATTTTTTTTTATTCCCAACATGTTCCCTTTTCTCCCTCCATCCCTGTGGTCTCCTTTTCTTTCCATCTGTACCTACTCCCCCATACATCCAGCATTTTTTCATGTCATTTATTATAGTAGGTAATAGGCTAGACCCACAAACACTGCAGAACACCTGGACCTCATAGCAGGTGCTTTTGTTCATTCAATGGCTAAATGGCGCTTTTCTTCATCTAATGTCTTGTGATGGCTATGATAACCTTACTGAAGGTGAAAGAATGTCTAAACTAACAAAAAATAAAAATATGAGACTAAACAATTACATTAAAACAATTCATTAGTAAATTAAATTGATCAAGAAAGATGTTTAAGAATAAATTATTGATATGGTCAAATTCATGAGACCTTTTGTACTTTAGGATTTACTGGCATTCTTTATCAAATTTAAAGAATTTGATTGTCTCTTATCACTGGATTTTGGTTGGCCAGGACCCTCTTGATATTTAAGTCTGTGATCTCAATTAGACTATTCTGGTTAAATATATAAATAAATGACTAAACAATATATTTCACAAATGAACTTCCAGGTCTTTTTCAGGTCATTTATATATTTTTTTTAAAAAGAAAATAAATATGTAAATTGTAGTTATTACAAACTTTTTGTTTTTATTTTCTTGCATCTTCACTGATTCTCCAACTACTTACATACCAAATACTATAAAGTTTAATACTCACTGGTTCATGAGGATGTTTATCCAGATTTGCTTTGGTTGTTTTTAACACTGGTGCTGAATAAATATCTTACTTATTCTATTGTAGTCCCACAGTGACAAACTGTACAACTTGACAACCTCATAACATTAGCTTTAGCGTGTGGGTAACCTCTAAATGTCCTAATACAAACATGTTCTTTATGTTTCTTTGCTTGTTTTCTTCATCCATGTCCCCTGAATCGTTTTATCTTTCACACCCAATTTCAGGTGTCTTTGCATATTCTATACAGTTTTCTATCCATACCTCCTGTGGCTCCACAACACAGTTGTGTTCCAGACAAACCATCTGGTGTACTTTATTAATGGCTGACCCTACATGGGCTAGATGTCACCTAGCTGCCACAGCTCTCTGTGTGTGTGCGCTCATGTATGTGTGGTTAAACAGGTGCATACTGACAAATGAAGTAAAGCTGGGTTCACTTTAACCACTGAGGAAGATGTACTGGTTACCGAAACCATAAAAGGTTTTTCTGACACTTTCACCTTTCCTTGTTCTGTCAGGCACACATATCCTCAATTCTTGATCAGAAGATTTTGTGAACTTTAATGTAATAAAAAAAATGCTGATTAGAAGTCTCTGTAAGAACAGGTAATATGTCAGTTTGACACTCAAAGAGTTGCTTGCAGGAATGCAGAAGTTTCAGACAGATTTGTGCTGACATGCAAACAGTAGCAATAAAAGTCAGATGAGACTGATGGAAGACAGTGTGAGAAGAGGGAGTAAAGAGAGGAAGCAGCAGTGTGGTTGTCTGGGGAATCATCCGTCTAAGACATACTCCACTTCTCTTCAGAGAATCAGGAGAGGGGAGAGAGAGGATGGAAAAAAGAGAATGACTTATGAAGACATTACTTGAAAGAGTGTGTCAACACTTTGATGGTAAAGAGTAAGAGAGCACATATGGAAGCAGATATACCACATCAGGGTGCAGCATATGTAGGAGGTTAAATGATAAATAAAAAGGTCACAGAGAAACCTTTTATATGTATGTACAAACACAAAGTCACACGTGTACCTCGGTTGTTCTTTAATAATGTTAGAACTGTTGCGATGTGTTGCATAATATTCTTGAACATCTTTGGGAGCAGAATTCAGATTTAGCTGAAATGGGAATAAGCGTGTAAATATAAGGAAAGGAATAGAAAAGATTAACTTTTTAATACCCAAAATATTTTTACATTCTATAATATATAAAACCTTTAAAAGTTGTTTTAGTAGCAATAAATGTCCAGAAAAGCATGACAAGTGAACGGTATCTGTCCAATATTTTATGTACCTGAAATGAAGCATAACACAGTTACAGGAGTTTTAGTAAAGAGGTGACATGTTCTTACATTTGACACAGTTTGGCACCATGTGTGAAAATTGAGATCTTTTTAGGTACTGAAAGACAAATGATCCATCTTCATTTGCAGGTCAGAAAAGGTTGGTTTTTGAATATTTGTTAAGAAATAACTCAATTATCTATCACCCATTTCAAATAAAACCATAGGAAACAATTGTTTTACTCAGATAAAAACATGTTTACTAGAAAACATTATTTCCAAAACAAAATAAACTAATAAAATAACATTTTGTGTCATGACAAACAGAATATATTCAGTCAGGACTGTTGTTTTGAAGACATTTCTCAGTTTTGACTTCTGTGGTTTTGTTCATGTGCCTCATCATCATCACTGCAGAGAAAGATTGATAAAAATAAAAAATATTACTTAGTTTGCCACAAAATTATTTGAAGAAGTCCATAATAAGAACTCTTCAACATAACAGAAATTACACACCTGTCAGACAGCTGACGGATACGGGGAAATGTAGCTCAATGAACAAGGGTGAGAGTTTGGAAACTCATAGTCATGCATCTTCATTCACTGCTTGCATTTACTAACCAATTACAGATAGCAGTGGCACTTTCACATATATAATATAGCATAAAATACTGCACATGCTTCACAATAGAAACTTCCACTTCACCCCACCACCAGGGAGATAGTTTACTTTAAAGAATGAAGTAAATTTCTAAAATTTTCATTTCTTTGTTTGTCTTATTGAAGGATTGTCTGCTTTCACAGTGCAAACCACACCACAGACCTGAAATCTGTTTACAAGAAGTGGAGCTAACTGTAGTTTACACAATAGCTTATCAGGCAAAAAGTTGTTGCAGCTACTCCAACTTAACACTACTATTTGTATAATTGGTACAGGTTTAAATAGTTTAGACTAGAGTGTATGCAAATGGAAAATAACCCTCCACTTTTCTGCAAAACATTCAGTAATAACACAGAAATGACATACTGTTCAGGATCCCAGTTTTCCCAGTCAGCTGGAAGAGATCTCATCATCAGATGGGATCCTTGCACACACAACTCATTCTCAATGTCTACTAAACTCATTTCCAGGACTTCTTCTGTAGCACAGCAACATCTGGAGTACCAATGTTGTACAGTTTCTTTTTGTTGTTGTTGTTTTTAAATATGTGTAAAAAGCAGCAACACTGACTACCACACTGTGTGTGCATGTGCATGTGTGTAGTGCGCGCTACAGGTGTGCGCGCAGGTTGTATAGCTCTGTATTACCTTTACACCAGGATATAACTTTGGTTTTCATTGGTTAATTGGTTTAGTGAATCTTGGACATAGTGAGATTAAACTGATATGTTTGGAATCTGTGAGATGGGTGCTATCAAGTAGAGGTGCTGTTTGTCCATTTGCTTGCTGCTAGGTGGACACAAGCATCCACTATTTTTATTTAACATATTTTTTGGGCCTTTGTTTACTTGGTCTTGAATTGTTTATATTCCTAACTGTGTTTTGTGATAATGGTAATGACGTTAATGAGTCTGGACTGTCTGTGGATACCACATGTTTTTTTTATATTACTGTTCATTTATAGAAGTATTGTTGCTCTAAGTCTCTTTGGTTTTGGAGCGCCTCAGTTTGAGTGACAGAAGTTTATGAGAGTTGGTTGCTTATTCCAATGTAGGCCTGTTGAGGAACTGTGCATCATAAACAAATAAGGCTTTCTATAGTGAATCGGGCAGCAACATGAATAATTTAACATGCATTAATGCATTAGGTATGAAGACAGAAGATGTCTGTCTTAAGGGGATATCCAAGTGCATACACATACTCCCACCAGACATCTACTCTCTGAATGGTTGTCCAGGTTAGCAACTAATGCAAAGGTCATGCATAGGAATTTCAGATGATTTTACAACTTGCTTTTTTTTAAACAGACACATATGTGTAAATATGTGTGTGCACTTAAAGTCTATTTACACATCCAGCATCAGATTCTTTCCATATTTCACACATGTGCTATCATGTATTGTCTTAACACAGATTTATATATTCATATTTAAGGAATATGTGGTTAATTTAAAACCACATTTTTCTAAATAAAATATGTGCCAAAAAAGTGCACCAAAATCAGGATGTTTTTTTAAGCTGTAGACAACACGGTGTATCCAACTATACAGTTTTAAAATGTGTAATTCTTTTACTTGTTTAACATTTTTGATTTTGTGTGTAGAAAAATGACTTGCCACTAAAGGGTAAAAGCAGGTTTTGTTTTGTGATGTAGATGCAAACTTAATGCTCTTCTACTTCACAAGATAATAAAAAAAAACTCACAGACAGACTTAACATCAGACTTCATTATTTTCCTAGTGATTTTCATCTGGAGACTGACAGCAGCTCAAAACCGTAGCAGCCAGTAGCAGCGCAACATAAAGCAACATTTACCTCCTACAACCAGAGTCTGCTGTAGCTCTTGCTGCAAAGCAACTTAAGAGTGCAAATGGCTCAGACTGATTCGGTTTTGTATCCCCTTGTTCTTCCACCATCCCACTGACCAGCTAAGGAGATTCCAGACAGGAACATCTTTCCGTCTGATCGCTCTGTCGCATAGAAGCTTTATTAATCTGCATCATTTTTAATCCTGTGGCTACAGTCTCACTGACCATTTCACACACACAGATCACACTTAGCATCAGTATCATTGTATACTATAGACAGGAAGTAACTGGCCAGATTAGCACAATTTTAGCAATGCAATGTAAATGAAAGGCATGACAAATGCAACAAAGCACGCATCATGGCAGCCTTAAAGAACCTATATTATGCTAAATCAACTTTTATGTTATGTTATAACTTAATCAACTTAATGTTATGTTAAAAAGAAATAGAAAGGGGAATTGCACCTCTTAGCGCTTGTGTGTGTCCAGAGGGTGATGCAAAAAAAGTCCACTGATAGTTTTATTAAATCGTTTATATGGCAAGAAATAAATTATCCAGAATTTGACTATTTAACTATTTAAAATAAAATGCAACATTGAAATTTGACAGAGATACTGGCATGCCCATCATATTGGCATTTGAAGAACGGAGATTTAACGTTTGTGGACCCTGACCACTGCTAGTTGGAACGTTGTGGGATGACAAAACGTTGCTCCATTCTTGTGTTTCCTGGAATGATGGAGCCCAACTAGCCTGTAGGCTGCTCTCACGTCAATGCCCCGTCACAGACACAATCTGAGGTGTTTCCAGGCCAGTGTCCGAGAGTCGATAGTAGTACCCTAACTCCTGAATTAGGTGCTCGAGTAAAAATGCCAATGGTGGTCATTTGTTCTGAGTTGGTACAGTTGGTAACTGTTGCACCGCCAGTGCAGTAATTTAGAACAATGAGGCTATTTGACCAAAACTTCTTTAGCAGCCAATCAGAATCAAGTATTCACTTGGACCATGCTATAAACACAAATATTCTAAGACATCTGTCAATGAGAATCTTAGATTATTGTTTCTTTTTTCCTAATTCTCACAATGTGTTTACCTGATAGTAAATACATATATTTTTATATAGAGAATTTTAGAAGCTATTTTGTTTAGTAAATTACACTCAGAACACTCTTTTGAGCACATTAAACAATGATTGGATTAATTAAAAGAAACAGAGCAAGCAGAAGAGAGTGTAGGGGGCAACAGTGATATTACCACACACACTGCCTCACAGTGCACTCTGATGTAGAATTAATTGATGTATTCATACACTGCTTCACTGTGCGATTTCGCAGTTACTACCAGGTAGTTGCCAGAATAAACTCCACAACAAGTCATGGCCAAAAGTTGCAGGAATGTGCACAGTCCTGCTCAAACCACCTGGAAAATGTCTAGAAAGTTTCAGCGCTGCTATGCAATCTTTTCACACCTCTTGGTGAACATATTTTGTAGGATTTAAAAACTCACTTGAAAGAGATGTGGCAACACATGGTGGAGAGAGGGAGTAGAGATGCAAGAAGAGGTAAGAAAATGATGAAATCTAAAAAACCAGCCACCTGAAACACCGTAGGCAGAGAAAACTGCCAACAATTTGAGCGACAATCCAAAATAAGATTTTACAACAGGAGGTTATTTGCAGTTCCCATGATAAAAATGGTATCTTTGGACTTAAGAGGGTTAATATCCATAACGATAAGTTTACCGATAAAATATCAGCTGCTACAAGATGCTGTCCAATGAAACTGATAATCAGCAGGTTTTGATAGAAATGATTTCTATGTTACATTAGACTCATGCCACAAATTTCCAATAATGCTTTTTTTCCAGTTTTTCTGAGTGCACTTCAACCTGATTTAACAACAGTTATATTTAGATTTAAAAAGGCAAACCTATTTGCCTTGTGATTACGATTAGTTAATGTCAGCTGACATGGTGTGTTCCTTTTTACTTGAAACACTAGTATAGAAAAGATAATAAGTAATTACTCGTTTAATGACTTAATTAGTTTTAGTAACTTTTTATTGACTGATTTGCCTAAATATTGTTGGCAAAGTGTGCATCCAATATAAATCATATCCCACAGAATATACATATATACTGCTTCTACAGCCTGTGGACACATTATAACCCCTAATACGTTCCCTTTCCCCACTCACCACATGTGCTGGTACTTGAGCCATCTTTGCAGCAGGTGTACCAGGTCTGGGATAAAACTGGTTGATGAATAGACTGGGAAATCGATAGTGTTTCACCAACTCTACCGTCTCCTGGAAGTCCTCCTCTGTCTCACCGGGAAAACCACAGATTATATCTGTAGCAATTGTTACACCAGGTACCCTGTAAGAGAAACAGGAAGAACTTCTTAATTTTGTAAGTTTGGATAATTTCCTGATTACAAAAAGGAGTGAAAGAGGAGTAGGACTAAATAAGATTTGTTTCTTCCTACTCCTTTTTTGAACATTTTATTGAATATTTCATTGTAATACTAAGAAAGAAATGAAAATTGTCTAATTGTACTTGTTATGTGTACATTTCATATTAACTTTTTTTTATGTTCAAAAAGAAACCAATAAACAAACAAACAAACAAATCTTTTATAAAAATAATGATCACCTTTGGTATTATGAGGAACTTTGCTTTTATACGAGTTTCATTTTTAACATCACTTGAAGATGAACAACATGGGAGCTTATCTACGCCAGCTGGTTTTACACTTGTTCAGCAAGTTAGAGACACTCAAGGTTGTACCTAGCTTATTCCTCCTTCAGATGAAAAGATCATGGAAGTTAACATGATGTTGTCCTTGTGAAAAGGAAAATTCTCAATTTAAATCAAGCAAAAGAACATTATAGTCCAACATTTACTCACCACCATTTGCTACCCAAACCATTTTCTGAAATCACTCTGAACTTTGTTGTTCACAGTCACAATGTTTATGTATACTTGTAAAAACATCTTTAGGGGTAACCATGTTAATTTTAATTGGACTCATTCAGCCAATCAAAACCTGATTACCAGCCTGTGCTGTAAATTAGCAACTACTGGGTATTAACTCGGTTAATCAATCATTGCCTGCAGGTATTGGAAAGAAAAGTTGATTCCTTCCATGTATGTTGTTTGCATTGGCAGCTGCTGGATGGATTGTTTTTTAAAAATAATTTTTAAAAAACTGTCAGAAAATGTACCTCTTGGGGACATACTTGGTCTTCTGAGGGAAAACGAACAGTTTTTTTGGATACCATGAGGTTTCAGTGATTAAGCTTAATGACGAGGAACATTTATAATCATCTCCAACAGCTCAAGTAACTGTCAATAACTATAAAGTGCTAAATTAGCAACAGGGGGATTCTGTCAGAAACAGCATTGTTATGAGAAGAGGGGCACAAATTCTTTTTGACAGGGTGGCTGTTTTTGAAGATGCAGTTATTTTCTTTCTCATTAAAGTCAGACTGGAAACGGTATGCAGTATGGAAATAATTGGAAATCATTTTCAATTCAAGAAAGCCAAGCTGTTGATCACAAGCTTTCTTTCAAAGCTCTTGATGCGGTGGAATAGGAGGGACACGGCAGCCTCTTAATGTAATGGCTTACATGGCAACCATTCTGCTACAAAAAACCAGGATGCTATTAGAAACTGAAAGCTCACCAGTAATTTGGCTTTCTGTTTATTCGCTCTTTCATTTTATCTCCATTGTCTCTTTTCTCTGAAATAAAAATGTCCCTTTAGAAGTGCAACAGAAAATAAATACTTTTGTAAACAAAACTACACTCAAAACACACACAAGAGATAGAAGCGCCAAATAATCTTTTATATTTGGATAAAAAGTAAAAACTATGACAGACAAACACAAACATCTGAGGACATGAGGACAGATAGAAAAGAAGATCCACAAAGACAAAAAAGATGGAAAAAGATGCTCTCTTTGAGATCCACAGCATGATGCATTTTTAATTACATTAACTTCCTGTATCTGCAGCCCAATGATAACCTCTGACCTATTGATGAGTGCCAATTGGCTCATGGTGATTAATATTAACCAATGGCTTGCAGGCCGAAGCATCCTTGACCTTTGAAATGTGTCTGACAACTACCTTGAGGAAAAGTAAAACTACATGAATCTTAGCAGCAAACTCCTAAATGGTTGAATAGATGAATAAATGAACAATTTTCCATGTTGCCTGTAAAGCTAAATTTGCAGAATTTCCTCAGTTAGTTGTTGCAACCCTTCAAAGGACGAGCAGTGCAGTTATTTTATTAGATTAACAAATGTTTATTGAAAACAGCCCATAGGGTCAAGTGTGCTGAGAGAAGATATACAGTTAAAATGTTGGGTGTTTTAAATCCCATACCAAAACTGCTCAACTGTGTCACTGAACAATATGGGTTAAGAACACACACACACACACACACACACACACAAATCAAACAGAACTTTTCCACTGTGAGGACGGTTCTGGTACAGACACCTCCACCATGGGACTGAAAGAAACACATACTTTTTATAATAATTTGCATAACAGAACTGAATAAAAAATCAAATGTAGGCCCTACTGACAAAATCTGTAACCAACAATTGGCCGTGTGTATCACGTTTTAAATAAGTTAAGCACATTGATTTAAACTTCTTTTTTTAATGAACCAACAAAACAGCATGGTGTGCAATAACCACTGTTTCACTGTCTGATCACGCTGTAACATTAAACATAGTTCAGTCCTTATAAAAACAGCATATACTTTTCTATTCATAAAACCCATTTGAATGTTTTTGCACAGTGTTCTGATTTTATTGTGGAAGATATTGATAACTGTTAGGTCGACTGTATGTGTAGATAAACAGTAAGACTTGTTATATTAGGGTTTTATTAGGGACAACACAACATGACCGTTTCCTTTTTCCCAATTCAATGTTACAGTTGTGTAGCTAGCATTGTCAAATAAAAGAAAAAAAGGGACTTGTCCTCTTATAACGTAATAGGTTTACTGTAAAAACGTGAAACATATTACATTATGACGTAACAAATTTAATGATCTTACAATAAACTAGCATGATTTAAAGTGATAAGTTCCCTTTTTGTCTTTTATTTAAGTGACAGCTCTTTGCTTCTGATCTTGTGATTTTTGTGGGTGGCAAACAGGTTCATCAGCTAAATCCCTCTGATGGGTGTGTGCGGGAAAGTTTGTTTCTTCTAGTCCCTTGGTGGAAGTAGCATGAGAGTGGAGCTTGCACCAGAACCATTCACTAAATTGAGGTCAGACCCTCTCAAACTTTTAGCTACTTCAGCTCGTCAATCTGAAGAGACAACAAAAACATTCTGTATCACATATTACATGTGAGAATAGCTAAAAAAAATATATATTGCCTTCTCTTACAAGTGTTCCTGAACAGCTTAAATATTAATTAAATATTAAAACTTACCTATACCATATCAAGTGGCTGTTGTTCCATTGTTTTGTTTGTTTTTTATGAATATGTGTACAGCATGTAACCTCTACAAGCTTAGTTCATCTAATATGCAATGACCCTTTGGTGCTAGTAGTGTGATAGATTTATAGACGGGGGATTTCTTCTTGTTTTCTTTTTTGTAAAAGTACTAAAAATTGAGACCTTTTCGAGGAAAACATGTATAATTGAAGACAGAATTGAAAGAAAAAAAAGACACAAGGAGCCAGAACACTGTTAAAAGGAGCGAGGAGAAAGTCTAGTGTGAATTGGCTTTTGTAGATTTTTCAAAGGCAGAGGCTGACAAAGTTTTTTTTTTTAAAAAAAAAGCATGTATACTGTCATTTTGACACCTCTGCCTCTCCCAGATCTTGAGGTGATAGAGGTGTGATGTGTGACACTAATGAATAAGAACCACTGTGATACTCTCTCCTTGTTAAAAATGAGAGTAGAAATGTATCTTGTTATTGTTCAACTCTGAAAGGCAGTGTGTGAGATACAGAGACGGTAAGGGAGAAAAATCAAGACTCCAGATCACGTTTCAGCTCAGTTTTCTTTCAATTAAGCTGATGTAGGCTACTCTTGCAAAACTCAAAACCAAACATCAGGTTTGTTTCTCTAACCTGAAATGAACTTTTGTCATCAAGTAATGTCCACAACGCTAAGAGTCATGTATGCTCTCTTTCTTTCCCCACAAAAAAGTCAACAGATTTCTGCACATCCATCATATTTATAATTAGGCCTGTCACAATAAGCAATAAGTCAATTAATTCCACAAAAAAGTGAGCACAATAGGTTTGCCTGCTGCAATATTTTTGTTTGTTTCTTCTTCTACCTAACAAAGACTGGAGGACAACTGGTTTGTCTATGATGCATCATTGTAAAAGAGATGGTATCTGGTTTGATTGCAGTTTCTCCTTTTGTGGTGTCTGTCTTTCTTCTTTTGGGGTTGTGTTTTCTTTTTCT
>JBAMHV010000006.1:17279475-17293462 GCA_037177535.1 Pseudomugil gertrudae | reverse complement strand
CTTGGCAAAGCAAAATTGCTCAGCACAATATAGCAGCCAGACCATCATTCTGCCTGCTGTGATGCTGGACAGACACGGTAAAAAAAAAAAAAAAGTAAAAGAGATCAATTAGGAGGCAGCGGTGGCTTTGTCTACAATATTTCACAAATTTGTAGTCCAAGTCCAAGTGTACTACCAAGTTCAGCCTCTCACGGGCCAAGCCCACAGAACCATGCGCTCTGGGTGCGGATAGAAAATCTCCCCGCGCACCTGAGACAGGAGATCTCTGCGTGGAGGTAGAGGCCACGGCTGGTTGCAAAGCAGCTGAAAGATTTCTGCTAGCCAGTGTTTCCAGGGCCACTGAGGTGCTATCAGGATGAGGGAGTGGCTCTCCTCCCGCACCCTGGCAAGAACAGGAGTGATCAGCTCCAGCGGAGGAAACGCGTACAGAAGGCGCCGTGTCCACTTGTGCGCTAAGGCGTCCAAACCCAGTGGAGCTCCCTGATCAGTCAGGGAATAAAACATCTCGCACTGAGTGTTTTCCTTTGAAGCAAGGAGGTCGACCTCCGCTCGACCATATCTGAGTCACCACCTCGCTGTGGAGTTTCCAATCCTTGTAGCGAGGGCTGCCTCTGGACAGCAGATCTGCTCCCCTATTCAAAATGCCTGGTATGTGAGTAGCTTTCAGCGAGACCTGCTCCACATAATCAGTCTGTGTGCCAACGTGTGCAGATGACGTGAACGCAGGGTGCCAACGAGACTTCCAGGAGCTCCAGACAGTGTATGTGAACTGACTGCAGTTGTGGGCTCCATGTCCCATTCACTGTTCTGCCTTGATCGTATTGCCAGGATGCAGGCACATGAGATCAGCACAAACAGCATGGGTGTCTGCCCCTGACATTTTACCACATGAGCATGACTTTATCGGTAGCTTGTCTTTTTCCATGGTGAGGAAAAAAGCCAAGCACCGGAAAATGAAGCGGTTTGCAGCTGGTATGGTGACCAGCTACAGCAGCTAGTATTTGGTGACAGGCTAGCTGGGTTCTCAGATAGCTGTGCAACAGCAGGTAGCGTTCAGTGACCGAGTGGTTAGCTCGCTCTATGAACAGTATGCTAGCCTTTTGGTTACACCTGCCGTCTGAGAGGTTGCTTCTGTGAGCGAGAAGAGGTGTTAGACTAGAGCCAGACGTCAGCGTCAGGTCCTTTATACGGGGAGTGAGCCCCTCCCCCCGGAGCTGACGCGACATCTGATGGCCAGTCAGGACTGGCGTAATGTAAAACAGCTACTGGGGACAGCGTCTGGGGGCGTGTCCCATAGTGAGATACTGAAACGAATGTTGAAAGAGAACCTATGAAGGTAGAAACTTTTCTCCAGGTGACAGGCATTGCTTGTAGGAAGGTGAACACACAGTTTTTGACCGTGCTTTTGATAGTTTATTCTGTTGTATGTTCATTAATCTTTTATATCTGTTGCTATGGACATTAGCAGATAAATGTTGCTATATCATCTACACGGCAGTATACATGCGGAGAGCAAGAAAATATAGTAAGATGAATTGTTTGGACTTCGCATCATTGGACACATCTGCAGCGACATAAACATGTAGACACGCGTCAATTATGTGTTCTTGCAAGCAGTGCTTCAGTCGCTTTAAGCGTAGGCTTAGCACCTTTACAATTACATTATTTGAAAATGCTCTAAAATGACAACGTCATTAGTGCAATATTATCGTTTATTGCAATAATTTCTGAGATGATTAATCGCATAACTAAACTATTTATCATTTCAATTTGCAGACTGTAGTTCAGGTTACAGCTACTGTTGCTGTAAAGTGTTATTTAAGCAAAAGGATGATGTGTCCGAAAGATGGCTTCGGAAAATAAATTATTTTTTATAAGCCATAAATGATTAGATCTGGATTTAAACTTACCAAATACCTTGAAAGAGCAGGATGAGAGATGTTGTGAGCAGAGGTGATAACAAAAGAGAAAATAATTTGTCTGAGGACAAATTATCAGTCAAGTTCAGGCATAGGGGAAAAGTTCATGTCTAATATTGATTTGAGTAAGACATCACAGATTGCAACATCTCACACAAAAAAAATCCCAAGTGCTGAAGGCATTGCCCAGCATCTGTGCCCAGTATCACTACATCTGTGAGTCATTTCAAAACATTACTGCAAAGGTTAATGGTTCAGGAATTTCACCTAAATGTATTCACCCCTCTGCTAAAACATGAAAAGGAGAGAAAGTAGCTATCAGTTTGTTGCTGAGCTGATAACAAATAATACCACATTCATAAAAGTCTAGACAATTTCAATTAGATCTCTAGGTATGAAGTCTTTCAACGTCATGTCTGCCTCTATGGAGAAATAAGCTTAATAAAAGTCATCAACCTTTGCTTACCAATGCTCTACTGCTTTTCATATATGTTTGACTTTGTGAACGAGCAGCTTCTTAATCAAACACACATATACATATACAGTATATATATATACATATATACATACATACATACATATATATATATATATATATATACATATATATATATATATATATAAAGTACTGTGAAGAAGGATGGAAGAAACGAAAGGAAGAAAAACAATCTCAGAACGTAAATATTTACTCAAAGTATCTATGTGTCATGGGCCATGCAATCCATCTTTGTGGCAATGTGTGTGCAATATATGTGTGTGCTCTGAAATGATGTTTGGTCGCTGTAGTGTAGCAGTTCAACTGTGAAAAGAAAGAGTCATAGTAAAGAGAAAATGGAGAAAAATAAATGTGAAGAGCTTTGCTTTGAAGAGAAGTGTTGTCATAAAAAATTTAATGAGATTGGAAAGTTACTAACTTGAGGGAACTTCAAGTACTAAACAAAATTGTTGTATCATCTGGCAGTATTACTATAAAGTGTATTTGTGTAAAAAGGAACTAGCTGGACTGAGAGAACCAAGGAATTCAGTTTGGATTAAAGTTTGAGTGTTATAAAATTCAGATATGTATGAAAATTAAGTTCAGGTCCAGCATCATCAGTTCCTGTGTGAGAATTTTCTATCTGACATGCAATTAAAGTTCTCATAAGAACAATCGGCCCGCTTTAGTGTTTATGATTTGGTACCAATGGTTTGTCACGTTTGGTTTGTCCCACTTTCTTCATGAAGACACTGATTTAAAGTTTTGTATTTTGATTCTGTTTTCTAGTAGAACGAATTGTTTTCATTTTAAAAGACACCTAAAATGATAATGTAATTATAAATGTGAAACATAACCCTAATTATACCGCAACTTCCTGAAAGGTCAGTTTTGCACACACTAGTCACCATATTGCTCATGAGTAGTGGCACGCACAACAGTTTGTCATTCCTGTTAAGGGAGTGCTAAACTGATCATTTGGCAAGCATTAAGCAAATCTGTTTCATTATGAAGTTTCACATATTCATACAGCTAAAACAAAAAACATTTTTAAAGATTTTTTTTGCGTTTTTAAAATATTATCAGTTCATTTTACATTTAAAAGCCAATTACATCCCATCCCATAGCATGCAGTAGTGGGTTGGGTTGTGGTGGGTTGAATGATCATCTACATTATACAAGTTTAACTTTTTGACTGGAATTACTGGAAGAAATCAATTTGTTGATGATATTCTAATGATATGACCCACACCTGTACTAGCTGGAATGGATGTGCTTCTGATATTTAGGCTGAATAATCATTTTGAATTCAATAGTTCTCAAATTAAAACAGCATAGTTATTTTTCATTTCTTCTCTATTTCAAGCACCAGTTTTACATAATTTGTGCTTGTATTAATGGTTCTTTAATTAGTTTACTTATAGTTAAGTAAACACATTCTTTATCATGCACAATAACCAAACTTACCAGCATTTCAAATAGACACCACTTCATTACTAACACAATATGATTGTTTCCTTAATGACGTGACAGGTAGATCGTAAGAAAACAGACAAGAATAAGGACACTTGCAAGTAGTGCAGGTAATCACTCAGACTCCTAAGTGTCTGATTTAGCTGTGGCAGCAGTGGGTAATGGCACTGTCATGTAGTAGCTCAATTTATAGAGAAGGAAAGAGAAAAAGTGGTCTGGCTGGTTATCACTCACTTTCCCCACTTATTGCTACCATCTAGGATAAAATACAGAACTGTCAGTACCAGTTAAAGAGGTGGCAAGTGACAGAAAAGAGACAAGTCCTTTAGAATTATTAAAGCTGTAAAGGAAACACGTTTTTATTGGGATTTAATCTTCTATAACTGTAAAATGATTTTGAATGTCTACGTGGAGGCAACCAAGACAAAACAGCCTAATTGTATCAGATGTCACCACTGCATTGAAAACAGATGATAAAAATCATTTGACTTGGCTTGTGTAGTAAGACGAGAGTGCTATGTTTATATTTTACTGATAAGTAATTCAAAGAGTTAAAGATAAAAAAAATGCAAAAGATAACTGCAGTGTGAGAGTGCAGGAGTGAGAAAGATGAGGGCTTCGGTTGGACTGCAGGAGCTGCCAAAATGTTAAGAAGACTTAATCGACCTATCTCTTTTTAAGTTTTCTCTTAGTCTACCTTGCAGGTTTAAAGAACTGCGTTTTAAGTAACTTTCCCCACTTAAAAAACAAACAAACTTGTGAGTAGGTATAGCTATATCAGACATCTTGAGCTATAACAGTCATCCCAACAATAAATGGTGTCATCTCCCATTTTAATAGTGTTTCATTGGCTATTTGGTATCTAAAAGATTAAACGCTGGTTTGAAAAACTAGAGGGAAAAATACTAAAACAGCCCTAATTTTCTAAAATCTATTTATTTTCTTTAGGAAGATAATAATTAATATCAGTAGGTAAACATCTAATGGTGGATCTAAGTCTATATGGGGGTGATTAAACATGCTGGAGCCCTATTAGGTGAATAACAAGGCACTTGTTTTTAAACCTACAGTGCAAAATAATCACTATCAGTCAATGCAGCAGGCCATTTGTAAGGATCGAGGTGGTTGCTGTGAGATGAACGAAGAGCCAAGTAAATAATGATCCCAGTGGAGCCATCAGTAAACTTTATCATTTAATGAAACAGCCAGAACACAGTAGAGCAGAACTGCAGTTCAATTTAACACACACACACTTAGATATGCTGGCACACACATACGTCATTAGCCTTGGAGAAGGGTAATGAGAACACACGCATACACATTTCATTAGTCCAAGCTAGGAGAAATAAGAGCACAGACACTGCAAATCCATCCACACACACCCATACATGAGCATATAAAGGCTTGGAGGGGGCAGCAGTGCAAAGACTTCAGACTTGTGACTGTCTGGTCAGGCGTTAAATGGACTGTCCCTTTGCACTTCATTTCAATTTAATCCAACCTTCACTGACATAGCAGGCGCGTGTGATTCATCATTCCATCCAACTGTTCTGACCTGTGCCAAAATGATGAACATCAAGACACCTGACAGAAGCAGGATGTAAAAGCTTTACCTAAATCAAATAAATGGTGGACGTGGCTTCTATGTAGGCTCTGGGGCTCCTTTCATGAAGCACTACAGAGAGTTCAAAATATTGTCAATGACACATGCATGGCACTGCTAAAGCAAGTTCCTTCTGACTTTTGGTACAAAGTCAAAGAGTTAATGTTCACAAAATGTTAAAAACTACTGTAATCGAAAGTGACATTTAAAAAGTGAAAAAGAACTTTTTATAAAAATGGACTGATGGAAGTTAGACGATATTCAAAGGTAAATGTTAGGGTAACAATTACCAATATTTTCAAATGTTTCATATATAAAGGGTGTTTGATTCTCTTTGTTCAGACAAAGTTGCTCGAAAGAGAAGAGATGTTTCCAGATCCTGAGTGTTAAAAACTTTCTTCTGTAGACAATAGGAACTTTTAGTAAATTAGCATGTCCTTCATGAGCTAGTTGTAGAGCTCAGTCATGCCAAATGACCTTTATAGTCTTGATTAATTATTTATTTCAGTCAAAAATCTCAATTTGTTACAAATGCTTAGAACAAAATAACACAAAATGATCAATGGAACTCAAGCTCACTAATCCATGGAGTTCAGGATTCAGAATCATATTTAAAATAAAAGACAATTAGAACGCAGGTCGGCGCACCCTATACACAAATTCCTCACTTAAAAAGAGATTCAGTAGTATGTGTGTGGGGGTGCGCGTGTGTGTGTGGGTGTGTGTGTGTGTGCGTGTGTTTGTGTGTGTGTGAGTGTGGCCTCTACATGTCTGCATGCACTCATAACATTTCAACATCTGACATCATAACATCTCATGTTACTCTGAGACCATGGCTATTCTCCAAAAGGATATCCTCTCAGACCTTGGTTGTCAGTCTAGTTAACTACTAGACAGTGTGTGGAAACAGTTGGCAGTGTTGGATGGAACAAGGCATGATGTTCAAGAAGTGCTACACTGGTAATCCAGTCTTCCTAACAGGCAGGTAAGTCCACAGCATCAATGCCTTTACCATGCACTAACTGCTGACACACCCCAGCCACATGAATTTAAGCATTGTTTTGCTTTAGAAAGAACCCAGGTCCCACTGCAACAGCATATGGTCTTCCAGTGGCTTTGAGGATCTTATCCCAGTAGCAAATGGCAATCATCATCCACATCTGTCACATCGGCTCAATGTGAACCTGGTCTGCTCTGGCACATGCCAATCAGGCAGCAGAGTTGGGCTGAGACCATTTGCGAAAGTAGAGTTCTCATCATATTACCCAAATGGAACCTGTCTCTGACTATTTGAGCAGGAAGATACACATGAGTGGCCAGCTATAGGTCATGTTGTAGGGCTCTGGCAGTGCTCTTCCAGTTTCCCCTTGCTCAAAAGAGTCCTGCTGCAGGGTTGACTTCCTACAACCTCTTCCACATCTCCAGAGTTACTGGTTTGTCTCCTAGTATGTTCTCAACACTCTTGATGCTGCTGGGAGACACAGCAAACCACCTTGCCACAGCACATTGATAAATGAGCTGAATTATCTAAGCAACTTCTATAGGGTGCAGACACCACCTTGTTTCACATCTAGAGGTGAGTGGCCAAATGCAAAGATGACCAAAAATCATCCAGAAAAGATTAAGAAAAGAAAATGGTCTGCAGGGCACTTCTTTTATAATGGTAAAGGCTGTCGTGCTAATTGTCTCTCATTTCCACATGTCTGTTTCATTGGTTTAAAAAAAGCAGGTGGAATTGATTCACAACTGGACAGATTAATATCCCAAAAATGGAACAGACTTTAAATAATATGATAATAAGTGTGCTCCTGTTTTTCAGCAAGAATATTTGAAAAGAGATCTTTTGCAAACTACCAGAACATCCCATTCTCAGATCACTACACTGTGGCTGTGCTGTGAACATGAGGTTTGCTTTATTACCTGAAAAAGTATCATTAGGGTGACTCTGCAAAAATGTTCAAATGCAGGCTGATGTGGCACGGTGCACACAGTTCTTTCAGTGCAAGGCAAGGCAAGTTTATTTATATAGCACCTTTCATGTACAGGACAGCTCAAACTGCATGTGTCAAACTGTAAAGCATAATCTCATCATTTGAGACAACAGGACCACTGTAGTTGGTTGCAGTTTGTTTCTGTTCATGTAGCAGAAATGTTTAGGGAACTTGGAAACAAGCTGAAATTTGAAGAGGAACAAATAATAGAAAGACAGGAACTCGTTCACAGATTACAAAGCATCATCTGTGAATGAAAATGTGTTTGAAAATAAGTTCCCAAATGCTCCAATACTGACAAGGAGGAAAATTATATGAGATCAAGGTGGTTCAGACGGTAAATATTACTGATCTCCTTGATGTACCAGAGTATCAGCTGACCTTGTGTGGGTGCATGTGAGTGCCTTGGGATAGAATATGCACATGGAAAGGTAAAATGCTGCTTCCTCATCACTTGATGTGTCATTAAGGGTTTGAGAGGTGGTTTACGTGTTCACATTGTACTGCCTTGCTATCTCAGAGCTATCTATTTCACACATACCTGTTAAGGTGTGCATAAACCTGTTAGTAATAGCATTGCTTTAACATAGCAAGTTGTTTAAAGATTGAACTGACAAACTACGACATAAAACAACTGAAATGTTCATCTTTAAGTGAGAGTTGTGATTTACAAATCCAGGATAATGGTAATTATGTACAAATAGAAGAAGTGTGTTATGTTTGTTATGAATAAATAAAAAAGCAGACCAAGAAAAAATGAGCTCTTAAACACCTTTAATCTTTTCATTCTGTCACTCTAATTTGGTTAGATCTACTGTAAAAGCATTTGATTACTAAAGTGCTCAGACAACATGTCTTAAGTACTTTTCAGACTGTAGATGTGATTATGGTCATATTTCTATTTACGTACATTTTTTAAATTTGAAGACTTTAAGCTTAATTTGAGTAAATGTGTAACATGTACTGATATAAAATAAAAGTGCAACAGTTCATATCCAAAGTAAAAACATTCCAACCGCCTGTGCCTTCAGATAAATCAGATGTTACGGTTTCAGTTTGTTCTCTGTGTACTTTGTAGGAGGGAAACTGTTCAAAGTACTTTCCCATAATAGTGTGTATCCACATTATTTGAGGAGAAAAAAAAAACAAATACCTCTGTATCTTTTAGGCAAATACAGAGAATGTGATGAGTGAGGAAACTGTGATAACTTAATAAAAGTATTTCATGAAACAATCACCAGTCCCATGAGAATAAATCGTATCCAAGGATTTTATTAATAAAAATTACAATAACAAATGCTGATTTAGCAAATGGTACTATGGACGAATCCCTTTTATGATGTCTTGCCTATATAATTGTAACAAGAGGAAGAAAAGCATTTCATAACAAGCAGAAAGTATGACATCACTCTTGAAAAATGCTGATTTTACTTTGACTTAAACGGGGTCAAGCGCACTCAGAGAATAAAAAAGGAACACCTTGTTGTCCAAGTTATCCTCCCAGAGTGTGTGAATATGGCTTGGGTTGTTTTGCCACCTGCTCTCAAGAGTACACAAGGAAGTACTGAGTTTCAATGTTGTGTGAACATGTTTTAAAGAAGCACACATGCTTACATAAGTGCAAATAGAACACATCTTCCTGTTTGTGCACACACAGAAACCTCCTACTCCTTTCTTCTAAAGACAGGAAGGATAGATGATGTGGTCTGGTAGGCTTAATAATACATGAGCAAAACTTAATGAAG
This sequence comes from Pseudomugil gertrudae, assembly GCA_037177535.1. Lineage (NCBI taxonomy): Eukaryota > Metazoa > Chordata > Actinopteri > Atheriniformes > Pseudomugilidae > Pseudomugil > Pseudomugil gertrudae. The sequence goes on along the minus strand of JBAMHV010000006.1, from coordinate 17,284,256 downwards.
GAAAACTTAACTCTTGTAATTATAGCTAAGCTCTTTGTATTTCATGTGTGTGGTTAAAGGAAATAAGGTTTAATTCAGAGGAAATGTCAATAAGACAACAATGTATTAGGAATTGCCAAGAGTCATTATCTGCACGCTGGTTCTCACACACCACTCGGTTTCAGCTTGTTGTGAAGTTAATGAGTCGTCTCTGCTTGTTTCCTGTTCTTCAAACTGAGCCAATTCGCAACCCTGGGCTTATTGACACTCACAGCCAGGTATGCAGGCAAAAAAAACTCCCTCCCTCCAATGCCTCTAGATTAAATGACTTTTAAACACAAACCAACAGGTGGTTTAAATACGCAGAGCAAACAAGTAATAAAAAAATACAGCTGCAATCTCAATTATGACCCTGATAAAGTTTTAAAGCACCACATGATAGTTGGTCAGACAATGCTCCATGCACAGATGGGAGTTAAATGTGTACCAAATTCTCAGCTCTAATGAGGAGCCACGAGCATGCATTTGTGTGAGATATTACCAAGGGTCTGCAATGACTAAAACAGGCTGTTTGCTGTTCGTGCCTTTGCGGCAGCTAAACAGGAGTTTTAAATCAAAGACTGACAGTCAAAACAAACACAGAAACTCAATGCTTCATTTACTTTACTAGCTGAATCATCAGCTGGAGGGTCAGGAGAGGGAGGAGGAGGGGTGGAAACTTGACAAGTCCCGCCAGTGTATCAGGTTATCGCGGTAAACTGGTCTGACTCACTGCTGTCTTCCCGCCTCTCCTGCCCTCCACGGTATTCTTCACCTTTATTTTTTTTGTTTTGTGTCTTTCCTGGGCCTTTAGGGAGATGCCTCATCTCCCGCCCAACATTCAAGTGAAACATTAGCCCCAGCAAAACCTAAAACCCTTAGGTGTGTGACTGTGTGTGTGTGCAAACTAATAAAGGTATCTTAACAACAAACAGATCAAGACACTGTCTCCAAACTGCACACAATCACATTGGAGTCACGCTACTGATGCATGTGTCCTGCTGTAACCCAGGAAGGTTTGATATAACCCTCTTACTCCTCATGACTAATGCCGGTGACTAACACATAAGCACACTCGCACACATACAGGACACACACACAGACAGGAGACAAACACAACAGTCTCAGGGCCATTTGTTTGACAAGAAACTGTTGCCAAATTTAAAAGACAGACAAAAAGTTTATAATCAACACATTAGCTCAACAGTCACAGCGTCAGTCTGGCTGATCATTACAACATACACACATCAACATGCTGGTATTTCTGAGAGCCTGACTCATCTGTTGTAATGCTGAGACTGGAGAAGAAAAAAAATCTCTAGAATATTTTTACTTTCTCAGGATCATTTATTTTCAAAGTCACAATGCTGTACATATTTGTAGTTATTGCATTTTTTTTTAAAAGTATATCCTCATGCTTGTTGAATATGTAAAAACTGGTTGCACAGCATGAGAAAAAAATATAGAAAAGTCAGATACTAATTTAACTGTACATGTTGCTGCCTAATTCTTTCTATGTAGGAATGCAAAAATTAAAAATATTGTTGGTTGCACTTAAGACCCACCAAAATGTTGATGGTAGCTACACATCAAAAGTGTATCCAAATGTATCTGTAAAGCTGCAGTCCACAGAGTGCATTCTGTTGCATCACAATGCGCACTTCTAACAGTCTGGTGGATCAACCTTACAGCCAGTGTGAAGTTAATATATTATAATTTTTACAGCAAATTATTAATTTTAAAGTAGGTTTGGCACAGTTTTAACTGATGTGGGAAATAAAAAAATACAGTATAAAAACAATAAACGACTCAAACTATTGTCTTTGGTTTGTAGAGGGATGGGTGATATGATCAATAAAATCTATCACAATAATTCCTGGCATTTGTCAAAGTAACGATAAAAATTATGATTCATAAACATCAATTTAGCCTAATTTTGAACTATAATCACCAGAAAATAACACTAAAGGCTACTAAATTATATTTTAAAAAGTTAAATTTTTACTTCTTTCCTACCTACAGTAATGTAGTGAGGAACACTAAAAGGTTCTGAAATGCAACAGCAAAGTCATTTATTAACACTATTTTCCTAACTTGCAATCAGAAAACAGTGTAAACAGCTAAATAATATAGCTTTAAAAAATCCAACTAGTGCAACTGCCTCTGTTAGCTTTGCAGTGTTTACTGTAGTGGTCGTATGGTTAGGCATGAGAAAATGAACCAACAAGCTTGGTTTGAGTTGTTGATATTTCTTTTAACCGGAGGCTTTGGAAACCGACACCGTTTCTGCACGCATATTCTGGTTTGTGTTTGTGCTTGAGTTGGTAGAATAAATCGGTGGTGTTGTTGTCAGTTGCACTATTTGTCATCAAACCTTGCAAAGTACGAATTTCTGCTCCACATGGGATTTCTGAATCCAAACCAGTTCCAGATAACTGAGCTGGTGGCACATCGTCCAGGAAGCTCCTCGCTAACCCCCGTGTCTGCCTCTCCTTCCACAATGTTTGTCACCACTGCATATTATATGTGGAGTGTTGACTTTGTGTGTGGACGCTGAATCAGGGCACAGCTGTAGCTGTAGCCATGAACACCGCTGTACTGAGCTGTGAGTGTCGGGTCCACACATACATCATCAATGCAGCTTTGCGAGCACATTTACACATGATCAATGGGAATTTATGGTTTTTATCGTAGGATGATAAATTCTTACAGTGGGTGGGTGGGTTGGGGGTGGGGGTCGACTGGGTGGGGGGCATTTGTTGCCATAAACTGCAAACAATATTTCATCACACAATCCTAGCAGACAATAACAGTACTGAAAAGTAGAGTGACCATTAAGAGAGCCTGACTCAGCTTCTGCTTGTGCATATTCCGGCATGTTAAAACTCCGTCCAAACAACACAACAAAACATATTGTCTCAATGAGTTACACAAAAATGCAACATACTGAAGCAGAGAAGAAATCAGTATCTGACCTAAAGCTGAATGAAAATGTTTCATGACCGTCTTGCTGCACATCTCCACTCTGCAGACTCGGGCCTCCAATGCCATAGTGCTTTTCAAAACAGAGCCTTTAAAAAAAGTTGTATTACAAAATGCATAATATACTGTTTTAATAAGGATACCCCTATGACTGTTTTTGGCACAGTCTGCGATTTTAATATGGAAAATACTGATAACTGTATATGACATATGTTGTGTGTCTAATGTTGGTCCTCCAATACCACACAGATAATGTAAAGTAGGTATCAGTGTTAGATGGAATGGTTGTAGCTGAGATAGAAGTGAATTAATGTGTTTTCTTGGAAGAAAAAACACCTTTTCACAGGTCAGAAAGACACGATCCAGAGGGAGAACGCTAAACCGTACCCTATCATTAATCCCTATATGGTACCATGCAGGCTTACACCCCCCCTCCTCTCAACTCAATAAAACCAGCCTACAAGTTTAACATCTATAATGCCAGATGCAGCTTCTCTGCACACATACACAACCAATACCCAACTCACAAGCTACTCACTATTCTTCTCCAGGCGTTTCATCTTGAGCCCCAATGGTTCAAACATACATGTTCGCACAGTCTATAAGCGCTTTATTCCACGGTAACAGGATTTCCACCAAACATCATTACATAAAGACTGAACTTCATTATATGATTTTAATTGATAAAAGCAAAGCAAAGGAGTGAAAAAAAATATGGTCTGCAGTGGCAGATGAGAACAATTTAACCATTTTAATTTTAATTATTATTCTAGTGATTCTTGGAATTATTCACGGCACAAAAACAATTTGGTTTTATAATGTGATTATGTTACTCAAAGGAAAGTATATTTAATACGATTTTTCCTCAGTGTATGGATATGAAATGACTATAATGAAAAGTTCCATTTACAAGAACAAAAAATGAAAAAAGAAACTCATTAAATTAAATGGTAAAACAGGGAACAAAAGCCATGTCATGATTTTACAATGGAAATATTGCTGAAATAACTGTTTCTACACACTGAGTTTCAGGTGAAAAAAAATACAAAACCAAAAAATATAAATAAAATCAAGTCCCAACATTTAAAACATCATTTACTGCTTTAAAAAAAAACAGGTTGAAGTTTCTGCACACTTTGGAATAAATGCCATTTCAAATGTCTGAATATGAACTTTAAAGATAGGGTAGGATATCCCCCAAAAAAAGGTTCAGGAAAACCACATTTAAAAAATCCAAACCCTTTTTTCTGACTACCACTTCAAGCCACACCTCCAACACTAGTGCCCAAAGAGTTTATTACCACTGTTTTTTGTAATAATGCCATTCACTCCTGTAAACTGGATACCAATCCATGGGTCATTTTTCCCTCAGTATACACTATACTGATCAAGACTTAAATGTGCGGTAAACCTGTCATCCAACACAACAAAGCTTATTGATTTTTCATCACAACAGAGTGCTTCATGCAGACCGCAGGCTGAAGTGACCCAAATTCGACTTTACTTCAATAGGACACTTTTGGTGTGCATAAGCAGATCACGTACAAGTTGCATTTAATTAGTAATGTCAACGGTTCTCAAAAACAATGGAATCTTATGAAAAAATTGAAATGAGGATTATGAAAATGAAAATTAAATGAAAAATACTTTATTGATCTGAGAGGGAAATTCAAATTGTAGTAGTTTTTTTAATACAAAGAATATTTAATGAAAGGTCTTCACTGTTCTTGTTGGGATGGTGCCGTCCACACAGGAGTCCATATAATCCGTCACACACTCAG